>OY744499.1:5541081-5885042 GCA_963556185.1 Pseudopediastrum boryanum | reverse complement strand
GAGAGATCTGCTAGCACTATCATGGCAAGATCTGGTGGAAAGTGTTAAAACAGCAGTAGCAAGGGCACGTCGGGTCTAGAAGGTGGTGCTGCACCGAAGGGATATGCGTAACATGTCTTGTTTTACAACAAGCCTGGCCCAGTGAACAACTCTGTGGTATGCTAGACCTTGTTTCAAGCAGTGACAGGTGACAAAGAAAACAGTCCTCCAAAGTGGTGGTGACAGCGTGGGTGACAGCCTTGCAGCATAGGCCCGTCTCGCCCGCCGCTGATTGCAGCATGTAGAAGGAAGCTTCCTACCATCAAACTGGCATGCAAAGCACACCAGCTTCTGTTAATACTGAATCCTTGGCAGTGACCTTGAAGCTTATGGTAAGATTGCCAGAAGCAGGGCCCCTCCAGCAGGGGAAGCATCCATGTTGAAAACCACACTTTTTGCTGCCTGTAGCAATGCTCAGCATTGCAGGGATAGCTAATGTGGGGCCTGCTGTGCAGAGCATGCATGACTGCAGCTAGTGACATGGTACTGTAAAGCCAAGGAAAGCTTGCTGATAAATGGGAGAAGTTTCATTCCATGCACCCTAACTCAGGTGACCACAGGGGCGTACCCACTTTTGACCAAAATCTGAAAAGTCAGCTCAAGCACTTTCTCAATGCGGTTGCGGTTGCCACCAATTTAGCACAGCAGGCAATAATTGCATCAACAAGTTCTTTGCAACAGGCTAGACACAGCTGTTATCTCTGCTTGCACTTGAGGAAACAGGAGGTGCAAACATTGGACACTGGTTCTGCTGCTGCTGTTTGACAGAGGCAAGGGCTTTGGCTTGGGGCAGGGCTGGTTTAAGGTACCAGGGGCTGGACCTATGCAACAGTCACAGCCAGGTTGAATAAATTGTTGCATGTGCTGGCAACCCATGACGGGGGCCCTTCCTACCCCTACCCTCACCAGCTGCAGCAGTACACTAAGCAAATACCAACAACTGAGATACCTTGACTTGCACACTTCCCCTGGTAGCACATGCCATAGGACATTACAGCTGGAGCAGGGGCTGTCTCTGAAGCTGCCTGTGCCATGCGGAATACCCAAAGGGCATATCTGGCGCCCCCAAAGCAGGGTATACCCCCAGCACATGTAGCGAGCTGCTGTTCTCTGCAGGTGGAGCATGATTGGCATAGCCGATGTGGTATTGTAGAAAGGGGGAGCGGTGCTGAATAAAAACATATGCTTTGAGGAGGTTGTTGAGAGATCTGCTAGCACTATCATGGCAAGATCTGGTGGAAAGTGTTAAAACAGCAGTAGCAAGGGCACGTCGGGTCTAGAAGGTGGTGCTGCACCGAAGGGATATGCGTAACATGTCTTGTTTTACAACAAGCCTGGCCCAGTGAACAACTCTGTGGTATGCTAGACCTTGTTTCAAGCAGTGACAGGTGACAAAGAAAACAGTCCTCCAAAGTGGTGGTGACAGCGTGGGTGACAGCCTTGCAGCATAGGCCCGTCTCGCCCGCCGCTGATTGCAGCATGTAGAAGGAAGCTTCCTACCATCAAACTGGCATGCAAAGCACACCAGCTTCTGTTAATACTGAATCCTTGGCAGTGACCTTGAAGCTTATGGTAAGATTGCCAGAAGCAGGGCCCCTCCAGCAGGGGAAGCATCCATGTTGAAAACCACACTTTTTGCTGCCTGTAGCAATGCTCAGCATTGCAGGGATAGCTAATGTGGGGCCTGCTGTGCAGAGCATGCATGACTGCAGCTAGTGACATGGTACTGTAAAGCCAAGGAAAGCTTGCTGATAAATGGGAGAAGTTTCATTCCATGCACCCTAACTCAGGTGACCACAGGGGCGTACCCACTTTTGACCAAAATCTGAAAAGTCAGCTCAAGCACTTTCTCAATGCGGTTGCGGTTGCCACCAATTTAGCACAGCAGGCAATAATTGCATCAACAAGTTCTTTGCAACAGGCTAGACACAGCTGTTATCTCTGCTTGCACTTGAGGAAACAGGAGGTGCAAACATTGGACACTGGTTCTGCTGCTGCTGTTTGACAGAGGCAAGGGCTTTGGCTTGGGGCAGGGCTGGTTTAAGGTACCAGGGGCTGGACCTATGCAACAGTCACAGCCAGGTTGAATAAATTGTTGCATGTGCTGGCAACCCATGACGGGGGCCCTTCCTACCCCTACCCTCACCAGCTGCAGCAGTACACTAAGCAAATACCAACAACTGAGATACCTTGACTTGCACACTTCCCCTGGTAGCACATGCCATAGGACATTACAGCTGGAGCAGGGGCTGTCTCTGAAGCTGCCTGTGCCATGCGGAATACCCAAAGGGCATATCTGGCGCCCCCAAAGCAGGGTATACCCCCAGCACATGTAGCGAGCTGCTGTTCTCTGCAGGTGGAGCATGATTGGCATAGCCGATGTGGTATTGTAGAAAGGGGGAGCGGTGCTGAATAAAAACATATGCTTTGAGGAGGTTGTTGAGAGATCTGCTAGCACTATCATGGCAAGATCTGGTGGAAAGTGTTAAAACAGCAGTAGCAAGGGCACGTCGGGTCTAGAAGGTGGTGCTGCACCGAAGGGATATGCGTAACATGTCTTGTTTTACAACAAGCCTGGCCCAGTGAACAACTCTGTGGTATGCTAGACCTTGTTTCAAGCAGTGACAGGTGACAAAGAAAACAGTCCTCCAAAGTGGTGGTGACAGCGTGGGTGACAGCCTTGCAGCATAGGCCCGTCTCGCCCGCCGCTGATTGCAGCATGTAGAAGGAAGCTTCCTACCATCAAACTGGCATGCAAAGCACACCAGCTTCTGTTAATACTGAATCCTTGGCAGTGACCTTGAAGCTTATGGTAAGATTGCCAGAAGCAGGGCCCCTCCAGCAGGGGAAGCATCCATGTTGAAAACCACACTTTTTGCTGCCTGTAGCAATGCTCAGCATTGCAGGGATAGCTAATGTGGGGCCTGCTGTGCAGAGCATGCATGACTGCAGCTAGTGACATGGTACTGTAAAGCCAAGGAAAGCTTGCTGATAAATGGGAGAAGTTTCATTCCATGCACCCTAACTCAGGTGACCACAGGGGCGTACCCACTTTTGACCAAAATCTGAAAAGTCAGCTCAAGCACTTTCTCAATGCGGTTGCGGTTGCCACCAATTTAGCACAGCAGGCAATAATTGCATCAACAAGTTCTTTGCAACAGGCTAGACACAGCTGTTATCTCTGCTTGCACTTGAGGAAACATGAGGTGCAAACATTGGACACTGGTTCTGCTGCTGCTGTTTGACAGAGGCAAGGGCTTTGGCTTGGGGCAGGGCTGGTTTAAGGTACCAGGGGCTGGACCTATGCAACAGTCACAGCCAGGTTGAATAAATTGTTGCATGTGCTGGCAACCCATGACGGGGGCCCTTCCTACCCCTACCCTCACCAGCTGCAGCAGTACACTAAGCAAATACCAACAACTGAGATACCTTGACTTGCACACTTCCCCTGGTAGCACATGCCATAGGACATTACAGCTGGAGCAGGGGCTGTCTCTGAAGCTGCCTGTGCCATGCGGAATACCCAAAGGGCATATCTGGCGCCCCCAAAGCAGGGTATACCCCCAGCACATGTAGCGAGCTGCTGTTCTCTGCAGGTGGAGCATGATTGGCATAGCCGATGTGGTATTGTAGAAAGGGGGAGCGGTGCTGAATAAAAACATATGCTTTGAGGAGGTTGTTGAGAGATCTGCTAGCACTATCATGGCAAGATCTGGTGGAAAGTGTTAAAACAGCAGTAGCAAGGGCACGTCGGGTCTAGAAGGTGGTGCTGCACCGAAGGGATATGCGTAACATGTCTTGTTTTACAACAAGCCTGGCCCAGTGAACAACTCTGTGGTATGCTAGACCTTGTTTCAAGCAGTGACAGGTGACAAAGAAAACAGTCCTCCAAAGTGGTGGTGACAGCGTGGGTGACAGCCTTGCAGCATAGGCCCGTCTCGCCCGCCGCTGATTGCAGCATGTAGAAGGAAGCTTCCTACCATCAAACTGGCATGCAAAGCACACCAGCTTCTGTTAATACTGAATCCTTGGCAGTGACCTTGAAGCTTATGGTAAGATTGCCAGAAGCAGGGCCCCTCCAGCAGGGGAAGCATCCATGTTGAAAACCACACTTTTTGCTGCCTGTAGCAATGCTCAGCATTGCAGGGATAGCTAATGTGGGGCCTGCTGTGCAGAGCATGCATGACTGCAGCTAGTGACATGGTACTGTAAAGCCAAGGAAAGCTTGCTGATAAATGGGAGAAGTTTCATTCCATGCACCCTAACTCAGGTGACCACAGGGGCGTACCCACTTTTGACCAAAATCTGAAAAGTCAGCTCAAGCACTTTCTCAATGCGGTTGCGGTTGCCACCAATTTAGCACAGCAGGCAATAATTGCATCAACAAGTTCTTTGCAACAGGCTAGACACAGCTGTTATCTCTGCTTGCACTTGAGGAAACAGGAGGTGCAAACATTGGACACTGGTTCTGCTGCTGCTGTTTGACAGAGGCAAGGGCTTTGGCTTGGGGCAGGGCTGGTTTAAGGTACCAGGGGCTGGACCTATGCAACAGTCACAGCCAGGTTGAATAAATTGTTGCATGTGCTGGCAACCCATGACGGGGGCCCTTCCTACCCCTACCCTCACCAGCTGCAGCAGTACACTAAGCAAATACCAACAACTGAGATACCTTGACTTGCACACTTCCCCTGGTAGCACATGCCATAGGACATTACAGCTGGAGCAGGGGCTGTCTCTGAAGCTGCCTGTGCCATGCGGAATACCCAAAGGGCATATCTGGCGCCCCCAAAGCAGGGTATACCCCCAGCACATGTAGCGAGCTGCTGTTCTCTGCAGGTGGAGCATGATTGGCATAGCCGATGTGGTATTGTAGAAAGGGGGAGCGGTGCTGAATAAAAACATATGCTTTGAGGAGGTTGTTGAGAGATCTGCTAGCACTATCATGGCAAGATCTGGTGGAAAGTGTTAAAACAGCAGTAGCAAGGGCACGTCGGGTCTAGAAGGTGGTGCTGCACCGAAGGGATATGCGTAACATGTCTTGTTTTACAACAAGCCTGGCCCAGTGAACAACTCTGTGGTATGCTAGACCTTGTTTCAAGCAGTGACAGGTGACAAAGAAAACAGTCCTCCAAAGTGGTGGTGACAGCGTGGGTGACAGCCTTGCAGCATAGGCCCGTCTCGCCCGCCGCTGATTGCAGCATGTAGAAGGAAGCTTCCTACCATCAAACTGGCATGCAAAGCACACCAGCTTCTGTTAATACTGAATCCTTGGCAGTGACCTTGAAGCTTATGGTAAGATTGCCAGAAGCAGGGCCCCTCCAGCAGGGGAAGCATCCATGTTGAAAACCACACTTTTTGCTGCCTGTAGCAATGCTCAGCATTGCAGGGATAGCTAATGTGGGGCCTGCTGTGCAGAGCATGCATGACTGCAGCTAGTGACATGGTACTGTAAAGCCAAGGAAAGCTTGCTGATAAATGGGAGAAGTTTCATTCCATGCACCCTAACTCAGGTGACCACAGGGGCGTACCCACTTTTGACCAAAATCTGAAAAGTCAGCTCAAGCACTTTCTCAATGCGGTTGCGGTTGCCACCAATTTAGCACAGCAGGCAATAATTGCATCAACAAGTTCTTTGCAACAGGCTAGACACAGCTGTTATCTCTGCTTGCACTTGAGGAAACAGGAGGTGCAAACATTGGACACAGTTGGTTGCAAAAGTTTTGGCCCAAAACTCAGATTTTGTTAGGAAATGGTCTGCTTCTGTGAAATGGCATGGCCGTTCATTGCTCTCTTGCACATGCAGCTTCTGTATGAGGTCCAGGTTGTCACCAATGGGTGCGGTCAGCATCTCTGTTGCTCTGTGTTGCTTGGCTGCTGAGAAAAGCAGGGGTCTTGCAAGGGAGACAGCGGAGGCATTTTTGCTGCTTTTTAAGGGGGTAAATGCTGAGAACTGCCAGCAGGCACAGGTGCCCTTTCTTCACTGTTTAGGGGCAGTAGCATATAGACCAGGTGTGAAGCAGGCGCAGGGGCTATACCAGTTCAATGGCAGGGCAGGTGGGGGTAGGCAGGGCATGCGAGAAGTTGGGGCAAGTGCAAGGCTGAGCTGAGAGGGCTGTGGGAGGGGAGCAGATGGGGTGTGGGGCTGGCAACCACAGGAGGGGCAGAGGTGGAAGGGGAGAGCCAGGTTAAAAAAAGCAGGAGGGCTATAGGAACAGGGGGGAGGCTTGCTGGTCTGCGTCTGCGGCTAAGGCTAAGGCTGGCTGGCTGGCTTTTATATAGTATATTTATAGGGCACGCCCGGGGCTCGAACTCGGGACGTCTCGCGTGCGAGGCTACTTGTGGTACCACTTGGGCATACCAACTGCAGCACATTGATGCTCTGCCTGTTTACTTTCTTAAACATAAATGGTTGTAAATCAGGTCTTGCTGCTGCTGCTTAAACCCCAGCCTTATGTTCCGGCCAAAACTTTTGCAACCAACTGTGGACATTGGTTCTGCTGCTGCTGTTTGACAGAGGCAAGGGCTTTGGCTTGGGGCAGGGCTGGTTTAAGGTACCAGGGGCTGGACCTATGCAACAGTCACAGCCAGGTTGAATAAATTGTTGCATGTGCTGGCAACCCATGACGGGGGCCCTTCCTACCCCTACCCTCACCAGCTGCAGCAGTACACTAAGCAAATACCAACAACTGAGATACCTTGACTTGCACACTTCCCCTGGTAGCACATGCCATAGGACATTACAGCTGGAGCAGGGGCTGTCTCTGAAGCTGCCTGTGCCATGCGGAATACCCAAAGGGCATATCTGGCGCCCCCAAAGCAGGGTATACCCCCAGCACATGTAGCGAGCTGCTGTTCTCTGCAGGTGGAGCATGATTGGCATAGCCGATGTGGTATTGTAGAAAGGGGGAGCGGTGCTGAATAAAAACATATGCTTTGAGGAGGTTGTTGAGAGATCTGCTAGCACTATCATGGCAAGATCTGGTGGAAAGTGTTAAAACAGCAGTAGCAAGGGCACGTCGGGTCTAGAAGGTGGTGCTGCACCGAAGGGATATGCGTAACATGTCTTGTTTTACAACAAGCCTGGCCCAGTGAACAACTCTGTGGTATGCTAGACCTTGTTTCAAGCAGTGACAGGTGACAAAGAAAACAGTCCTCCAAAGTGGTGGTGACAGCGTGGGTGACAGCCTTGCAGCATAGGCCCGTCTCGCCCGCCGCTGATTGCAGCATGTAGAAGGAAGCTTCCTACCATCAAACTGGCATGCAAAGCACACCAGCTTCTGTTAATACTGAATCCTTGGCAGTGACCTTGAAGCTTATGGTAAGATTGCCAGAAGCAGGGCCCCTCCAGCAGGGGAAGCATCCATGTTGAAAACCACACTTTTTGCTGCCTGTAGCAATGCTCAGCATTGCAGGGATAGCTAATGTGGGGCCTGCTGTGCAGAGCATGCATGACTGCAGCTAGTGACATGGTACTGTAAAGCCAAGGAAAGCTTGCTGATAAATGGGAGAAGTTTCATTCCATGCACCCTAACTCAGGTGACCACAGGGGCGTACCCACTTTTGACCAAAATCTGAAAAGTCAGCTCAAGCACTTTCTCAATGCGGTTGCGGTTGCCACCAATTTAGCACAGCAGGCAATAATTGCATCAACAAGTTCTTTGCAACAGGCTAGACACAGCTGTTATCTCTGCTTGCACTTGAGGAAACAGGAGGTGCAAACATTGGACATTGTGGACATTGGTTCTGTTGCTGCTGTTTGACAGAGGCAAGGGCTTTGGCTTGGGGCAGGGCTGGTTTAAGGTACCAGGGGCTGGACCTATGCAACAGTCACAGCCAGGTTGAATAAATTGTTGCATGTGCTGGCAACCCATGACGGGGGCCCTTCCTACCCCTACCCTCACCAGCTGCAGCAGTACACTAAGCAAATACCAACAACTGAGATACCTTGACTTGCACACTTCCCCTGGTAGCACATGCCATAGGACATTGCAGCTGGAGCAGGGGCTGTCTCTGAAGCTGCCTGTGCCATGCGGAATACCCAAAGGGCATATCTGGCGCCCCCAAAGCAGGGTATACCCCCAGCACATGTAGCGAGCTGCTGTTCTCTGCAGGTGGAGCATGATTGGCATAGCCGATGTGGTATTGTAGAAAGGGGGAGCGGTGCTGAATAAAAACATATGCTTTGAGGAGGTTGTTGAGAGATCTGCTAGCACTATCATGGCAAGATCTGGTGGAAAGTGTTAAAACAGCAGTAGCAAGGGCACGTCGGGTCTAGAAGGTGGTGCTGCACCGAAGGGATATGCGTAACATGTCTTGTTTTACAACAAGCCTGGCCCAGTGAACAACTCTGTGGTATGCTAGACCTTGTTTCAAGCAGTGACAGGTGACAAAGAAAACAGTCCTCCAAAGTGGTGGTGACAGCGTGGGTGACAGCCTTGCAGCATAGGCCCGTCTCGCCCGCCGCTGATTGCAGCATGTAGAAGGAAGCTTCCTACCATCAAACTGGCATGCAAAGCACACCAGCTTCTGTTAATACTGAATCCTTGGCAGTGACCTTGAAGCTTATGGTAAGATTGCCAGAAGCAGGGCCCCTCCAGCATGGGAAGCATCCATGTTGAAAACCACACTTTTTGCTGCCTGTAGCAATGCTCAGCATTGCAGGGATAGCTAATGTGGGGCCTGCTGTGCAGAGCATGCATGACTGCAGCTAGTGACATGGTACTGTAAAGCCAAGGAAAGCTTGCTGATAAATGGGAGAAGTTTCATTCCATGCACCCTAACTCAGGTGACCACAGGGGCGTACCCACTTTTGACCAAAATCTGAAAAGTCAGCTCAAGCACTTTCTCAATGCGGTTGCGGTTGCCACCAATTTAGCACAGCAGGCAATAATTGCATCAACAAGTTCTTTGCAACAGGCTAGACACAGCTGTTATCTCTGCTTGCACTTGAGGAAACAGGAGGTGCAAACATTGGACACGTGGACATTGGTTCTGCTGCTGCTGTTTGACAGAGGCAAGGGCTTTGGCTTGGGGCAGGGCTGGTTTAAGGTACCAGGGGCTGGAACTATGCAACAGTCACAGCCAGGTTGAATAAATTGTTGCATGTGCTGGCAACCCATGACGGGGGCCCTTCCTACCCCTACCCTCACCAGCTGCAGCAGTACACTAAGCAAATACCAACAACTGAGATACCTTGACTTGCACACTTCCCCTGGTAGCACATGCCATAGGACATTGCAGCTGGAGCAGGGGCTGTCTCTGAAGCTGCCTGTGCCATGCGGAATACCCAAAGGGCATATCTGGCGCCCCCAAAGCAGGGTATACCCCCAGCACATGTAGCGAGCTGCTGTTCTCTGCAGGTGGAGCATGATTGGCATAGCCGATGTGGTATTGTAGAAAGGGGGAGCGGTGCTGAATAAAAACATATGCTTTGAGGAGGTTGTTGAGAGATCTGCTAGCACTATCATGGCAAGATCTGGTGGAAAGTGTTAAAACAGCAGTAGCAAGGGCACGTCGGGTCTAGAAGGTGGTGCTGCACCGAAGGGATATGCGTAACATGTCTTGTTTCACAACAAGCCTGGCCCAGTGAACAACTCTGTGGTATGCTAGACCTTGTTTCAAGCAGTGACAGGTGACAAAGAAAACAGTCCTCCAAAGTGGTGGTGACAGCGTGGGTGACAGCCTTGCAGCATAGGCCCGTCTCGCCCGCCGCTGATTGCAGCATGTAGAAGGAAGCTTCCTACCATCAAACTGGCATGCAAAGCACACCAGCTTCTGTTAATACTGAATCCTTGGCAGTGACCTTGAAGCTTATGGTAAGATTGCCAGAAGCAGGGCCCCTCCAGCAGGGGAAGCATCCATGTTGAAAACCACACTTTTTGCTGCCTGTAGCAATGCTCAGCATTGCAGGGATAGCTAATGTGGGGCCTGCTGTGCAGAGCATGCATGACTGCAGCTAGTGACATGGTACTGTAAAGCCAAGGAAAGCTTGCTGATAAATGGGAGAAGTTTCATTCCATGCACCCTAACTCAGGTGACCACAGGGGCGTACCCACTTTTGACCAAAATCTGAAAAGTCAGCTCAAGCACTTTCTCAATGCGGTTGCGGTTGCCACCAAATTAGCACAGCAGGCAATAATTGCATCAACAAGTTCTTTGCAACAGGCTAGACACAGCTGTTATCTCTGCTTGCACTTGAGGAAACAGGAGGTGCAAACATTGGACACAGTTGGTTGCAAAAGTTTTGGCCCAAAACTCAGATTTTGTTAGGAAATGGTCTGCTTCTGTGAAATGGCATGGCCGTTCATTGCTCTCTTGCACATGCAGCTTCTGTATGAGGTCCAGGTTGTCACCAATGGGTGCGGTCAGCATCTCTGTTGCTCTGTGTTGCTTGGCTGCTGAGAAAAGCAGGGGTCTTGCAAGGGAGACAGCGGAGGCATTTTTGCTGCTTTTTAAGGGGGTAAATGCTGAGAACTGCCAGCAGGCACAGGTGCCCTTTCTTCACTGTTTAGGGGCAGTAGCATATAGACCAGGTGTGAAGCAGGCGCAGGGGCTATACCAGTTCAATGGCAGGGCAGGTGGGGGTAGGCAGGGCATGCGAGAAGTTGGGGCAAGTGCAAGGCTGAGCTGAGAGGGCTGTGGGAGGGGAGCAGATGGGGTGTGGGGCTGGCAACCACAGGAGGGGCAGAGGTGGAAGGGGAGAGCCAGGTTAAAAAAAGCAGGAGGGCTATAGGAACAGGGGGGAGGCTTGCTGGTCTGCGTCTGCGGCTAAGGCTAAGGCTGGCTGGCTGGCTTTTATATAGTATATTTATAGGGCACGCCCGGGGCTCGAACTCGGGACGTCTCGCGTGCGAGGCTACTTGTGGTACCACTTGGGCATACCAACTGCAGCACATTGATGCTCTGCCTGTTTACTTTCTTAAACATAAATGGTTGTAAATCAGGTCTTGCTGCTGCTGCTTAAACCCCAGCCTTATGTTCCGGCCAAAACTTTTGCAACCAACTGTGGACATTGGTTCTGCTGCTGCTGTTTGACAGAGGCAAGGGCTTTGGCTTGGGGCAGGGCTGGTTTAAGGTACCAGGGGCTGGACCTATGCAACAGTCACAGCCAGGTTGAATAAATTGTTGCATGTGCTGGCAACCCATGACGGGGGCCCTTCCTACCCCTACCCTCACCAGCTGCAGCAGTACACTAAGCAAATACCAACAACTGAGATACCTTGACTTGCACACTTCCCCTGGTAGCACATGCCATAGGACATTACAGCTGGAGCAGGGGCTGTCTCTGAAGCTGCCTGTGCCATGCGGAATACCCAAAGGGCATATCTGGCGCCCCCAAAGCAGGGTATACCCCCAGCACATGTAGCGAGCTGCTGTTCTCTGCAGGTGGAGCATGATTGGCATAGCCGATGTGGTATTGTAGAAAGGGGGAGCGGTGCTGAATAAAAACATATGCTTTGAGGAGGTTGTTGAGAGATCTGCTAGCACTATCATGGCAAGATCTGGTGGAAAGTGTTAAAACAGCAGTAGCAAGGGCACGTCGGGTCTAGAAGGTGGTGCTGCACCGAAGGGATATGCGTAACATGTCTTGTTTTACAACAAGCCTGGCCCAGTGAACAACTCTGTGGTATGCTAGACCTTGTTTCAAGCAGTGACAGGTGACAAAGAAAACAGTCCTCCAAAGTGGTGGTGACAGCGTGGGTGACAGCCTTGCAGCATAGGCCCGTCTCGCCCGCCGCTGATTGCAGCATGTAGAAGGAAGCTTCCTACCATCAAACTGGCATGCAAAGCACACCAGCTTCTGTTAATACTGAATCCTTGGCAGTGACCTTGAAGCTTATGGTAAGATTGCCAGAAGCAGGGCCCCTCCAGCAGGGGAAGCATCCATGTTGAAAACCACACTTTTTGCTGCCTGTAGCAATGCTCAGCATTGCAGGGATAGCTAATGTGGGGCCTGCTGTGCAGAGCATGCATGACTGCAGCTAGTGACATGGTACTGTAAAGCCAAGGAAAGCTTGCTGATAAATGGGAGAAGTTTCATTCCATGCACCCTAACTCAGGTGACCACAGGGGCGTACCCACTTTTGACCAAAATCTGAAAAGTCAGCTCAAGCACTTTCTCAATGCGGTTGCGGTTGCCACCAATTTAGCACAGCAGGCAATAATTGCATCAACAAGTTCTTTGCAACAGGCTAGACACAGCTGTTATCTCTGCTTGCACTTGAGGAAACAGGAGGTGCAAACATTGGACATTGTGGACATTGGTTCTGTTGCTGCTGTTTGACAGAGGCAAGGGCTTTGGCTTGGGGCAGGGCTGGTTTAAGGTACCAGGGGCTGGACCTATGCAACAGTCACAGCCAGGTTGAATAAATTGTTGCATGTGCTGGCAACCCATGACGGGGGCCCTTCCTACCCCTACCCTCACCAGCTGCAGCAGTACACTAAGCAAATACCAACAACTGAGATACCTTGACTTGCACACTTCCCCTGGTAGCACATGCCATAGGACATTGCAGCTGGAGCAGGGGCTGTCTCTGAAGCTGCCTGTGCCATGCGGAATACCCAAAGGGCATATCTGGCGCCCCCAAAGCAGGGTATACCCCCAGCACATGTAGCGAGCTGCTGTTCTCTGCAGGTGGAGCATGATTGGCATAGCCGATGTGGTATTGTAGAAAGGGGGAGCGGTGCTGAATAAAAACATATGCTTTGAGGAGGTTGTTGAGAGATCTGCTAGCACTATCATGGCAAGATCTGGTGGAAAGTGTTAAAACAGCAGTAGCAAGGGCACGTCGGGTCTAGAAGGTGGTGCTGCACCGAAGGGATATGCGTAACATGTCTTGTTTTACAACAAGCCTGGCCCAGTGAACAACTCTGTGGTATGCTAGACCTTGTTTCAAGCAGTGACAGGTGACAAAGAAAACAGTCCTCCAAAGTGGTGGTGACAGCGTGGGTGACAGCCTTGCAGCATAGGCCCGTCTCGCCCGCCGCTGATTGCAGCATGTAGAAGGAAGCTTCCTACCATCAAACTGGCATGCAAAGCACACCAGCTTCTGTTAATACTGAATCCTTGGCAGTGACCTTGAAGCTTATGGTAAGATTGCCAGAAGCAGGGCCCCTCCAGCATGGGAAGCATCCATGTTGAAAACCACACTTTTTGCTGCCTGTAGCAATGCTCAGCATTGCAGGGATAGCTAATGTGGGGCCTGCTGTGCAGAGCATGCATGACTGCAGCTAGTGACATGGTACTGTAAAGCCAAGGAAAGCTTGCTGATAAATGGGAGAAGTTTCATTCCATGCACCCTAACTCAGGTGACCACAGGGGCGTACCCACTTTTGACCAAAATCTGAAAAGTCAGCTCAAGCACTTTCTCAATGCGGTTGCGGTTGCCACCAATTTAGCACAGCAGG
Source organism: Pseudopediastrum boryanum (assembly GCA_963556185.1). Taxonomy (NCBI): domain Eukaryota; kingdom Viridiplantae; phylum Chlorophyta; class Chlorophyceae; order Sphaeropleales; family Hydrodictyaceae; genus Pseudopediastrum; species Pseudopediastrum boryanum. The sequence goes on along the minus strand of OY744499.1, from coordinate 5,871,596 downwards.
CAATAATTGCATCAACAAGTTCTTTGCAACAGGCTAGACACAGCTGTTATCTCTGCTTGCACTTGAGGAAACAGGAGGTGCAAACATTGGACACGTGGACATTGGTTCTGCTGCTGCTGTTTGACAGAGGCAAGGGCTTTGGCTTGGGGCAGGGCTGGTTTAAGGTACCAGGGGCTGGAACTATGCAACAGTCACAGCCAGGTTGAATAAATTGTTGCATGTGCTGGCAACCCATGACGGGGGCCCTTCCTACCCCTACCCTCACCAGCTGCAGCAGTACACTAAGCAAATACCAACAACTGAGATACCTTGACTTGCACACTTCCCCTGGTAGCACATGCCATAGGACATTGCAGCTGGAGCAGGGGCTGTCTCTGAAGCTGCCTGTGCCATGCGGAATACCCAAAGGGCATATCTGGCGCCCCCAAAGCAGGGTATACCCCCAGCACATGTAGCGAGCTGCTGTTCTCTGCAGGTGGAGCATGATTGGCATAGCCGATGTGGTATTGTAGAAAGGGGGAGCGGTGCTGAATAAAAACATATGCTTTGAGGAGGTTGTTGAGAGATCTGCTAGCACTATCATGGCAAGATCTGGTGGAAAGTGTTAAAACAGCAGTAGCAAGGGCACGTCGGGTCTAGAAGGTGGTGCTGCACCGAAGGGATATGCGTAACATGTCTTGTTTTACAACAAGCCTGGCCCAGTGAACAACTCTGTGGTATGCTAGACCTTGTTTCAAGCAGTGACAGGTGACAAAGAAAACAGTCCTCCAAAGTGGTGGTGACAGCGTGGGTGACAGCCTTGCAGCATAGGCCCGTCTCGCCCGCCGCTGATTGCAGCATGTAGAAGGAAGCTTCCTACCATCAAACTGGCATGCAAAGCACACCAGCTTCTGTTAATACTGAATCCTTGGCAGTGACCTTGAAGCTTATGGTAAGATTGCCAGAAGCAGGGCCCCTCCAGCAGGGGAAGCATCCATGTTGAAAACCACACTTTTTGCTGCCTGTAGCAATGCTCAGCATTGCAGGGATAGCTAATGTGGGGCCTGCTGTGCAGAGCATGCATGACTGCAGCTAGTGACATGGTACTGTAAAGCCAAGGAAAGCTTGCTGATAAATGGGAGAAGTTTCATTCCATGCACCCTAACTCAGGTGACCACAGGGGCGTACCCACTTTTGACCAAAATCTGAAAAGTCAGCTCAAGCACTTTCTCAATGCGGTTGCGGTTGCCACCAAATTAGCACAGCAGGCAATAATTGCATCAACAAGTTCTTTGCAACAGGCTAGACACAGCTGTTATCTCTGCTTGCACTTGAGGAAACAGGAGGTGCAAACATTGGACACAGTTGGTTGCAAAAGTTTTGGCCCAAAACTCAGATTTTGTTAGGAAATGGTCTGCTTCTGTGAAATGGCATGGCCGTTCATTGCTCTCTTGCACATGCAGCTTCTGTATGAGGTCCAGGTTGTCACCAATGGGTGCGGTCAGCATCTCTGTTGCTCTGTGTTGCTTGGCTGCTGAGAAAAGCAGGGGTCTTGCAAGGGAGACAGCGGAGGCATTTTTGCTGCTTTTTAAGGGGGTAAATGCTGAGAACTGCCAGCAGGCACAGGTGCCCTTTCTTCACTGTTTAGGGGCAGTAGCATATAGACCAGGTGTGAAGCAGGCGCAGGGGCTATACCAGTTCAATGGCAGGGCAGGTGGGGGTAGGCAGGGCATGCGAGAAGTTGGGGCAAGTGCAAGGCTGAGCTGAGAGGGCTGTGGGAGGGGAGCAGATGGGGTGTGGGGCTGGCAACCACAGGAGGGGCAGAGGTGGAAGGGGAGAGCCAGGTTAAAAAAAGCAGGAGGGCTATAGGAACAGGGGGGAGGCTTGCTGGTCTGCGTCTGCGGCTAAGGCTAAGGCTGGCTGGCTGGCTTTTATATAGTATATTTATAGGGCACGCCCGGGGCTCGAACTCGGGACGTCTCGCGTGCGAGGCTACTTGTGGTACCACTTGGGCATACCAACTGCAGCACATTGATGCTCTGCCTGTTTACTTTATTAAACATAAATGGTTGTAAATCAGGTCTTGCTGCTGCTGCTTAAACCCCAGCCTTATGTTCCGGCCAAAACTTTTGCAACCAACTGTGGACATTGGTTCTGCTGCTGCTGTTTGACAGAGGCAAGGGCTTTGGCTTGGGGCAGGGCTGGTTTAAGGTACCAGGGGCTGGACCTATGCAACAGTCACAGCCAGGTTGAATAAATTGTTGCATGTGCTGGCAACCCATGACGGGGGCCCTTCCTACCCCTACCCTCACCAGCTGCAGCAGTACACTAAGCAAATACCAACAACTGAGATACCTTGACTTGCACACTTCCCCTGGTAGCACATGCCATAGGACATTACAGCTGGAGCAGGGGCTGTCTCTGAAGCTGCCTGTGCCATGCGGAATACCCAAAGGGCATATCTGGCGCCCCCAAAGCAGGGTATACCCCCAGCACATGTAGCGAGCTGCTGTTCTCTGCAGGTGGAGCATGATTGGCATAGCCGATGTGGTATTGTAGAAAGGGGGAGCGGTGCTGAATAAAAACATATGCTTTGAGGAGGTTGTTGAGAGATCTGCTAGCACTATCATGGCAAGATCTGGTGGAAAGTGTTAAAACAGCAGTAGCAAGGGCACGTCGGGTCTAGAAGGTGGTGCTGCACCGAAGGGATATGCGTAACATGTCTTGTTTTACAACAAGCCTGGCCCAGTGAACAACTCTGTGGTATGCTAGACCTTGTTTCAAGCAGTGACAGGTGACAAAGAAAACAGTCCTCCAAAGTGGTGGTGACAGCGTGGGTGACAGCCTTGCAGCATAGGCCCGTCTCGCCCGCCGCTGATTGCAGCATGTAGAAGGAAGCTTCCTACCATCAAACTGGCATGCAAAGCACACCAGCTTCTGTTAATACTGAATCCTTGGCAGTGACCTTGAAGCTTATGGTAAGATTGCCAGAAGCAGGGCCCCTCCAGCAGGGGAAGCATCCATGTTGAAAACCACACTTTTTGCTGCCTGTAGCAATGCTCAGCATTGCAGGGATAGCTAATGTGGGGCCTGCTGTGCAGAGCATGCATGACTGCAGCTAGTGACATGGTACTGTAAAGCCAAGGAAAGCTTGCTGATAAATGGGAGAAGTTTCATTCCATGCACCCTAACTCAGGTGACCACAGGGGCGTACCCACTTTTGACCAAAATCTGAAAAGTCAGCTCAAGCACTTTCTCAATGCGGTTGCGGTTGCCACCAATTTAGCACAGCAGGCAATAATTGCATCAACAAGTTCTTTGCAACAGGCTAGACACAGCTGTTATCTCTGCTTGCACTTGAGGAAACAGGAGGTGCAAACATTGGACACAGTGGACATTGGTTCTGCTGCTGCTGTTTGACAGAGGCAAGGGCTTTGGCTTGGGGCAGGGCTGGTTTAAGGTACCAGGGGCTGGACCTATGCAACAGTCACAGCCAGGTTGAATAAATTGTTGCATGTGCTGGCAACCCATGACGGGGGCCCTTCCTACCCCTACCCTCACCAGCTGCAGCAGTACACTAAGCAAATACCAACAACTGAGATACCTTGACTTGCACACTTCCCCTGGTAGCACATGCCATAGGACATTACAGCTGGAGCAGGGGCTGTCTCTGAAGCTGCCTGTGCCATGCGGAATACCCAAAGGGCATATCTGGCGCCCCCAAAGCAGGGTATACCCCCAGCACATGTAGCGAGCTGCTGTTCTCTGCAGGTGGAGCATGATTGGCATAGCCGATGTGGTATTGTAGAAAGGGGGAGCGGTGCTGAATAAAAACATATGCTTTGAGGAGGTTGTTGAGAGATCTGCTAGCACTATCATGGCAAGATCTGGTGGAAAGTGTTAAAACAGCAGTAGCAAGGGCACGTCGGGTCTAGAAGGTGGTGCTGCACCGAAGGGATATGCGTAACATGTCTTGTTTTACAACAAGCCTGGCCCAGTGAACAACTCTGTGGTATGCTAGACCTTGTTTCAAGCAGTGACAGGTGACAAAGAAAACAGTCCTCCAAAGTGGTGGTGACAGCGTGGGTGACAGCCTTGCAGCATAGGCCCGTCTCGCCCGCCGCTGATTGCAGCATGTAGAAGGAAGCTTCCTACCATCAAACTGGCATGCAAAGCACACCAGCTTCTGTTAATACTGAATCCTTGGCAGTGACCTTGAAGCTTATGGTAAGATTGCCAGAAGCAGGGCCCCTCCAGCAGGGGAAGCATCCATGTTGAAAACCACACTTTTTGCTGCCTGTAGCAATGCTCAGCATTGCAGGGATAGCTAATGTGGGGCCTGCTGTGCAGAGCATGCATGACTGCAGCTAGTGACATGGTACTGTAAAGCCAAGGAAAGCTTGCTGATAAATGGGAGAAGTTTCATTCCATGCACCCTAACTCAGGTGACCACAGGGGCGTACCCACTTTTGACCAAAATCTGAAAAGTCAGCTCAAGCACTTTCTCAATGCGGTTGCGGTTGCCACCAATTTAGCACAGCAGGCAATAATTGCATCAACAAGTTCTTTGCAACAGGCTAGACACAGCTGTTATCTCTGCTTGCACTTGAGGAAACAGGAGGTGCAAACATTGGACACAGTGGACATTGGTTCTGCTGCTGCTGTTTGACAGAGGCAAGGGCTTTGGCTTGGGGCAGGGCTGGTTTAAGGTACCAGGGGCTGGACCTATGCAACAGTCACAGCCAGGTTGAATAAATTGTTGCATGTGCTGGCAACCCATGACGGGGGCCCTTCCTACCCCTACCCTCACCAGCTGCAGCAGTACACTAAGCAAATACCAACAACTGAGATACCTTGACTTGCACACTTCCCCTGGTAGCACATGCCATAGGACATTACAGCTGGAGCAGGGGCTGTCTCTGAAGCTGCCTGTGCCATGCGGAATACCCAAAGGGCATATCTGGCGCCCCCAAAGCAGGGTATACCCCCAGCACATGTAGCGAGCTGCTGTTCTCTGCAGGTGGAGCATGATTGGCATAGCCGATGTGGTATTGTAGAAAGGGGGAGCGGTGCTGAATAAAAACATATGCTTTGAGGAGGTTGTTGAGAGATCTGCTAGCACTATCATGGCAAGATCTGGTGGAAAGTGTTAAAACAGCAGTAGCAAGGGCACGTCGGGTCTAGAAGGTGGTGCTGCACCGAAGGGATATGCGTAACATGTCTTGTTTTACAACAAGCCTGGCCCAGTGAACAACTCTGTGGTATGCTAGACCTTGTTTCAAGCAGTGACAGGTGACAAAGAAAACAGTCCTCCAAAGTGGTGGTGACAGCGTGGGTGACAGCCTTGCAGCATAGGCCCGTCTCGCCCGCCGCTGATTGCAGCATGTAGAAGGAAGCTTCCTACCATCAAACTGGCATGCAAAGCACACCAGCTTCTGTTAATACTGAATCCTTGGCAGTGACCTTGAAGCTTATGGTAAGATTGCCAGAAGCAGGGCCCCTCCAGCAGGGGAAGCATCCATGTTGAAAACCACACTTTTTGCTGCCTGTAGCAATGCTCAGCATTGCAGGGATAGCTAATGTGGGGCCTGCTGTGCAGAGCATGCATGACTGCAGCTAGTGACATGGTACTGTAAAGCCAAGGAAAGCTTGCTGATAAATGGGAGAAGTTTCATTCCATGCACCCTAACTCAGGTGACCACAGGGGCGTACCCACTTTTGACCAAAATCTGAAAAGTCAGCTCAAGCACTTTCTCAATGCGGTTGCGGTTGCCACCAATTTAGCACAGCAGGCAATAATTGCATCAACAAGTTCTTTGCAACAGGCTAGACACAGCTGTTATCTCTGCTTGCACTTGAGGAAACAGGAGGTGCAAACATTGGACACAGTGGACATTGGTTCTGCTGCTGCTGTTTGACAGAGGCAAGGGCTTTGGCTTGGGGCAGGGCTGGTTTAAGGTACCAGGGGCTGGACCTATGCAACAGTCACAGCCAGGTTGAATAAATTGTTGCATGTGCTGGCAACCCATGACGGGGGCCCTTCCTACCCCTACCCTCACCAGCTGCAGCAGTACACTAAGCAAATACCAACAACTGAGATACCTTGACTTGCACACTTCCCCTGGTAGCACATGCCATAGGACATTACAGCTGGAGCAGGGGCTGTCTCTGAAGCTGCCTGTGCCATGCGGAATACCCAAAGGGCATATCTGGCGCCCCCAAAGCAGGGTATACCCCCAGCACATGTAGCGAGCTGCTGTTCTCTGCAGGTGGAGCATGATTGGCATAGCCGATGTGGTATTGTAGAAAGGGGGAGCGGTGCTGAATAAAAACATATGCTTTGAGGAGGTTGTTGAGAGATCTGCTAGCACTATCATGGCAAGATCTGGTGGAAAGTGTTAAAACAGCAGTAGCAAGGGCACGTCGGGTCTAGAAGGTGGTGCTGCACCGAAGGGATATGCGTAACATGTCTTGTTTTACAACAAGCCTGGCCCAGTGAACAACTCTGTGGTATGCTAGACCTTGTTTCAAGCAGTGACAGGTGACAAAGAAAACAGTCCTCCAAAGTGGTGGTGACAGCGTGGGTGACAGCCTTGCAGCATAGGCCCGTCTCGCCCGCCGCTGATTGCAGCATGTAGAAGGAAGCTTCCTACCATCAAACTGGCATGCAAAGCACACCAGCTTCTGTTAATACTGAATCCTTGGCAGTGACCTTGAAGCTTATGGTAAGATTGCCAGAAGCAGGGCCCCTCCAGCAGGGGAAGCATCCATGTTGAAAACCACACTTTTTGCTGCCTGTAGCAATGCTCAGCATTGCAGGGATAGCTAATGTGGGGCCTGCTGTGCAGAGCATGCATGACTGCAGCTAGTGACATGGTACTGTAAAGCCAAGGAAAGCTTGCTGATAAATGGGAGAAGTTTCATTCCATGCACCCTAACTCAGGTGACCACAGGGGCGTACCCACTTTTGACCAAAATCTGAAAAGTCAGCTCAAGCACTTTCTCAATGCGGTTGCGGTTGCCACCAATTTAGCACAGCAGGCAATAATTGCATCAACAAGTTCTTTGCAACAGGCTAGACACAGCTGTTATCTCTGCTTGCACTTGAGGAAACAGGAGGTGCAAACATTGGACACAGTGGACATTGGTTCTGCTGCTGCTGTTTGACAGAGGCAAGGGCTTTGGCTTGGGGCAGGGCTGGTTTAAGGTACCAGGGGCTGGACCTATGCAACAGTCACAGCCAGGTTGAATAAATTGTTGCATGTGCTGGCAACCCATGACGGGGGCCCTTCCTACCCCTACCCTCACCAGCTGCAGCAGTACACTAAGCAAATACCAACAACTGAGATACCTTGACTTGCACACTTCCCCTGGTAGCACATGCCATAGGACATTACAGCTGGAGCAGGGGCTGTCTCTGAAGCTGCCTGTGCCATGCGGAATACCCAAAGGGCATATCTGGCGCCCCCAAAGCAGGGTATACCCCCAGCACATGTAGCGAGCTGCTGTTCTCTGCAGGTGGAGCATGATTGGCATAGCCGATGTGGTATTGTAGAAAGGGGGAGCGGTGCTGAATAAAAACATATGCTTTGAGGAGGTTGTTGAGAGATCTGCTAGCACTATCATGGCAAGATCTGGTGGAAAGTGTTAAAACAGCAGTAGCAAGGGCACGTCGGGTCTAGAAGGTGGTGCTGCACCGAAGGGATATGCGTAACATGTCTTGTTTTACAACAAGCCTGGCCCAGTGAACAACTCTGTGGTATGCTAGACCTTGTTTCAAGCAGTGACAGGTGACAAAGAAAACAGTCCTCCAAAGTGGTGGTGACAGCGTGGGTGACAGCCTTGCAGCATAGGCCCGTCTCGCCCGCCGCTGATTGCAGCATGTAGAAGGAAGCTTCCTACCATCAAACTGGCATGCAAAGCACACCAGCTTCTGTTAATACTGAATCCTTGGCAGTGACCTTGAAGCTTATGGTAAGATTGCCAGAAGCAGGGCCCCTCCAGCAGGGGAAGCATCCATGTTGAAAACCACACTTTTTGCTGCCTGTAGCAATGCTCAGCATTGCAGGGATAGCTAATGTGGGGCCTGCTGTGCAGAGCATGCATGACTGCAGCTAGTGACATGGTACTGTAAAGCCAAGGAAAGCTTGCTGATAAATGGGAGAAGTTTCATTCCATGCACCCTAACTCAGGTGACCACAGGGGCGTACCCACTTTTGACCAAAATCTGAAAAGTCAGCTCAAGCACTTTCTCAATGCGGTTGCGGTTGCCACCAATTTAGCACAGCAGGCAATAATTGCATCAACAAGTTCTTTGCAACAGGCTAGACACAGCTGTTATCTCTGCTTGCACTTGAGGAAACAGGAGGTGCAAACATTGGACACAGTGGACATTGGTTCTGCTGCTGCTGTTTGACAGAGGCAAGGGCTTTGGCTTGGGGCAGGGCTGGTTTAAGGTACCAGGGGCTGGACCTATGCAACAGTCACAGCCAGGTTGAATAAATTGTTGCATGTGCTGGCAACCCATGACGGGGGCCCTTCCTACCCCTACCCTCACCAGCTGCAGCAGTACACTAAGCAAATACCAACAACTGAGATACCTTGACTTGCACACTTCCCCTGGTAGCACATGCCATAGGACATTACAGCTGGAGCAAGGGCTGTCTCTGAAGCTGCCTGTGCCATGCGGAATACCCAAAGGGCATATCTGGCGCCCCCAAAGCAGGGTATACCCCCAGCACATGTAGCGAGCTGCTGTTCTCTGCAGGTGGAGCATGATTGGCATAGCCGATGTGGTATTGTAGAAAGGGGGAGCGGTGCTGAATAAAAACATATGCTTTGAGGAGGTTGTTGAGAGATCTGCTAGCACTATCATGGCAAGATCTGGTGGAAAGTGTTAAAACAGCAGTAGCAAGGGCACGTCGGGTCTAGAAGGTGGTGCTGCACCGAAGGGATATGCGTAACATGTCTTGTTTTACAACAAGCCTGGCCCAGTGAACAACTCTGTGGTATGCTAGACCTTGTTTCAAGCAGTGACAGGTGACAAAGAAAACAGTCCTCCAAAGTGGTGGTGACAGCGTGGGTGACAGCCTTGCAGCATAGGCCCGTCTCGCCCGCCGCTGATTGCAGCATGTAGAAGGAAGCTTCCTACCATCAAACTGGCATGCAAAGCACACCAGCTTCTGTTAATACTGAATCCTTGGCAGTGACCTTGAAGCTTATGGTAAGATTGCCAGAAGCAGGGCCCCTCCAGCAGGGGAAGCATCCATGTTGAAAACCACACTTTTTGCTGCCTGTAGCAATGCTCAGCATTGCAGGGATAGCTAATGTGGGGCCTGCTGTGCAGAGCATGCATGACTGCAGCTAGTGACATGGTACTGTAAAGCCAAGGAAAGCTTGCTGATAAATGGGAGAAGTTTCATTCCATGCACCCTAACTCAGGTGACCACAGGGGCGTACCCACTTTTGACCAAAATCTGAAAAGTCAGCTCAAGCACTTTCTCAATGCGGTTGCGGTTGCCACCAATTTAGCACAGCAGGCAATAATTGCATCAACAAGTTCTTTGCAACAGGCTAGACACAGCTGTTATCTCTGCTTGCACTTGAGGAAACAGGAGGTGCAAACATTGGACACAGTGGACATTGGTTCTGCTGCTGCTGTTTGACAGAGGCAAGGGCTTTGGCTTGGGGCAGGGCTGGTTTAAGGTACCAGGGGCTGGACCTATGCAACAGTCACAGCCAGGTTGAATAAATTGTTGCATGTGCTGGCAACCCATGACGGGGGCCCTTCCTACCCCTACCCTCACCAGCTGCAGCAGTACACTAAGCAAATACCAACAACTGAGATACCTTGACTTGCACACTTCCCCTGGTAGCACATGCCATAGGACATTACAGCTGGAGCAAGGGCTGTCTCTGAAGCTGCCTGTGCCATGCGGAATACCCAAAGGGCATATCTGGCGCCCCCAAAGCAGGGTATACCCCCAGCACATGTAGCGAGCTGCTGTTCTCTGCAGGTGGAGCATGATTGGCATAGCCGATGTGGTATTGTAGAAAGGGGGAGCGGTGCTGAATAAAAACATATGCTTTGAGGAGGTTGTTGAGAGATCTGCTAGCACTATCATGGCAAGATCTGGTGGAAAGTGTTAAAACAGCAGTAGCAAGGGCACGTCGGGTCTAGAAGGTGGTGCTGCACCGAAGGGATATGCGTAACATGTCTTGTTTTACAACAAGCCTGGCCCAGTGAACAACTCTGTGGTATGCTAGACCTTGTTTCAAGCAGTGACAGGTGACAAAGAAAACAGTCCTCCAAAGTGGTGGTGACAGCGTGGGTGACAGCCTTGCAGCATAGGCCCGTCTCGCCCGCCGCTGATTGCAGCATGTAGAAGGAAGCTTCCTACCATCAAACTGGCATGCAAAGCACACCAGCTTCTGTTAATACTGAATCCTTGGCAGTGACCTTGAAGCTTATGGTAAGATTGCCAGAAGCAGGGCCCCTCCAGCAGGGGAAGCATCCATGTTGAAAACCACACTTTTTGCTGCCTGTAGCAATGCTCAGCATTGCGGGGATAGCTAATGTGGGGCCTGCTGTGCAGAGCATGCATGACTGCAGCTAGTGACATGGTACTGTAAAGCCAAGGAAAGCTTGCTGATAAATGGGAGAAGTTTCATTCCATGCACCCTAACTCAGGTGACCACAGGGGCGTACCCACTTTTGACCAAAATCTGAAAAGTCAGCTCAAGCACTTTCTCAATGCGGTTGCGGTTGCCACCAATTTAGCACAGCAGGCAATAATTGCATCAACAAGTTCTTTGCAACAGGCTAGACACAGCTGTTATCTCTGCTTGCACTTGAGGAAACAGGAGGTGCAAACATTGGACACAGTTGGTTGCAAAAGTTTTGGCCCAAAACTCAGATTTTGTTAGGAAATGGTCTGCTTCTGTGAAATGGCATGGCCGTTCATTGCTCTCTTGCACATGCAGCTTCTGTATGAGGTCCAGGTTGTCACCAATGGGTGCGGTCAGCATCTCTGTTGCTCTGTGTTGCTTGGCTGCTGAGAAAAGCAGGGGTCTTGCAAGGGAGACAGCGGAGGCATTTTTGCTGCTTTTTAAGGGGGTAAATGCTGAGAACTGCCAGCAGGCACAGGTGCCCTTTCTTCACTGTTTAGGGGCAGTAGCATATAGACCAGGTGTGAAGCAGGCGCAGGGGCTATACCAGTTCAATGGCAGGGCAGGTGGGGGTAGGCAGGGCATGCGAGAAGTTGGGGCAAGTGCAAGGCTGAGCTGAGAGGGCTGTGGGAGGGGAGCAGATGGGGTGTGGGGCTGGCAACCACAGGAGGGGCAGAGGTGGAAGGGGAGAGCCAGGTTAAAAAAAGCAGGAGGGCTATAGGAACAGGGGGGAGGCTTGCTGGTCTGCGTCTGCGGCTAAGGCTAAGGCTGGCTGGCTGGCTTTTATATAGTATATTTATAGGGCACGCCCGGGGCTCGAACTCGGGACGTCTCGCGTGCGAGGCTACTTGTGGTACCACTTGGGCATACCAACTGCAGCACATTGATGCTCTGCCTGTTTACTTTATTAAACATAAATGGTTGTAAATCAGGTCTTGCTGCTGCTGCTTAAACCCCAGCCTTATGTTCCGGCCAAAACTTTTGCAACCAACTGTGGACATTGGTTCTGCTGCTGCTGTTTGACAGAGGCAAGGGCTTTGGCTTGGGGCAGGGCTGGTTTAAGGTACCAGGGGCTGGACCTATGCAACAGTCACAGCCAGGTTGAATAAATTGTTGCATGTGCTGGCAACCCATGACGGGGGCCCTTCCTACCCCTACCCTCACCAGCTGCAGCAGTACACTAAGCAAATACCAACAACTGAGATACCTTGACTTGCACACTTCCCCTGGTAGCACATGCCATAGGACATTACAGCTGGAGCAGGGGCTGTCTCTGAAGCTGCCTGTGCCATGCGGAATACCCAAAGGGCATATCTGGCGCCCCCAAAGCAGGGTATACCCCCAGCACATGTAGCGAGCTGCTGTTCTCTGCAGGTGGAGCATGATTGGCATAGCCGATGTGGTATTGTAGAAAGGGGGAGCGGTGCTGAATAAAAACATATGCTTTGAGGAGGTTGTTGAGAGATCTGCTAGCACTATCATGGCAAGATCTGGTGGAAAGTGTTAAAACAGCAGTAGCAAGGGCACGTCGGGTCTAGAAGGTGGTGCTGCACCGAAGGGATATGCGTAACATGTCTTGTTTTACAACAAGCCTGGCCCAGTGAACAACTCTGTGGTATGCTAGACCTTGTTTCAAGCAGTGACAGGTGACAAAGAAAACAGTCCTCCAAAGTGGTGGTGACAGCGTGGGTGACAGCCTTGCAGCATAGGCCCGTCTCGCCCGCCGCTGATTGCAGCATGTAGAAGGAAGCTTCCTACCATCAAACTGGCATGCAAAGCACACCAGCTTCTGTTAATACTGAATCCTTGGCAGTGACCTTGAAGCTTATGGTAAGATTGCCAGAAGCAGGGCCCCTCCAGCAGGGGAAGCATCCATGTTGAAAACCACACTTTTTGCTGCCTGTAGCAATGCTCAGCATTGCAGGGATAGCTAATGTGGGGCCTGCTGTGCAGAGCATGCATGACTGCAGCTAGTGACATGGTACTGTAAAGCCAAGGAAAGCTTGCTGATAAATGGGAGAAGTTTCATTCCATGCACCCTAACTCAGGTGACCACAGGGGCGTACCCACTTTTGACCAAAATCTGAAAAGTCAGCTCAAGCACTTTCTCAATGCGGTTGCGGTTGCCACCAGTTTAGCACAGCAGGCAATAATTGCATCAACAAGTTCTTTGCAACAGGCTAGACACAGCTGTTATCTCTGCTTGCACTTGAGGAAACAGGAGGTGCAAACATTGGACACAGTGGACATTGGTTCTGCTGCTGCTGTTTGACAGAGGCAAGGGCTTTGGCTTGGGGCAGGGCTGGTTTAAGGTACCAGGGGCTGGACCTATGCAACAGTCACAGCCAGGTTGAATAAATTGTTGCATGTGCTGGCAACCCATGACGGGGGCCCTTCCTACCCCTACCCTCACCAGCTGCAGCAGTACACTAAGCAAATACCAACAACTGAGATACCTTGACTTGCACACTTCCCCTGGTAGCACATGCCATAGGACATTACAGCTGGAGCAGGGGCTGTCTCTGAAGCTGCCTGTGCCATGCGGAATACCCAAAGGGCATATCTGGCGCCCCCAAAGCAGGGTATACCCCCAGCACATGTAGCGAGCTGCTGTTCTCTGCAGGTGGAGCATGATTGGCATAGCCGATGTGGTATTGTAGAAAGGGGGAGCGGTGCTGAATAAAAACATATGCTTTGAGGAGGTTGTTGAGAGATCTGCTAGCACTATCATGGCAAGATCTGGTGGAAAGTGTTAAAACAGCAGTAGCAAGGGCACGTCGGGTCTAGAAGGTGGTGCTGCACCGAAGGGATATGCGTAACATGTCTTGTTTTACAACAAGCCTGGCCCAGTGAACAACTCTGTGGTATGCTAGACCTTGTTTCAAGCAGTGACAGGTGACAAAGAAAACAGTCCTCCAAAGTGGTGGTGACAGCGTGGGTGACAGCCTTGCAGCATAGGCCCGTCTCGCCCGCCGCTGATTGCAGCATGTAGAAGGAAGCTTCCTACCATCAAACTGGCATGCAAAGCACACCAGCTTCTGTTAATACTGAATCCTTGGCAGTGACCTTGAAGCTTATGGTAAGATTGCCAGAAGCAGGGCCCCTCCAGCAGGGGAAGCATCCATGTTGAAAACCACACTTTTTGCTGCCTGTAGCAATGCTCAGCATTGCAGGGATAGCTAATGTGGGGCCTGCTGTGCAGAGCATGCATGACTGCAGCTAGTGACATGGTACTGTAAAGCCAAGGAAAGCTTGCTGATAAATGGGAGAAGTTTCATTCCATGCACCCTAACTCAGGTGACCACAGGGGCGTACCCACTTTTGACCAAAATCTGAAAAGTCAGCTCAAGCACTTTCTCAATGCGGTTGCGGTTGCCACCAATTTAGCACAGCAGGCAATAATTGCATCAACAAGTTCTTTGCAACAGGCTAGACACAGCTGTTATCTCTGCTTGCACTTGAGGAAACAGGAGGTGCAAACATTGGACACAGTGGACATTGGTTCTGCTGCTGCTGTTTGACAGAGGCAAGGGCTTTGGCTTGGGGCAGGGCTGGTTTAAGGTACCAGGGGCTGGACCTATGCAACAGTCACAGCCAGGTTGAATAAATTGTTGCATGTGCTGGCAACCCATGACGGGGGCCCTTCCTACCCCTACCCTCACCAGCTGCAGCAGTACACTAAGCAAATACCAACAACTGAGATACCTTGACTTGCACACTTCCCCTGGTAGCACATGCCATAGGACATTACAGCTGGAGCAGGGGCTGTCTCTGAAGCTGCCTGTGCCATGCGGAATACCCAAAGGGCATATCTGGCGCCCCCAAAGCAGGGTATACCCCCAGCACATGTAGCGAGCTGCTGTTCTCTGCAGGTGGAGCATGATTGGCATAGCCGATGTGGTATTGTAGAAAGGGGGAGCGGTGCTGAATAAAAACATATGCTTTGAGGAGGTTGTTGAGAGATCTGCTAGCACTATCATGGCAAGATCTGGTGGAAAGTGTTAAAACAGCAGTAGCAAGGGCACGTCGGGTCTAGAAGGTGGTGCTGCACCGAAGGGATATGCGTAACATGTCTTGTTTTACAACAAGCCTGGCCCAGTGAACAACTCTGTGGTATGCTAGACCTTGTTTCAAGCAGTGACAGGTGACAAAGAAAACAGTCCTCCAAAGTGGTGGTGACAGCGTGGGTGACAGCCTTGCAGCATAGGCCCGTCTCGCCCGCCGCTGATTGCAGCATGTAGAAGGAAGCTTCCTACCATCAAACTGGCATGCAAAGCACACCAGCTTCTGTTAATACTGAATCCTTGGCAGTGACCTTGAAGCTTATGGTAAGATTGCCAGAAGCAGGGCCCCTCCAGCAGGGGAAGCATCCATGTTGAAAACCACACTTTTTGCTGCCTGTAGCAATGCTCAGCATTGCAGGGATAGCTAATGTGGGGCCTGCTGTGCAGAGCATGCATGACTGCAGCTAGTGACATGGTACTGTAAAGCCAAGGAAAGCTTGCTGATAAATGGGAGAAGTTTCATTCCATGCACCCTAACTCAGGTGACCACAGGGGCGTACCCACTTTTGACCAAAATCTGAAAAGTCAGCTCAAGCACTTTCTCAATGCGGTTGCGGTTGCCACCAATTTAGCACAGCAGGCAATAATTGCATCAACAAGTTCTTTGCAACAGGCTAGACACAGCTGTTATCTCTGCTTGCACTTGAGGAAACAGGAGGTGCAAACATTGGACACAGTGGACATTGGTTCTGCTGCTGCTGTTTGACAGAGGCAAGGGCTTTGGCTTGGGGCAGGGCTGGTTTAAGGTACCAGGGGCTGGACCTATGCAACAGTCACAGCCAGGTTGAATAAATTGTTGCATGTGCTGGCAACCCATGACGGGGGCCCTTCCTACCCCTACCCTCACCAGCTGCAGCAGTACACTAAGCAAATACCAACAACTGAGATACCTTGACTTGCACACTTCCCCTGGTAGCACATGCCATAGGACATTACAGCTGGAGCAAGGGCTGTCTCTGAAGCTGCCTGTGCCATGCGGAATACCCAAAGGGCATATCTGGCGCCCCCAAAGCAGGGTATACCCCCAGCACATGTAGCGAGCTGCTGTTCTCTGCAGGTGGAGCATGATTGGCATAGCCGATGTGGTATTGTAGAAAGGGGGAGCGGTGCTGAATAAAAACATATGCTTTGAGGAGGTTGTTGAGAGATCTGCTAGCACTATCATGGCAAGATCTGGTGGAAAGTGTTAAAACAGCAGTAGCAAGGGCACGTCGGGTCTAGAAGGTGGTGCTGCACCGAAGGGATATGCGTAACATGTCTTGTTTTACAACAAGCCTGGCCCAGTGAACAACTCTGTGGTATGCTAGACCTTGTTTCAAGCAGTGACAGGTGACAAAGAAAACAGTCCTCCAAAGTGGTGGTGACAGCGTGGGTGACAGCCTTGCAGCATAGGCCCGTCTCGCCCGCCGCTGATTGCAGCATGTAGAAGGAAGCTTCCTACCATCAAACTGGCATGCAAAGCACACCAGCTTCTGTTAATACTGAATCCTTGGCAGTGACCTTGAAGCTTATGGTAAGATTGCCAGAAGCAGGGCCCCTCCAGCAGGGGAAGCATCCATGTTGAAAACCACACTTTTTGCTGCCTGTAGCAATGCTCAGCATTGCAGGGATAGCTAATGTGGGGCCTGCTGTGCAGAGCATGCATGACTGCAGCTAGTGACATGGTACTGTAAAGCCAAGGAAAGCTTGCTGATAAATGGGAGAAGTTTCATTCCATGCACCCTAACTCAGGTGACCACAGGGGCGTACCCACTTTTGACCAAAATCTGAAAAGTCAGCTCAAGCACTTTCTCAATGCGGTTGCGGTTGCCACCAATTTAGCACAGCAGGCAATAATTGCATCAACAAGTTCTTTGCAACAGGCTAGACACAGCTGTTATCTCTGCTTGCACTTGAGGAAACAGGAGGTGCAAACATTGGACACAGTGGACATTGGTTCTGCTGCTGCTGTTTGACAGAGGCAAGGGCTTTGGCTTGGGGCAGGGCTGGTTTAAGGTACCAGGGGCTGGACCTATGCAACAGTCACAGCCAGGTTGAATAAATTGTTGCATGTGCTGGCAACCCATGACGGGGGCCCTTCCTACCCCTACCCTCACCAGCTGCAGCAGTACACTAAGCAAATACCAACAACTGAGATACCTTGACTTGCACACTTCCCCTGGTAGCACATGCCATAGGACATTACAGCTGGAGCAAGGGCTGTCTCTGAAGCTGCCTGTGCCATGCGGAATACCCAAAGGGCATATCTGGCGCCCCCAAAGCAGGGTATACCCCCAGCACATGTAGCGAGCTGCTGTTCTCTGCAGGTGGAGCATGATTGGCATAGCCGATGTGGTATTGTAGAAAGGGGGAGCGGTGCTGAATAAAAACATATGCTTTGAGGAGGTTGTTGAGAGATCTGCTAGCACTATCATGGCAAGATCTGGTGGAAAGTGTTAAAACAGCAGTAGCAAGGGCACGTCGGGTCTAGAAGGTGGTGCTGCACCGAAGGGATATGCGTAACATGTCTTGTTTTACAACAAGCCTGGCCCAGTGAACAACTCTGTGGTATGCTAGACCTTGTTTCAAGCAGTGACAGGTGACAAAGAAAACAGTCCTCCAAAGTGGTGGTGACAGCGTGGGTGACAGCCTTGCAGCATAGGCCCGTCTTGCCCGCCGCTGATTGCAGCATGTAGAAGGAAGCTTCCTACCATCAAACTGGCATGCAAAGCACACCAGCTTCTGTTAATACTGAATCCTTGGCAGTGACCTTGAAGCTTATGGTAAGATTGCCAGAAGCAGGGCCCCTCCAGCAGGGGAAGCATCCATGTTGAAAACCACACTTTTTGCTGCCTGTAGCAATGCTCAGCATTGCAGGGATAGCTAATGTGGGGCCTGCTGTGCAGAGCATGCATGACTGCAGCTAGTGACATGGTACTGTAAAGCCAAGGAAAGCTTGCTGATAAATGGGAGAAGTTTCATTCCATGCACCCTAACTCAGGTGACCACAGGGGCGTACCCACTTTTGACCAAAATCTGAAAAGTCAGCTCAAGCACTTTCTCAATGCGGTTGCGGTTGCCACCAATTTAGCACAGCAGGCAATAATTGCATCAACAAGTTCTTTGCAACAGGCTAGACACAGCTGTTATCTCTGCTTGCACTTGAGGAAACAGGAGGTGCAAACATTGGACACAGTTGGTTGCAAAAGTTTTGGCCCAAAACTCAGATTTTGTTAGGAAATGGTCTGCTTCTGTGAAATGGCATGGCCGTTCATTGCTCTCTTGCACATGCAGCTTCTGTATGAGGTCCAGGTTGTCACCAATGGGTGCGGTCAGCATCTCTGTTGCTCTGTGTTGCTTGGCTGCTGAGAAAAGCAGGGGTCTTGCAAGGGAGACAGCGGAGGCATTTTTGCTGCTTTTTAAGGGGGTAAATGCTGAGAACTGCCAGCAGGCACAGGTGCCCTTTCTTCACTGTTTAGGGGCAGTAGCATATAGACCAGGTGTGAAGCAGGCGCAGGGGCTATACCAGTTCAATGGCAGGGCAGGTGGGGGTAGGCAGGGCATGCGAGAAGTTGGGGCAAGTGCAAGGCTGAGCTGAGAGGGCTGTGGGAGGGGAGCAGATGGGGTGTGGGGCTGGCAACCACAGGAGGGGCAGAGGTGGAAGGGGAGAGCCAGGTTAAAAAAAGCAGGAGGGCTATAGGAACAGGGGGGAGGCTTGCTGGTCTGCGTCTGCGGCTAAGGCTAAGGCTGGCTGGCTGGCTTTTATATAGTATATTTATAGGGCACGCCCGGGGCTCGAACTCGGGACGTCTCGCGTGCGAGGCTACTTGTGGTACCACTTGGGCATACCAACTGCAGCACATTGATGCTCTGCCTGTTTACTTTCTTAAACATAAATGGTTGTAAATCAGGTCTTGCTGCTGCTGCTTAAACCCCAGCCTTATGTTCCGGCCAAAACTTTTGCAACCAACTGTGGACATTGGTTCTGCTGCTGCTGTTTGACAGAGGCAAGGGCTTTGGCTTGGGGCAGGGCTGGTTTAAGGTACCAGGGGCTGGACCTATGCAACAGTCACAGCCAGGTTGAATAAATTGTTGCATGTGCTGGCAACCCATGACGGGGGCCCTTCCTACCCCTACCCTCACCAGCTGCAGCAGTACACTAAGCAAATACCAACAACTGAGATACCTTGACTTGCACACTTCCCCTGGTAGCACATGCCATAGGACATTACAGCTGGAGCAGGGGCTGTCTCTGAAGCTGCCTGTGCCATGCGGAATACCCAAAGGGCATATCTGGCGCCCCCAAAGCAGGGTATACCCCCAGCACATGTAGCGAGCTGCTGTTCTCTGCAGGTGGAGCATGATTGGCATAGCCGATGTGGTATTGTAGAAAGGGGGAGCGGTGCTGAATAAAAACATATGCTTTGAGGAGGTTGTTGAGAGATCTGCTAGCACTATCATGGCAAGATCTGGTGGAAAGTGTTAAAACAGCAGTAGCAAGGGCACGTCGGGTCTAGAAGGTGGTGCTGCACCGAAGGGATATGCGTAACATGTCTTGTTTTACAACAAGCCTGGCCCAGTGAACAACTCTGTGGTATGCTAGACCTTGTTTCAAGCAGTGACAGGTGACAAAGAAAACAGTCCTCCAAAGTGGTGGTGACAGCGTGGGTGACAGCCTTGCAGCATAGGCCCGTCTCGCCCGCCGCTGATTGCAGCATGTAGAAGGAAGCTTCCTACCATCAAACTGGCATGCAAAGCACACCAGCTTCTGTTAATACTGAATCCTTGGCAGTGACCTTGAAGCTTATGGTAAGATTGCCAGAAGCAGGGCCCCTCCAGCAGGGGAAGCATCCATGTTGAAAACCACACTTTTTGCTGCCTGTAGCAATGCTCAGCATTGCAGGGATAGCTAATGTGGGGCCTGCTGTGCAGAGCATGCATGACTGCAGCTAGTGACATGGTACTGTAAAGCCAAGGAAAGCTTGCTGATAAATGGGAGAAGTTTCATTCCATGCACCCTAACTCAGGTGACCACAGGGGCGTACCCACTTTTGACCAAAATCTGAAAAGTCAGCTCAAGCACTTTCTCAATGCGGTTGCGGTTGCCACCAATTTAGCACAGCAGGCAATAATTGCATCAACAAGTTCTTTGCAACAGGCTAGACACAGCTGTTATCTCTGCTTGCACTTGAGGAAACATGAGGTGCAAACATTGGACACAGTGGACATTGGTTCTGCTGCTGCTGTTTGACAGAGGCAAGGGCTTTGGCTTGGGGCAGGGCTGGTTTAAGGTACCAGGGGCTGGACCTATGCAACAGTCACAGCCAGGTTGAATAAATTGTTGCATGTGCTGGCAACCCATGACGGGGGCCCTTCCTACCCCTACCCTCACCAGCTGCAGCAGTACACTAAGCAAATACCAACAACTGAGATACCTTGACTTGCACACTTCCCCTGGTAGCACATGCCATAGGACATTACAGCTGGAGCAGGGGCTGTCTCTGAAGCTGCCTGTGCCATGCGGAATACCCAAAGGGCATATCTGGCGCCCCCAAAGCAGGGTATACCCCCAGCACATGTAGCGAGCTGCTGTTCTCTGCAGGTGGAGCATGATTGGCATAGCCGATGTGGTATTGTAGAAAGGGGGAGCGGTGCTGAATAAAAACATATGCTTTGAGGAGGTTGTTGAGAGATCTGCTAGCACTATCATGGCAAGATCTGGTGGAAAGTGTTAAAACAGCAGTAGCAAGGGCACGTCGGGTCTAGAAGGTGGTGCTGCACCGAAGGGATATGCGTAACATGTCTTGTTTTACAACAAGCCTGGCCCAGTGAACAACTCTGTGGTATGCTAGACCTTGTTTCAAGCAGTGACAGGTGACAAAGAAAACAGTCCTCCAAAGTGGTGGTGACAGCGTGGGTGACAGCCTTGCAGCATAGGCCCGTCTCGCCCGCCGCTGATTGCAGCATGTAGAAGGAAGCTTCCTACCATCAAACTGGCATGCAAAGCACACCAGCTTCTGTTAATACTGAATCCTTGGCAGTGACCTTGAAGCTTATGGTAAGATTGCCAGAAGCAGGGCCCCTCCAGCAGGGGAAGCATCCATGTTGAAAATGACACTTTTTGCTGCCTGTAGCAATGCTCAGCATTGCAGGGATAGCTAATGTGGGGCCTGCTGTGCAGAGCATGCATGACTGCAGCTAGTGACATGGTACTGTAAAGCCAAGGAAAGCTTGCTGATAAATGGGAGAAGTTTCATTCCATGCACCCTAACTCAGGTGACCACAGGGGCGTACCCACTTTTGACCAAAATCTGAAAAGTCAGCTCAAGCACTTTCTCAATGCGGTTGCGGTTGCCACCAATTTAGCACAGCAGGCAATAATTGCATCAACAAGTTCTTTGCAACAGGCTAGACACAGCTGTTATCTCTGCTTGCACTTGAGGAAACAGGAGGTGCAAACATTGGACACAGTGGACATTGGTTCTGCTGCTGCTGTTTGACAGAGGCAAGGGCTTTGGCTTGGGGCAGGGCTGGTTTAAGGTACCAGGGGCTGGACCTATGCAACAGTCACAGCCAGGTTGAATAAATTGTTGCATGTGCTGGCAACCCATGACGGGGGCCCTTCCTACCCCTACCCTCACCAGCTGCAGCAGTACACTAAGCAAATACCAACAACTGAGATACCTTGACTTGCACACTTCCCCTGGTAGCACATGCCATAGGACATTACAGCTGGAGCAGGGGCTGTCTCTGAAGCTGCCTGTGCCATGCGGAATACCCAAAGGGCATATCTGGCGCCCCCAAAGCAGGGTATACCCCCAGCACATGTAGCGAGCTGCTGTTCTCTGCAGGTGGAGCATGATTGGCATAGCCGATGTGGTATTGTAGAAAGGGGGAGCGGTGCTGAATAAAAACATATGCTTTGAGGAGGTTGTTGAGAGATCTGCTAGCACTATCATGGCAAGATCTGGTGGAAAGTGTTAAAACAGCAGTAGCAAGGGCACGTCGGGTCTAGAAGGTGGTGCTGCACCGAAGGGATATGCGTAACATGTCTTGTTTTACAACAAGCCTGGCCCAGTGAACAACTCTGTGGTATGCTAGACCTTGTTTCAAGCAGTGACAGGTGACAAAGAAAACAGTCCTCCAAAGTGGTGGTGACAGCGTGGGTGACAGCCTTGCAGCATAGGCCCGTCTCGCCCGCCGCTGATTGCAGCATGTAGAAGGAAGCTTCCTACCATCAAACTGGCATGCAAAGCACACCAGCTTCTGTTAATACTGAATCCTTGGCAGTGACCTTGAAGCTTATGGTAAGATTGCCAGAAGCAGGGCCCCTCCAGCAGGGGAAGCATCCATGTTGAAAACCACACTTTTTGCTGCCTGTAGCAATGCTCAGCATTGCAGGGATAGCTAATGTGGGGCCTGCTGTGCAGAGCATGCATGACTGCAGCTAGTGACATGGTACTGTAAAGCCAAGGAAAGCTTGCTGATAAATGGGAGAAGTTTCATTCCATGCACCCTAACTCAGGTGACCACAGGGGCGTACCCACTTTTGACCAAAATCTGAAAAGTCAGCTCAAGCACTTTCTCAATGCGGTTGCGGTTGCCACCAATTTAGCACAGCAGGCAATAATTGCATCAACAAGTTCTTTGCAACAGGCTAGACACAGCTGTTATCTCTGCTTGCACTTGAGGAAACAGGAGGTGCAAACATTGGACACTGTGGACATTGGTTCTGCTGCTGTTGTTTGACAGAGGCAAGGGCTTTGGCTTGGGGCAGGGCTGGTTTAAGGTACCAGGGGCTGGACCTATGCAACAGTCACAGCCAGGTTGAATAAATTGTTGCATGTGCTGGCAACCCATGACGGGGGCCCTTCCTACCCCTACCCTCACCAGCTGCAGCAGTACACTAAGCAAATACCAACAACTGAGATACCTTGACTTGCACACTTCCCCTGGTAGCACATGCCATAGGACATTACAGCTGGAGCAGGGGCTGTCTCTGAAGCTGCCCGTGCCATGCGGAATACCCAAAGGGCATATCTGGCGCCCCCAAAGCAGGGTATACCCCCAGCACATGTAGCGAGCTGCTGTTCTCTGCAGGTGGAGCATGATTGGCATAGCCGATGTGGTATTGTAGAAAGGGGGAGCGGTGCTGAATAAAAACATATGCTTTGAGGAGGTTGTTGAGAGATCTGCTAGCACTATCATGGCAAGATCTGGTGGAAAGTGTTAAAACAGCAGTAGCAAGGGCACGTCGGGTCTAGAAGGTGGTGCTGCACCGAAGGGATATGCGTAACATGTCTTGTTTTACAACAAGCCTGGCCCAGTGAACAACTCTGTGGTATGCTAGACCTTGTTTCAAGCAGTGACAGGTGACAAAGAAAACAGTCCTCCAAAGTGGTGGTGACAGCGTGGGTGACAGCCTTGCAGCATAGGCCCGTCTCGCCCGCCGCTGATTGCAGCATGTAGAAGGAAGCTTCCTACCATCAAACTGGCATGCAAAGCACACCAGCTTCTGTTAATACTGAATCCTTGGCAGTGACCTTGAAGCTTATGGTAAGATTGCCAGAAGCAGGGCCCCTCCAGCAGGGGAAGCATCCATGTTGAAAACCACACTTTTTGCTGCCTGTAGCAATGCTCAGCATTGCAGGGATAGCTAATGTGGGGCCTGCTGTGCAGAGCATGCATGACTGCAGCTAGTGACATGGTACTGTAAAGCCAAGGAAAGCTTGCTGATAAATGGGAGAAGTTTCATTCCATGCACCCTAACTCAGGTGACCACAGGGGCGTACCCACTTTTGACCAAAATCTGAAAAGTCAGCTCAAGCACTTTCTCAATGCGGTTGCGGTTGCCACCAATTTAGCACAGCAGGCAATAATTGCATCAACAAGTTCTTTGCAACAGGCTAGACACAGCTGTTATCTCTGCTTGCACTTGAGGAAACAGGAGGTGCAAACATTGGACACAGTGGACATTGGTTCTGCTGCTGCTGTTTGACAGAGGCAAGGGCTTTGGCTTGGGGCAGGGCTGGTTTAAGGTACCAGGGGCTGGACCTATGCAACAGTCACAGCCAGGTTGAATAAATTGTTGCATGTGCTGGCAACCCATGACGGGGGCCCTTCCTACCCCTACCCTCACCAGCTGCAGCAGTACACTAAGCAAATACCAACAACTGAGATACCTTGACTTGCACACTTCCCCTGGTAGCACATGCCATAGGACATTACAGCTGGAGCAGGGGCTGTCTCTGAAGCTGCCTGTGCCATGCGGAATACCCAAAGGGCATATCTGGCGCCCCCAAAGCAGGGTATACCCCCAGCACATGTAGCGAGCTGCTGTTCTCTGCAGGTGGAGCATGATTGGCATAGCCGATGTGGTATTGTAGAAAGGGGGAGCGGTGCTGAATAAAAACATATGCTTTGAGGAGGTTGTTGAGAGATCTGCTAGCACTATCATGGCAAGATCTGGTGGAAAGTGTTAAAACAGCAGTAGCAAGGGCACGTCGGGTCTAGAAGGTGGTGCTGCACCGAAGGGATATGCGTAACATGTCTTGTTTTACAACAAGCCTGGCCCAGTGAACAACTCTGTGGTATGCTAGACCTTGTTTCAAGCAGTGACAGGTGACAAAGAAAACAGTCCTCCAAAGTGGTGGTGACAGCGTGGGTGACAGCCTTGCAGCATAGGCCCGTCTCGCCCGCCGCTGATTGCAGCATGTAGAAGGAAGCTTCCTACCATCAAACTGGCATGCAAAGCACACCAGCTTCTGTTAATACTGAATCCTTGGCAGTGACCTTGAAGCTTATGGTAAGATTGCCAGAAGCAGGGCCCCTCCAGCAGGGGAAGCATCCATGTTGAAAACCACACTTTTTGCTGCCTGTAGCAATGCTCAGCATTGCAGGGATAGCTAATGTGGGGCCTGCTGTGCAGAGCATGCATGACTGCAGCTAGTGACATGGTACTGTAAAGCCAAGGAAAGCTTGCTGATAAATGGGAGAAGTTTCATTCCATGCACCCTAACTCAGGTGACCACAGGGGCGT
Source organism: Pseudopediastrum boryanum (assembly GCA_963556185.1). Taxonomy (NCBI): domain Eukaryota; kingdom Viridiplantae; phylum Chlorophyta; class Chlorophyceae; order Sphaeropleales; family Hydrodictyaceae; genus Pseudopediastrum; species Pseudopediastrum boryanum. The sequence continues at coordinate 5,846,867 of OY744499.1, read as the reverse complement.
ACCCACTTTTGACCAAAATCTGAAAAGTCAGCTCAAGCACTTTCTCAATGCGGTTGCGGTTGCCACCAATTTAGCACAGCAGGCAATAATTGCATCAACAAGTTCTTTGCAACAGGCTAGACACAGCTGTTATCTCTGCTTGCACTTGAGGAAACAGGAGGTGCAAACATTGGACACAGTGGACATTGGTTCTGCTGCTGCTGTTTGACAGAGGCAAGGGCTTTGGCTTGGGGCAGGGCTGGTTTAAGGTACCAGGGGCTGGACCTATGCAACAGTCACAGCCAGGTTGAATAAATTGTTGCATGTGCTGGCAACCCATGACGGGGGCCCTTCCTACCCCTACCCTCACCAGCTGCAGCAGTACACTAAGCAAATACCAACAACTGAGATACCTTGACTTGCACACTTCCCCTGGTAGCACATGCCATAGGACATTACAGCTGGAGCAGGGGCTGTTTCTGAAGCTGCCTGTGCCATGCGGAATACCCAAAGGGCATATCTGGCGCCCCCAAAGCAGGGTATACCCCCAGCACATGTAGCGAGCTGCTGTTCTCTGCAGGTGGAGCATGATTGGCATAGCCGATGTGGTATTGTAGAAAGGGGGAGCGGTGCTGAATAAAAACATATGCTTTGAGGAGGTTGTTGAGAGATCTGCTAGCACTATCATGGCAAGATCTGGTGGAAAGTGTTAAAACAGCAGTAGCAAGGGCACGTCGGGTCTAGAAGGTGGTGCTGCACCGAAGGGATATGCGTAACATGTCTTGTTTTACAACAAGCCTGGCCCAGTGAACAACTCTGTGGTATGCTAGACCTTGTTTCAAGCAGTGACAGGTGACAAAGAAAACAGTCCTCCAAAGTGGTGGTGACAGCGTGGGTGACAGCCTTGCAGCATAGGCCCGTCTCGCCCGCCGCTGATTGCAGCATGTAGAAGGAAGCTTCCTACCATCAAACTGGCATGCAAAGCACACCAGCTTCTGTTAATACTGAATCCTTGGCAGTGACCTTGAAGCTTATGGTAAGATTGCCAGAAGCAGGGCCCCTCCAGCAGGGGAAGCATCCATGTTGAAAACCACACTTTTTGCTGCCTGTAGCAATGCTCAGCATTGCAGGGATAGCTAATGTGGGGCCTGCTGTGCAGAGCATGCATGACTGCAGCTAGTGACATGGTACTGTAAAGCCAAGGAAAGCTTGCTGATAAATGGGAGAAGTTTCATTCCATGCACCCTAACTCAGGTGACCACAGGGGCGTACCCACTTTTGACCAAAATCTGAAAAGTCAGCTCAAGCACTTTCTCAATGCGGTTGCGGTTGCCACCAATTTAGCACAGCAGGCAATAATTGCATCAACAAGTTCTTTGCAACAGGCTAGACACAGCTGTTATCTCTGCTTGCACTTGAGGAAACATGAGGTGCAAACATTGGACACAGTGGACATTGGTTCTGCTGCTGCTGTTTGACAGAGGCAAGGGCTTTGGCTTGGGGCAGGGCTGGTTTAAGGTACCAGGGGCTGGACCTATGCAACAGTCACAGCCAGGTTGAATAAATTGTTGCATGTGCTGGCAACCCATGACGGGGGCCCTTCCTACCCCTACCCTCACCAGCTGCAGCAGTACACTAAGCAAATACCAACAACTGAGATACCTTGACTTGCACACTTCCCCTGGTAGCACATGCCATAGGACATTACAGCTGGAGCAGGGGCTGTCTCTGAAGCTGCCTGTGCCATGCGGAATACCCAAAGGGCATATCTGGCGCCCCCAAAGCAGGGTATACCCCCAGCACATGTAGCGAGCTGCTGTTCTCTGCAGGTGGAGCATGATTGGCATAGCCGATGTGGTATTGTAGAAAGGGGGAGCGGTGCTGAATAAAAACATATGCTTTGAGGAGGTTGTTGAGAGATCTGCTAGCACTATCATGGCAAGATCTGGTGGAAAGTGTTAAAACAGCAGTAGCAAGGGCACGTCGGGTCTAGAAGGTGGTGCTGCACCGAAGGGATATGCGTAACATGTCTTGTTTTACAACAAGCCTGGCCCAGTGAACAACTCTGTGGTATGCTAGACCTTGTTTCAAGCAGTGACAGGTGACAAAGAAAACAGTCCTCCAAAGTGGTGGTGACAGCGTGGGTGACAGCCTTGCAGCATAGGCCCGTCTCGCCCGCCGCTGATTGCAGCATGTAGAAGGAAGCTTCCTACCATCAAACTGGCATGCAAAGCACACCAGCTTCTGTTAATACTGAATCCTTGGCAGTGACCTTGAAGCTTATGGTAAGATTGCCAGAAGCAGGGCCCCTCCAGCAGGGGAAGCATCCATGTTGAAAACCACACTTTTTGCTGCCTGTAGCAATGCTCAGCATTGCATGGATAGCTAATGTGGGGCCTGCTGTGCAGAGCATGCATGACTGCAGCTAGTGACATGGTACTGTAAAGCCAAGGAAAGCTTGCTGATAAATGGGAGAAGTTTCATTCCATGCACCCTAACTCAGGTGACCACAGGGGCGTACCCACTTTTGACCAAAATCTGAAAAGTCAGCTCAAGCACTTTCTCAATGCGGTTGCGGTTGCCACCAATTTAGCACAGCAGGCAATAATTGCATCAACAAGTTCTTTGCAACAGGCTAGACACAGCTGTTATCTCTGCTTGCACTTGAGGAAACAGGAGGTGCAAACATTGGACACAGTGGACATTGGTTCTGCTGCTGCTGTTTGACAGAGGCAAGGGCTTTGGCTTGGGGCAGGGCTGGTTTAAGGTACCAGGGGCTGGACCTATGCAACAGTCACAGCCAGGTTGAATAAATTGTTGCATGTGCTGGCAACCCATGACGGGGGCCCTTCCTACCCCTACCCTCACCAGCTGCAGCAGTACACTAAGCAAATACCAACAACTGAGATACCTTGACTTGCACACTTCCCCTGGTAGCACATGCCATAGGACATTACAGCTGGAGCAGGGGCTGTCTCTGAAGCTGCCTGTGCCATGCGGAATACCCAAAGGGCATATCTGGCGCCCCCAAAGCATGGTATACCCCCAGCACATGTAGCGAGCTGCTGTTCTCTGCAGGTGGAGCATGATTGGCATAGCCGATGTGGTATTGTAGAAAGGGGGAGCGGTGCTGAATAAAAACATATGCTTTGAGGAGGTTGTTGAGAGATCTGCTAGCACTATCATGGCAAGATCTGGTGGAAAGTGTTAAAACAACAGTAGCAAGGGCACGTCGGGTCTAGAAGGTGGTGCTGCACCGAAGGGATATGCGTAACATGTCTTGTTTTACAACAAGCCTGGCCCAGTGAACAACTCTGTGGTATGCTAGACCTTGTTTCAAGCAGTGACAGGTGACAAAGAAAACAGTCCTCCAAAGTGGTGGTGACAGCGTGGGTGACAGCCTTGCAGCATAGGCCCGTCTCGCCCGCCGCTGATTGCAGCATGTAGAAGGAAGCTTCCTACCATCAAACTGGCATGCAAAGCACACCAGCTTCTGTTAATACTGAATCCTTGGCAGTGACCTTGAAGCTTATGGTAAGATTGCCAGAAGCAGGGCCCCTCCAGCAGGGGAAGCATCCATGTTGAAAATGACACTTTTTGCTGCCTGTAGCAATGCTCAGCATTGCAGGGATAGCTAATGTGGGGCCTGCTGTGCAGAGCATGCATGACTGCAGCTAGTGACATGGTACTGTAAAGCCAAGGAAAGCTTGCTGATAAATGGGAGAAGTTTCATTCCATGCACCCTAACTCAGGTGACCACAGGGGCGTACCCACTTTTGACCAAAATCTGAAAAGTCAGCTCAAGCACTTTCTCAATGCGGTTGCGGTTGCCACCAATTTAGCACAGCAGGCAATAATTGCATCAACAAGTTCTTTGCAACAGGCTAGACACAGCTGTTATCTCTGCTTGCACTTGAGGAAACAGGAGGTGCAAACATTGGACACAGTGGACATTGGTTCTGCTGCTGCTGTTTGACAGAGGCAAGGGCTTTGGCTTGGGGCAGGGCTGGTTTAAGGTACCAGGGGCTGGACCTATGCAACAGTCACAGCCAGGTTGAATAAATTGTTGCATGTGCTGGCAACCCATGACGGGGGCCCTTCCTACCCCTACCCTCACCAGCTGCAGCAGTACACTAAGCAAATACCAACAACTGAGATACCTTGACTTGCACACTTCCCCTGGTAGCACATGCCATAGGACATTACAGCTGGAGCAGGGGCTGTCTCTGAAGCTGCCTGTGCCATGCGGAATACCCAAAGGGCATATCTGGCGCCCCCAAAGCAGGGTATACCCCCAGCACATGTAGCGAGCTGCTGTTCTCTGCAGGTGGAGCATGATTGGCATAGCCGATGTGGTATTGTAGAAAGGGGGAGCGGTGCTGAATAAAAACATATGCTTTGAGGAGGTTGTTGAGAGATCTGCTAGCACTATCATGGCAAGATCTGGTGGAAAGTGTTAAAACAGCAGTAGCAAGGGCACGTCGGGTCTAGAAGGTGGTGCTGCACCGAAGGGATATGCGTAACATGTCTTGTTTTACAACAAGCCTGGCCCAGTGAACAACTCTGTGGTATGCTAGACCTTGTTTCAAGCAGTGACAGGTGACAAAGAAAACAGTCCTCCAAAGTGGTGGTGACAGCGTGGGTGACAGCCTTGCAGCATAGGCCCGTCTCGCCCGCCACTGATTGCAGCATGTAGAAGGAAGCTTCCTACCATCAAACTGGCATGCAAAGCACACCAGCTTCTGTTAATACTGAATCCTTGGCAGTGACCTTGAAGCTTATGGTAAGATTGCCAGAAGCAGGGCCCCTCCAGCAGGGGAAGCATCCATGTTGAAAACCACACTTTTTGCTGCCTGTAGCAATGCTCAGCATTGCAGGGATAGCTAATGTGGGGCCTGCTGTGCAGAGCATGCATGACTGCAGCTAGTGACATGGTACTGTAAAGCCAAGGAAAGCTTGCTGATAAATGGGAGAAGTTTCATTCCATGCACCCTAACTCAGGTGACCACAGGGGCGTACCCACTTTTGACCAAAATCTGAAAAGTCAGCTCAAGCACTTTCTCAATGCGGTTGCGGTTGCCACCAATTTAGCACAGCAGGCAATAATTGCATCAACAAGTTCTTTGCAACAGGCTAGACACAGCTGTTATCTCTGCTTGCACTTGAGGAAACAGGAGGTGCAAACATTGGACACAGTTGGTTGCAAAAGTTTTGGCCCAAAACTCAGATTTTGTTAGGAAATGGTCTGCTTCTGTGAAATGGCATGGCCGTTCATTGCTCTCTTGCACATGCAGCTTCTGTATGAGGTCCAGGTTGTCACCAATGGGTGCGGTCAGCATCTCTGTTGCTCTGTGTTGCTTGGCTGCTGAGAAAAGCAGGGGTCTTGCAAGGGAGACAGCGGAGGCATTTTTGCTGCTTTTTAAGGGGGTAAATGCTGAGAACTGCCAGCAGGCACAGGTGCCCTTTCTTCACTGTTTAGGGGCAGTAGCATATAGACCAGGTGTGAAGCAGGCGCAGGGGCTATACCAGTTCAATGGCAGGGCAGGTGGGGGTAGGCAGGGCATGCGAGAAGTTGGGGCAAGTGCAAGGCTGAGCTGAGAGGGCTGTGGGAGGGGAGCAGATGGGGTGTGGGGCTGGCAACCACAGGAGGGGCAGAGGTGGAAGGGGAGAGCCAGGTTAAAAAAAGCAGGAGGGCTATAGGAACAGGGGGGAGGCTTGCTGGTCTGCGTCTGCGGCTATGGCTAAGGCTGGCTGGCTGGCTTTTATATAGTATATTTATAGGGCACGCCCGGGGCTCAACTCGGGACGTCTCGCGTGCGAGGCTACTTGTGGTACCACTTGGGCATACCAACTGCAGCACATTGATGCTCTGCCTGTTTACTTTCTTAAACATAAATGGTTGTAAATCAGGTCTTGCTGCTGCTGCTTAAACCCCAGCCTTATGTTCCGGCCAAAACTTTTGCAACCAACTGTGGACATGTCACTCATGCACGCATATCTGGCTCTCCAAGTAACATTCTTGGCGTCTAACCGCAGGGGGGGGGGGGGGGTCCAGAGACCCCCCCCACCCCCCCCTTGGACGAGCTGGGGGGGAGGGGGGAGGGGGGGAGAGGAGGGGGGGGTCCAGACAACCCCCACCCACCCCTTGGGAACGGTGGTGGGCTATTCTAGCTGTAATCAGTCCTTGACTGACCTTGCTAGCCATTAGTTTGGCCGAATATAGTGTTGTTAGGTGATATGCTGAACATCCCAGTCCTGAGAGGTGCTGAAAGATGCAGCAGAAACCTGTCAACTTGCAAAATTAAGGGGGGGAGGGGGGGGGACTGCGGCCCCCCCCCCCCCCCCTTGAACGAGGTGGGGGTAGGGGGGGGAGGACGGGGGGGGGTCCAGACCCCACCCACCACCCCCCTGGACGAGTAGGACCCCCCCGGGGTGCGGTTAGACGCCAAGAATGTTACTTGGAGAGCCAGATATATCAGAAACCTTGCGGAGTTCAGAGCAACGGAGCTCAGACGGAATCCGTCAACCCCTCGGGGGAAATCCCCAGGACCTAAGACCTGGCGGAGGCCAGAAGGCCAGAATCCGGGTTGTTTGAGGATTGCAAGAGCCCCGGACACGTCGTTAAGCGTTTGTAAGGCATATACTTTCTTTGAAGTCACGCCCAGCTCGAAGCTGTGGCCCAGGCCGGTCACATGCTCATGTCCCAACTACAAGCAAACGCAAGGAGCGACAGCAACGTCCTGTACATTATGCATGATGCATCATGTAATGCCCAATGATGTTATCTGCGCGCCTTGGTGCTCTTTCTGTATCATTGATGGCGCTGTGCTACTCCTTGGCCAAGAGACATGCTTGGTTGTCGACCTTGGACTGAGCTTAACTGATGAAAGCAGAGCTACAGGAAACAGTGTATTATGGAAGGACCTTAATATGGATGCTATGCATGGTCACTGTTGCAGCTGGATGCCTCCATATGCCGGTGGAGAGAAGGTGGGACAGGGGTGGCAAGGAGAAGGCTTATGTTATCCAGCAAGAGTTTTAGGGCAGGGCATGCAAAGCATGGGTTAGTGGCAGAAACCACCATTGAATACCTCAGCATGGATGTCGTCCTCTACCTGGCATCTAGACCTGTAGCAGCCACAGCTCAGTACGGCCGAGAGCAGCAGTGATATGCAGGAATTGACCAGCCATGTGGCTCAAGAAGTGGCTAGCTAGTAAGTAGAAAGACCCACACAAGAGGTCAAGCTCAGCACTTTGGTCAATTGGGTCAATTATTGGGTCAATTATTAGGAAATGGTGCATGGCAGCTATGGTAGCGGGCAACACAGAGGGGCTAGCAAGGGACTACCATAAGAGGAACCCACAACTTGCTCAGTCCCATGTAAAATGCACATATGGCGCACTTCAGCCCGTCAATGTAAAGCCTATTATCAGGGTGCTTGAAAGCGTTGAAGTAAGATGCTTTGACCTGCAAGCCTAATTGGTTGCTTTAATGGCTCATGATTTTCAAGGCAGCACGTGGCACCGTCACAGCAGCAGCAGGATGTTGGCATTGAGGGGCAGTGGATTGAGTGTTTCTCACAAAGCTATGCAGCAGCAGGGCAGGAGCTACAGCAACCAGTTTCCCGCACAGCGGATACAGTACACAGTAGATGGCAACAGCAGGACATCATTGCTATTAGGGGCTTGCTTTTGGTGGTCTGCAAGATGCAGTAGAGGTGAAGGCAGCAGGAAGGCAGGGGTTGGACAGCGGCAGCATGTGACAGAGCAGACGGAACGATCAGCAGCAATGTTTGGCAGCAATGGCAGCAGCTGCTGGGCAGCAGCAAACAGCAGCAGCATTGCAAGCCCCGGCTGGTTGTTAACCCGGCTGCTCTGCTGTATCAGATGCAGCAGTAGGAGAGGTTAGCTGCACAACTTTGAAACACATTCTGCACTCCAGAAGCATGAGCCACAACAGAAAAGTTTCACATTCATTGCAATGATAAGAGCAGCAGTATTAGCAGTGGGCAAGGAGCAATAAGAGTAGGCAGCTACTGCTGTGACAGGAGGAGCAACCCTTGTACCGACAAGGTACCAGAGCACAGGGCAAGCTGTGGCAGCAGTGCATGGCAGGCGGCGGCTGCAGAACAGGTGCTCAGTCTGACAGCAGAAGCAATTGGCGGCCAACTGCGGTGGTATTGTCTTGCATCATCAATACACAGCAACTACACAGCATGGCCGCCGCACCAGTAATCGCAGCCTGCCTCTGTCTTACATATTGGTGCAGCATTGCTCCCTGATTTTGTTGTCAGGCTTCGGCTCTGTACAGTGGTGATAAGCACAGCAGATCTAAGGGGCTCTGTTGGTCCTGCTTGTTATCTCAGACTGACACTCTTGGAACAAGGGGCCATCTCAGTTCAGTTTCCACAATAGACATTGGGCTGGACAATGGCCTGACCTGTACATATGCCCACTTGTCATGTATGGTATTGGTGAATACAGAATTACTGGTATACCTCCCTGGATGACTCCCTCTCCCACATAGGCATTCAATAAAAATGTCAACTATATGCTTTATCTTCCATTTTGCTCTCAAGTTTTACTTTGCACACAGTCATGCTTGGGTGCTGCATGGCCCAGAGGGCTGTGCACTGTCTCTCTTCACAAAGTTTGCTTTGCACACAGTCTTGCTTGGGTGCTGCACGGCCCAAAGGCTGTGCAGTGTCTCTCTTAACGAAATTTACTTTGCACACAGTCATGCTTGGGTGCTGCACAGCCCAGAGGGCTGTGCAGTGTCTCTCTTCGCAAATTACTTTGCACACAGTCATGCTTGGGTGCTGCACGGCCCAGAGGGCTGTGCACTGTCTCTTTTCACATAGTTTACTTTGCACACAGTCATGCTTGGGTGCTGCATGGCCCAGAGGGCTGTGCACTGTCTCTCTTCACAAAGTTTGCTTTGCACACAGTCATGCTTGGGTGCTGCACGGCCCAAAGGCTGTGCAGTGTCTCTTTTAACAAAATTTACTTTGCACACAGTCATGCTTGGGTGCTGCATGGCCCAGAGGGCTGTGCAGTGTCTCTCTTCACAAAGTTTGCTTTGCACACAGAGTAACAGACTGGTTGGCGATCCCAGCCAGAAACTTAACCAGTGATCCATTTATAGTCAGGCAGTACATCTTTCTTAAATCAAAACATGCCTGAAGCACTTGCAATGCCTGTTCCAGCACAACAAACATGGTGCTGCTCTGCCTGGTAGACGGTGTGCATAGCAAGCCGTCAATCAAGATGCAGATGGACTGCAAGCTAGTCTTAAGCATCAGTCCAGGACGAAGCTGCTTGATGTCAAAAAGCAGCACATCAGAGGCAGTAAAACACATAGCCAGTTGGTCACAGCATACTCTTTATGCTCCCGTCTTTGCCAGATACACCCCATTGGATGGAGACAAGCAAATCAAAAGCCTGTACCGTGAGGTACATGGCATAGATCACAGCATGCCTTTGCAGCCGGGCAGTCTCCTGACAGACTACTTATTTTGGCAACTGCATTGTGCTTTGACAAATAGGGTATGCCCCTGCCAACAGCGGCTTTCCTACCAGTTGCTTCCGCATGTCGTTTACAAAGTCTTTTAAGCCTATCTACAAAGTCCCCAGAGCTTCCACTATAGCATGCCCTTCAGCATTGCTTGACTACATGTGCTCTATGCATCAAGAGCTTTTTGTCTGCACTGGGAGGATGGCTCACAGGGAAACATCCAAAGAACATTTGCGAGGGTAGTCCAAGCTTCAAGCAAGTGTTAGCAAACTGCGAGGTTAAATGTTCGTTATGTTATGTTATGTTACCGGCCGCATGCATCATGCTGCGATCATGCAGTACACTCTGAATCTACATGCTAATAGGCTTTCAAATTCTCTGTCTAGATAATAGTATGCCTTAAAATGTTATATGAAGCTGCTGTTTGCAAGGTAAGAATATGCCATTGTTATGCAAATAACACCTACTCAAAACTAGAAGGCCTCCCTTCAAAGGATCCCTAGTTGTGAAGCCATCCAATATCCATATATGCTATGGTAGGTGAAGCTGCTGCAGCACCCGAGACATTATAAAAAAGATTGCATGCAGCAAAAGAAGATTGTGTGCTACATTCTACATCCAACACCAGCACTCACCTGTATGTAGAAGCTGCTGCTGGAATTATATGCTCTGCAGGCATGGCTGACTCATGGCAGGGTCTCCAGCAAGCGCCTAAAGCATTAGAAGCATGAGTAACACTGAATCCTGCTCTTTCCACAAGCCTACGCCCTGTGTAAGGGTCCTCTGCTGACTCGCATGGCTTCGCCAGCTGCTGGCGAAGAACAATGCTGCAGTTCTAAGCTCAAAAGCGGCTTGTTATCTGACACGATGCTTTCCTTCGGAAGGATCAAGATGCTTGCACAGTTTTAAAAGGCTCTGCTGTCCGCAACCTGGGGCATGCATGCAAGGGGCCTCGTGTGACTAAACGCGTGGCGTGGCGTAGAGCAAAACATAGCTTGCTATGCCTGCGGAGGCGTCTGTATGCGCGTAGGGAGGCCTGCGTGCTTGCCATACCATGCACGGAATGTGGCTGAAATCTCCCTTGCGTCCGTAAATCTTCCGTCTGAACTCCGCAAGGTTTCCGCCAGAGGCCTCATGCACGAGGACGGATCAATGGGACATTACAAGAGCAGTGTGCCCTTTCTAGAGTAGTCTTACCCGCTCCACTTCGCTCCTGGACGGTTCTGGGCGGGAACCATACCTTTGACCTCCAACATGCATGCCCCTCTGTCAGTTGGTTGAGCTGTCCTGTTTCCAACAGGAGCGGTCTGCTTGTACCAGTTGCCTTGCTCTCATAGACATGCTTTACGGTTGTTTCCCGTTGCCGCTGAATATGGCCATGCCTCCTGGTGTTGAGGTCGTTTGCTGACTTCAGGGCCCGCTGGCAAGAATAAGTCTAGGACCAGCATGGATCCCGTGGACGTACACAGAAGGATGAACGGAGGTGGAACGACGCACTCTCGCGTGAGGTTGTGTGGGGAACTTCAGATGATTCAGCAGGTCAGCCTGGAAAGGCAGACAGTGCCAGGGCTCCTGCATGCAGGTGTGCTGGCAGCTTATGCACTTAAGTAGCAGTCCTACATAGCCCAGGTCGTGCCAACTGAGCACTTTTACAATGCAGCTCCTTGGTAGCAGCATTGTTTATCTCCCTTCCTGGGGGTCTGTCCAGCTATCACAGCAGAGGCCTTGCATGTTTTACTTGTATGAGCAACAAACACCATGATTGCGCTGCTGTGATATGCCTATTCTCTGGCTTTGCTCATTACCTGCTTCAGCTCATATCTCTTTCCTGCCGTTGCATGCACTCATGTCACTTATATGGCATGCATGCTAAAAGGGTGTTTGGTTGTGGGTGGGCTTATGCTGCCATGACTCGCATGCATTGCCTAATGTCCTGTCACTTGCTGCTCTCCTGCTGGGCCTAAATTGCTGTTCCTCCCGGTATAAGGTGCTGCCATGTTGTGGCATGGCTGCTACCGGTATTCTACTGTTGCTGCTGCTCATGCCAGGCAGCTGCCATGCTCCTGCTGCCCTTCTTGCCTGGCTGCTACCCTGTGATCAGTTACTGCTTTCAGACGCCATGGATGCTGCCTTGATGCTGCTGCTGCTCATGCCAGGCTGCTTCCCTGCTGCTTCTGCTCATGCCTGGCGGCTGCTACCCTGCCTGTTGTGCTGCTTTTTTTGCCATGTATGCTGGCCTACTGCTTCTGCTCCTCTCTGTTGCTGCTCCACTACTGCTGCTCTTGATGCCGTAGGTGCGTGCTTACTGCTGCTGCTGTTTTTGCGGTGCATGCAGGCTGCTCCTGTACTGCTGCTGTTGCTGCTCTTGATGCCATAGGTGCGGCCTTACTGCTGCTGCTGTTTCTGCGGTGCATGCAGGCTGCTCCTGTACTGCTGCTGTTGCTGCTCTTGATGCCATTGGTGGTGCCCTACTGCTGCTGCTGTTTTTGCGGTGCATGCAGACTGCTCCTGTACTGCTGCTATTTCTGCGCTTGATGCCAGGGTGGTGCCCTACTGCTGCTGCTGCTGCTCGTGCAGGCTGCTTCCATATTTCTATTCTAAAAAATCTGGTTGCTGATTGGTTTGCCAATGTGAGATTCACGTACAACTCATAACCACATTTCAATATATGCCATAGCTTTAGGCCCGGCATATCAAGCCGTCATAGAAACATTGCGGGGGAGCAGATTATGGGTTATTGCCGGCATGCAAACATCTTAATGTTTGAATTATTTATTGTTAAGTTTCATGATATGCCATAGCAAAAAAGTGCCATAGGCCCCGCACCTCTAATATATTGAAGTAACTAAATATGAATGCCTGGACATGAGGTCCAGCAGCTAGGTCAAAAGCAACCAAGACCTCCACTGCCAGTGGGGGTAAGAGCCGCTGCTCCCCTACTGCTGCTGTTGTTTTGTTGGGAGTAGGGAGGCGGCACCAGCACCAGAACACAGGCAGCTGCTAGTCGTCTGCTGCTGTTGATGTCATGGCTGCTGCCCTGCTGCTGCTAGTCGCAAGCAGGCTTGCCTTCCATCCTCCCGGGGGTCAGAATGTGATTGCTGACCCATACCTTGCACTGTTAGCATGTTGCCATTAGAAGCGGTTACCAATGGTATGGAATGAGGGTGGTGCGCTCTGTCCAAGTGTTGAAAATGGTTGCCTTTGCATACGCGTAAATGATGCGGTTGCATTTGATGAACAATGGGCTGTTGGGTTCCTGGGCAGCAACCGCAACATAAGAATAAAGTGCAACCTGCCTGGTCAGGAATTTCCACAATGTTTGTTGAAAGAAGGTTTAGTGGTTGTAATTTGGTGACTTTCTATGGTTGTGCACATGTGGTAAAGTGTATTCAGTATGCTAGTTTGGCTAGCTTCTCACTAGCCACGCCACTAGCCTGGCTAGCCCCTGGTAGCCTGGTACTAGCCTTGTACTAGCTCCATACTAGCCTCCCCCGTTGCTCTTTCTAATTGTAGTCAGTATGCACCAGGTTCGTTCTTTTTTATTTGCAAGATAGATGGCTATGGTTATTGTATGCAAGTTGCTTATTTATTACAGTGCAGATGAGGGGCCTGAAATTGCTTGGCTTGCTATTGTTGGCGCGATGTGTATGCATGTACCTGTCTCTGTGGGTTACAGAGCTAGCATGCGCAAGTCGTCAGCGCATAGTGGTGCATCTTGTGGGTGTTCTACATACATGCATATATACATCAGTGCATGCATGCAGATCGATGTATTGTCATACATGAGGGACTTACTTAGATAGCTTCTAGCCACCTCGCCTCAGGAGAACTCCCTTTTACATGTATGTATACATGAGGGACCCATTCTGGCCAGAATGGGAGGTATGTAGGGTGCGTGCGATCTAGTCGTTTGTCAACTAGTTACTGTGGGATTAACGGGTGGTATGGGTATACCGTCAGCCTTTGTATACCGTATACTCCCTCACAAGCTCTTGCCGTATACGTATACCCCCTCGCAAGCTCTTCCGTATACGTCATCGCAAACCCAATCGTATACCGTATACCTCTCGCAAAAAGCTCAACCCCAATTTTGGTATACATCTTCTAAAACACCCCATATGGCAACAAAACCACCCACACGTATCAAGGACATGGTATACACATTTTCTACACCAAAGAACATGCCAATAGACATGGTTACGTCCATTGGCATCCAACACCCAACATACCTGCATAGGCAACTCTCCAAGAGTTGTGTTTCCGCTTCTCAGATGGGGACATTGTCACCACAGCAGCAACATACTTTGGATTAATCCTCACCCTGCAGCCACTCAGGCCATGACAACCAAATGTGCATCCAGGAGCCTATGGAATATGCTTGACATTTCTGAAATGGTGCACAAATCTCCGCCCAGACCAGCTGCCAGAAAGCACGCATTTGCATCATATTGGCATTTCATAGCTCACACAACAGCATCTCCGGTGGAATGTGCAATGATCCCTGTTAACATAATAGCATCTGCTTCTCTCAGAATTTAGGTTCATGTCATATTGTGCTACGCTTTTCCGACCAGAAACTGCAGATGATGGGCACATATCACATTATGTACTCATCATCCTTGACCCAGAGGCTTAAAGACATGCATGCAGCAAAACCAATCAATCATCTAGCTTTGTTAGCGTGGTGTGAAGGGTCTGGGGGCGTAGCTCCCAGAAGCCAAGCTGGGAGCAGCACTGTTATTCTGCTTCTAGCTCTATTAGATGTGTAACCAGCTCGCAGCAAGATCAATTGGGAAGGAAAAGGGAACAAGTTGAGGGGTTCTGGGGGCGTAGCCCCCAGAAGCCAGGAATATTTGCGGGCACGAGGTAGGCGGCCCCATTAACAAAAGCATTGCTGAGATGAAGCAGCATGACTTAGTTGCAGCTTACTACACAACAGCACTTATACAGCACCTCAGTTGGGAGTGATTCTTCTCTTGGATATGTCCTCCTGCCTTCAGTATGAAACCTACTGTGGTCAGCAGCATCCCCGGCCCGTTCTCAGTGTCGCATTCGCCCCGCTGCTTCTTAGAGTTTTTCCTGTTGCTCATTACAGTGTCCAGATACCAAGCTCGCTCCCTCACAAGCTTGCTCCCTCACAGAACAGCAACCCTACAGAACATGTTGCCAAAAACGCTCCAGCTTTGCTATCCTTCGATCAGATTATCAACATCTGATTTAATTCTAGTAAGCCTCCCACTACTTAAGGGGTTGCTGTCAGCGGAGAAGAGGAGCATGCACGGTGGCTGGCCCTGCACTGCAGACGTGAAGAAGTTGTAGAGCAGGAGGTTGGCGCGAAGAAACACTGCTTGCATTAATGCCACATGCATGCATCTCTTGGGAACGCTGCCTAGCAAGGGGCGCAGACAATGAGTAGTGCTGAAGAGTGACAACTGTATTGCCGGTCCACCAAGGGGGTCTGGGGGCGAAGCCCCCAGAAACTAGAAAATCACTGCGGTTCAGAGCACCCAGGAGTGATATCCTACAGCTCCGTATACGTTCTTAGCAGCCACACAGCCATCGTGCTGTATACTCGTATACCTCCACGCAGATCGTTTCCCATCCGTATACATCCTCGCAAGCAGCTTGGTATACCTTCACGCAAACGCAGCCGTATACCGTATACGTCTCGCACTTTGACCGTATACCGTATACGTATACCCATAAACACCCGTATGTGGGATGGGGCCGCCAGTGCATGCAATTGCTGGTATGGGACTGGTGTATGTTTTTTGATTTGTTAAATAAACCTTAAAACAAACAAACAAAAAATAAACCTTACTTGTATAGAGTTGCTGGTATATCTGGGCGGGGGGCCTTGGATATCCAATGGATCTCCATATATGTATAGATGGTATTTAGAATGTACGTACGTACTGATTGTAGAGGGGTTGTGCAGCGTGCTCTGTAAAGCTGCTTGGGGTGCGTGGTGGGCATGGCAGGATGTGGTTGGTCTTCTGCTGGGGCTGATAAGCATTACTGCATGCATGTACTGCATTTCATGCTGCTGAAATTCACCATGAGCAGTACGCTCAGTGTCACCATCTAATGTCAGCAGTTTACTTAAGTCGTCTTGATTAAATAACCTGCAGTGTTAGCAGGGTGAGTTATGTAAGATGCTTTGTTTTATATAAGCTGCTTGTTAAACGGGTGGTCTTGTTACATAACTCAGCAGCTTATGTCTAACGAGCCAGTTAGCTAAGTAGCCATCTTACACTCATGTTAGCCACTAACATGTCTCCTTAAAGTGGGGGGTTGCCCTGTAGGGTCAGGTCTACGACGTCTTCCATATCCATTTGGCAAGGCTACATGATCACCAGAGATTTATGGCCTGCTGTGGCTGGGCATGAGACCAAGCAACGCGCTGCGGGCTTTTAAACTATGCACTTCTTTGCTAGCATTTGCCTAGAAGTGCTCGGGCAATACAAGCGCTACTAGAGAAGGGAGGCGATGTGACGACGTGCTCCACAATCTTTGGTGCGACGCCTGCACCACCCAAATCCACCCCCAAATCAGCTGTCGATCGTCCATTTCCATGTTGTGTGCGCATTAGGGTATTGCGCACCCATTTCGGTGAGTGCCCAGGCTGCGCCGTGTGCCGGTGACGCACCTGCGTCTGGAAATCTTCCGCTCGATGAGCAGGAGCCATTTTCCGCCCGCTGAGCACATCGCGGAACGTATTTACGCGTCAGAAAGTGTATGGACACTTATTACACCGTGCTGCAGTGAAAGCAGGACACCATGTGCGTGCTAGGCTGTTGTTCGGGGGTGACTTGGGAAGATGCATCGTGCCCTTCGAAGGCCCTGCTGCCTCACGTAGGTCCTCAATATCCACAGGATGGCTCACATAGACTTATTGTACCTAAGAAAACATGTTGCGACCGCGAACATGAGTGTTACTGGAACGATCCTCAGTTGGGACTTAAGTATACCAATGGCCCTGAAGCAATGAGCCACCGCCGGGCCTCCGTTCCGTGCTTCTAAGGGTCCCATCGAAATAACCGAAGCTCCTACGGCCTAGGCGGCCTTGATGACGCATGCTGGCTAGCCAAATGCAGGCCAGGACAGCAGGAGGCCCGGGTGGGAGCAGTCGATAGTAGCCCAGCAGAAGGCACGGGCTCTCAAGGGCCTCGAACTGGGCTTATAAGCAGGCGAGTGTCTGTACCAGTACAATGCACGCGCAGATATGGTGAAAACTTCGCCATGAAGCCACACAGGTCCCAGCAGTAGCAGCATTAGGATCCTGCACAACAGGAGTAGTAACCAACTTCTAGCCACCTCGCCTCAATAGAACTTCCTTTTGCAACAATATGAGACCCTGCTTATATAGCAAAAGGACCCTGTGCTAGCTGATAAGGACCAGGCAGGCAGATGCATAGCAGCCAGCTTGAAGCAGTGATGGATTGCCCTATGTGGTATATGTATGCTGTTCAGTTTATTGAAGACGTGCATGAACCTGTCGGTACACCGCTGCATTAACACCACACCTGACTCCTCAATACCCTGCAGCAGCCATACTACAGCTGTCTGCTGAGCTAAGAGGGCACATAAGGCTTCGGCGTCAGCTGAGCCAGCATCCATGTCATCTCCCTCGACCATGTCTGCAGCTGCCGCAAGTGCATTGGAGACCATGGTTAACTCTGCTTCTGGTTCAGACATGCTGGTCTTCAGCAATGCAATCGCAGTTGCCACTGTGCGCTGTGCTGGCTCTTCTTCTTGTAGTGACGTGGCTGCTACCTGTGTCTGTCCTTGCTGCTGCTGCTGCGGTGCTGCCAGCAACTGCTGTGCTCCCTGCTGCAGCTGCTGGATTTCTGGTAGGCCAGCACCAGATTGCTGGCCCTGTGGGTCAGCTGCCTGCAGGTGCTTTGCCGGCACAGCATTTTCCCAGCAGCAGCTGCACACCCACTCACAGCAGCCAAGCAACGGAACATGGCCCGTCAGCTCTCCAAGAGCAACAGCCTCATCCTCTAAGCCGTCAGTGGAGGGATCAATGCACTGGTACGTAAGGGAGTTGACATCCGAGTAAGCGCCATTGTTGCCTTGCAGCCACTTATCGAGAGTAATCTTAGTGTTCTCACCATACTGGCCAGCAAGGTGCCATTCAGTTGCAGCAGCACTTGAACAGCAGACACACTTGCGATACGCGGTGCCAATCCATGGAGAGCCAGTATTATTCTTGAAGAGCATCTGCATTTTTCCCTTTGCTTAAAAGGTGCTTCTGGTAGTGCTGGAAATGGGTGCTGCACAGGTGCTTTGTGCCATCACTTAGCAACTCTGAATCAACATCATATGCCATCTTAAAGAAGTAAGCCATGTGACTTACATCCTTGGCTGAGCATGTTCTCGTGGGCTCTGAATTACTGCTGTTGGTCTGGTCCTTGAGCTTGGCACATACCACACAGCAAGCATGAGCATTTCGCTCCTGCTGGGCATGTCCACTTTTCATTAGATGGTACCATTTGGGGAGTGTTGGGCACTGGGAAGCTGTATCATGAGTAAAGCACGACCGGCATATGCAGTGGGTCTCTGTAACATTCCGCACCTATGCCTTGTATCTTGACTCAAAAAAGCTCCAATCCGGATCGGCCAGTACTCTTGCATGTAGCTCATTGTACCTGAATCAGGGCAGAAGTATATCGTCTGGTTGGGTCATTACTGGAAATCTGCTGACCATGCTTTTTGGGCATATCTCACAAGTTGTGCTGGCTTGCAGTGGTTCCAGTTCCCACTAGTAACTGCAGTAGTCCTTGCAGGTGGTTGCCATCGGGCAGGCCGCGCAGACGAACAGGGGCAGGGCTGGTCTGCATGCCCTGAACATGGTAATATTCATGGGGAGTGCAGTGGCACAAAAAGCATGGACCGTGCTCTTTGTAATTGCTAGCAGGACATCCTGAAGCTTGGCGACCTGGCCCTTTGTTAGACCCCTTCTGCTTCTTAGAACCCCCTGGTTTGGACGGAGCCTTTTGAGCACTTGAAGAAGAAGCTCGTTTGCTTCCTGTTGTTGTCATCTGAGCGCTTTGCCCCTTGCTTGTTGGTTGCTGTTGATTTCCTGCAGGTCCTTTGGTGCCAGCAGTTGGTGCTGCTGATGAAGTGATGTTGCTGGGTATGAGAGGGCAGCTACATTGCTTGGAAGACGACCACACGTTTGCTAAGAGTAAACCCGTGAAGAGGATGGAGACAGTGATAGCACAGTAACAGAGGCTTGTTGTGTGCCTGTTGCTGGGTACTATGGCATCGTGACGGGTCCACTGTCCGTCCGGTCCCAGGACCCATAATCGCGTTTGGGCATAATGCATGTAGCTCATATTGGAACCATTGCTCTTCTGGAATGTATGCTATGGTGGTTTGGTACTGTTGGGAGTGGTTCCCTCGGTTGGGCGTTGCAGGTGTTTGGGGTCAATCGTAAGCAGACGTGCCCGCCCATGTGGTCTATTGCTATAGTGTTGCGCTTTGCTATGTAATTCCAGATGCTTCCTTCTGTTCATGGGGCTAGTAACGTGCCTTGCAACAGCCACAAACGGTCGGGGTCGGAAGCGGTATCCTTGGGCCAGGTTCACCACGTCACTCGAGGCTTGGCCAGGTTGATCCCCTGGATTAGGCTACTAGCGCTGGACAGCGTGCCATGTCTTGACTCAAACTTTACGTATGGGATGTAAGACAGCTTAAATGTCACGGAGCTATTGATCTGCGTCCTCTGTGCTCGTCTTTGGTCGCGCCGAGCTGATGGCTCCTGCCTTACCCTTATCGAGGGAGTGTCCTGTTGTGCCTGCGCTCGCCGCACCGAGCATATGGCTCCCCTTTATCTTAATATAGACTGATACGTGCTCTTCCAGGCGTGAATACAGCTATGGACCCCTCTATGGTTCTGCGCATGTGCTTTCCTCCCAGTAAGTTTGAGGTTTTTATCAGCCTTGGTTTAGAGATGTTCGACTCCAATGGGTTGATTGTTGGTCGACGGCAAGCGAAGCAGCGGTCTTGGCGAAAGAACACGAAGCATTCTTGCAGCAAGTATGGAGATACGTTCGCGAAGCTGTACATGCTTTGTTGTTGGTTGCATACTTTATGGATGGCAGGCGATCTGGACGCAAAAGCAGACTGTAAAGCAACAGTACTACCTGTCGTCCGACATAACATCTCCATTGCATTTGAAGGGAATGCATTTGCGACAAAGTGTCTCATACATCTAAAGCAGTAGCAAACGTGACTGGGACACCAGCAGGTTGTCTAGGCGTCTTTCCAGGGGGCACTGCTTTGTCTTTGCCCAGCGTTGGTCCAAAGTCACAGCCCGGTAGTCGGTTGATGCTGGTCCATGCTGAGTCCTCCATTTCGTAACCAAGCAAAAATTGCCTACAGGTCTTCGGTCACGCCTTGGTGCTTGGATAACTAGCAGCAGTTAGCAGTTAGTAGTTCCCACTGTCACCTTAAATGTTTGTTTGTTTGTTTGTTTGTTTGTCAGTGCTTGGACTGTTCAGAGACAGACAGCTAGCACTCCGCTAAATGTTGCATTTAAAACCTTACAAAGGTACACGCTCGGCACACCCCTGCACTAAATCGGGCCATCGTACAGCACACAGTGCTTACACAATATGTTAACGCTAGCAGATACGGTAGATCGCGGGAACCATGCGCCTAGGTTTCACACCTTGTCTGTGTGTGTGTGTGTGTGTGTGTGTGTGTGTGAATCCTACATTGGCAAACCCATCGGCACGCGTGCGGTGCCACAATTCACCACAGGGGTGGCAAAGCCACTAACACAGATAGAACCAGGAGAAACTGAACACCATCCACCAGTTGTCTGCTTTCCAAACAAGCGGGGCAAGCCCTGGGTGCCCGCCTGCCTTTGAAGCTAGGCCTGTCCGAAGGGCGTGGCATGCTTGCTCAACTCCATCCTGGGTTGCACATGCCTTCGGGGTTAGGCGTTGGTGAGTTCTCTTCTTGTCCGCGAGCAGTTGAAGGAGCAGATCTTGTCCAAGCCCGGGTCGCGTACCAGTCCCTCGACACGGTTTGGTAGAAGCGTCTGCGAATTGGGGGTTAGAACCCGAAATGGCCCAACTGACTCACTTATGATGCGATTAAACCCTATTTCTGGGTCTGGTTTTGCTAGGACAGTCGACACCCGAAACGCTCCCCCTAGGCACCGCCGAAATAAAGACAGGCCAACTAAAGAGCATGCCCTCTCACAACCCGCCGCCTGACCCCGGCTATGAGAGTCTAGGACTGCACCATCTATCACATGAACTATTTCAACTCGATCCCATGGCATGCTGCATGCATGATCACAGGCCATGCAGTGCCCACCTTGTGCCAGCAGCACCCCTGTGAAATTCAATACTGCAACAACAACAACAAACATTTAAGGTGTGGCAACCGCAAAGGGCTGCTAGGCTGCGGTGTGGCAACTGCAAAGGGCCAGCAATTATCTGCTTCTAACCAGCATGGGCATATAGCTGCCATTTCCATTGGCCAAAGACCCGTTTGGTAGTCCCCTACTAGCTGCATACTGCCCCGCCTTTTGTTGTAGTTGCACCCAATCCCGCTGCCGCTGCTCATCTCTGCTGCGCTGCCGCTCTTCCTGCTGCTCCCACTGTGCTCGACACTGTTCGTATAATGATTCATCCAGCTCCTATGGAGCACACGGTGTCAGAAGGCTTTGTTCAGTCCGTGCCTCATAAACCCATTCTCAAGTGTGGTGAAAACAAGCAAATATGCTGCAGATCAAAAATGTGTTTTAGAACATGCTGCAGTGGCAAGGCCATACACAGTATCAAGCGCATACTTAAGATGCATGCTGGAATTGAGAGATGAGCCTGGACTACGCTAAGGGGAAGTGCTGCCAATGCATGTGTGTAAGGTCGCGTCCCAGATCGCTAACGTTATGTTATGGAGGAGTGGGTGGTGTTCTTGATCATGGGCTCTGTCTTGCCTGGATACATGTTTCGGTATCAGTACTGCTTGGTTGGTGGTCTGGAAGCCATTGTGCTTGGATCCATCCGATGGTGTGTTTGGTCGTTTCGACCTAGCAGCCCTTTGCGGTTGCCACACCTTAAATGTTTGTTGTTGTTGTTGTTTTCTGGGTCATGCCTATAAGCAAAGGTCAGAGCAGGTAGGGCGCAGCTTGCTGTGCTGTGGACACATACAGACTGCAAGTCTTCACGCATAAGGCAGAAACTGCTGCTGTTTTGAGTCACTTTACCACCAGAAGCAGCTTGTTTCGAAATGCTACATATAGCTGCAAGCTAGAGGAACTATAGACAAAAGGAGGGTGGGGCCTGGCCCGTACATATGTTTGCTAAAAGCTGATCTTGCTGGTTCAAACTATCGTGCATTGCAGGACAGAGCAGAAATACATAACAAAGGGTCATACTTATATCATCCTCCGAACTCTACCTTGCTTAACCATGGGACATCAAGTTCCCCTTGCAGAAATGTGCAACATGGCTTTGTCTTTTACCTGTGCGCATTTGATTTGGACAATGCCTCACCCCCCTTCATGCTGGATGACCACATCTGGAAAGGCGCTTTGCACGGGTGAAGCATGTTAGGTGGTAAGAAGAGCTCACTATATTGCACCGCACATGACACAGAGACTGTGAATACCAGCACCAAATAGTCTTTCACAGTAAAGTATCTGATTTACCTGGAACATCCTCCGGACATTGCACGTAAGCCCATGCACAGCTGGGTTCCAATGGCTGGTAGCATTCTCCTCCAGGGGGCCGAATACAATCGGCAGCACAGCATGTCTGAACTGTGCGACAAGGCTGACAATATACTCGTTGTTCCACAAGAATAGCGACCGCTCCGCAACCTAAGGCAGCAAATGTCCAATGCATCAATATCAGAGGTGGTCAGCACGCTTCAAGCATGGCCGTTGCGTTGTAGCAAAGACCCATGAACCAATCATAGCCCTGCCAGGGGTATCACACGCCCCACAGCGCCGATAACTTTGGTTGCGGAGCTGAACGAGGGAACACTCAGCAGCCGTAAGCTTACTAATATGAGACCTAAACCCTGCATTCCAGAGTTCCCGTCCTTCAGTGAAGCATGTGTGCCTCTCCTTGTAGCAAGGTCAACACACACTGCGCCCTGATCTGGTGGCCATGGGCGCGTGTAAAAACAATAGCTATTTTGACAAAACCCCATGCCCATCCAAAACTGGCTGTAATATAATATATAGTATTGCCTGAAGTTTCTCAATTGTTGTCTGTGGAATACATGGCATACTCCATACCAGTAAGTAAGTCCGCGACGTTTAACAGCTAGAATACGTGAGTCCACGACGTGATGCATCTTGAGTCTTCCTTGTCCCTGGTCCTGCGGACCAGTGCTTCGCCCTGCTGCTGCGCAGCATTTATACGTACTTGCTGACTACATGCTCTCTTGCTTCACACACGTAAAGCCCATGTTTCACACAAAGCAGGCTGCACAGGACTATGCATTTGCTTAACACATGCATATCCTAAACGCAACCATGAAGACATGGCTGACAGAGTTTGAGGAAGCCCTTGCGATCCCACCAGACAAGGCAGACCGAGCCCTCCGCCCGTCTAAAGCTGTTCTACAATTGCTGTAGAAAAGACACCATCGCAGGTACAGAGGCCCCCTCCGGCAGACGCTGCTTCAATATATATTTGACACAAGAAGGACTATATTCTTGACGGGTTCTTACACTCCATTGGGATTGGAACCAGAGCATCTACGGGTGCTGTTTAGTGACTGCTTGAAGCCTTTCCTGATAAAGCCCAGGCTGCTTGCTCACCTGGAAATGTGCGCTGGTCAAACACCGTGCTAGCTGCCTGAAGAGCGGCTCCATAACTGCTTGAAACTCCTGCGGCTGTGTCAACTCCAGTATCTCCTCCAGCTCACCCAAAAACAGAACTTCTTTTTGGCTGTTCGTGACCGGCCAAAACCTCAGCAGCTGCCTCAACACTGGTTCAGCCAGCTTCGGGTCCTTCTCAACAAACTGCAAGATACAACAATCAGATGTCCATAAAAGAGCAACTTGGAACAAATTAGCTCAACAGCGGGCTGGGCCTGCTTTCCCTCTTTGCTCCATCCAGCCAATTATGATTACCCATCTGACTGGTGGACTATACAGCCTGACTGCTCATGTGAGACAAGCGCATGTCCTATTATGGTAGGAATGGAGCTGCATAACAAAATCTGGCCGAGTGACAGATGTGAAGGCGTGTATGGAAAGGGTCTGCATGAGGTAGCAGCCACGCCAGGGTTGGTTGCATAAGCTTACCTGTGTGACACAATAGGAAAGCTGCTGATGGTACATTGCCACACATTTTGGCTTATGCAATGGCATAAGGGCTTTCGTCAGAAATGACTGCACAGGAGAATCACATAAGAATGTCAATGAGATTTAAGGTTGGCCTAACTTTCCTTGGGTCATTTATTGCTGCCAGAGAATAGAAGATGAACCACTACCAATCTCCCGAGCCCAGAACTGTTGCTTGAGCATTCAACCTCCACTGCTTTTATCAATGTGGACCAATGACAAGACGCAATTTCTAAAGGAGACATTAATCGGGTTGGCTGGCTTCCCAGGATGTCTATCTTCACAGTTCACAAACTCAGTGCTTCAGATAATGCTGGTGTCAAGTTGAACATATGTATATGGGCTACCTACTCTGGCTCTCAGCAGTCCCTTTAAAGGAATATGCACAACCAAGAGATCAAGATGCTAGATTGATATACGGGTCCATATTCTATGTCACTGCCACAAAGGAGCTACCTTGTGCTCCTCTTTGAGAGGTAGAGCAAAACCATTGATGATGCTTCCAAGGATCTCAAGCAGCTCTGCAATGCCGTTGTGCCTTTCAGTCTCGAAAATAAACCTGTAGAACACATTGTTGATGGCCTTGCGGATGAAGGGTCTGTGCACCATGAACTTTCCGTATATACGGTGCAGTATAGTCTTCAGGTAGTCCCGCTCCCTTGGGTCTTCAGAATCAAAGAGCTCCAATAGTTTCAGGACAAAGTGCTGGTCGATGTACTTCTTGGCGACCTTGGCATCTGTGTCGTTGGACACAACATACCGCAGCAGAAATTCATACACGATCTGGAGGAACGCGTGCATCAATAGCATTAGCCAGAATGCTGGAACCTGCACAGCCTTGCGATACTGCTGCATGCAATCACCTGCAAATGCGGCCAGCTGGGTTCCAGCGTGGGTTCCTCCTCCTCTGGGTCGAAGTTGTCCACATCGTGTGAACGCGAAGGGGGCAATGTGCGAAACAGGTTTTGGCTCAGCATGAAGATAATGTCTTCCGAGACAGCCTCAGTGAACTTTCCCTGTCCTGAGTTGGCATAGTCGACCAGCTCAAGCAAAGTCTGTCGTTTGATCTCTTTCTCTTTCACGTTCTTGGAGGGGTCTGTGAAATCGAAGGCGAACGAGCACAGGTGAAGCTTCTGAACAAAAAGCAGCTGCTTCTCAGATGGGGCTACATCTCGAAACGACGGCAACGGTTCTGCGTAAAAGTGCTGCAAGCTCTGTTCACTGATCACTGGTACGCTGGGCTTCTCCTTCACTGCTGGAGCTGCTTTGGCTGCTGGTGCCACTGGCTTTGTGCTAGATACAGAGACGGACTTGTTGACTGCTACTCCTGAGACCTCGTCCTTTTGACTGCTGACTGGCTTTTTTCCCTGAAGTTTGGCTTTCATAGACCGCAGCATCTTTGCACGGCTAACCCCCAGACAGTTTCACAACTGAACAACTGCCTATCTGTCATGGGGGAATGCTGCTATAATTGCGAATTTGGCCACACCATTACGCCCAGAGACGTATAGGCCTCATACTGGAGGATCCCACAGGAACATGCTTTTCGCTATCGCTACAAGCCGGAGTGGCACGCATCATGCTTCAAGCGCTCCCAACTCACAACTTTTGGCGCATTGAACCGTGCAGTTGCTGCCAGCGAAATTGCTAAACATGCAACTTCATGACTCGGAGTTGGCCGGGCGGGGGGCACTTATTGGGCCCAGAAGGCGAACCCTGCACGGGAGCCAGTATGAATGTCGATAGCTCCAGCAACCTCGAAGCAACAGGCCAGAGCTTGTTCGGGCACGGACGAGCCTGCAACCTTCAAAGACACTTCTGGCCATGAACGAGTAGAATAGCAGTTATGATCATAAGATATAATGCAATCAAGTAGGAACTCGGGAGCGCATGTGCTTTCCAGAACAGTTTCCCGCCAGCTGTGTCAGTCTGCTCGCCCGTTAGTAAGCGTCGCCTAATCTTCAAGTGTCATTCGAACGACCACCAATTCCTTCAGTCGTAAGTATCCAACGAAGCTCTTCCAGAAGGGGCTCTTTCTTGTGCTCGCTGCCCTAGGAGCGCTAGGAGTCCGCGCTGCGCTTTCATTCGGCATGTTTTGATAAGAAAATCAGCAGTAACAAATGGTCTCCGATCTTTGATTGCTTGCTGCACCTTGTGCGTGATCATTCGATCTAAGCCTGGCACGGTTTACCAGGGCCAGAACTGGTGGCTAGTCGTGAATAACTGGATGCTCCCCGTCAAGACCCTAAGCAGGAGTGAGACAGAAGGCATGCATGGTGCTCTCGCGTTCTATTTGGTCCAGCACATGTATTCAGGTTGGTCTACCATTGTTTGCCACAGGCCCAGATGAGGAGGCACTGCTGGATGTAGGGTCATCTACACGCTGGTAGCCTGGCAATCGCCTTTGCCTTACCAGGAGAAGTGGCTGGGAAGGTACGCACGTACAAGCCACACTGCAGCAACAGGAGTTTTGTCCCAAAAGATTTTGCGCTGTACAGTGGGCACTGCTTTGCAAGACTTCCCAGAGCATGGCAAGTTGGGAGGGCATGCCATGTGTGTGGTGGGTGCCTTCCTGTACTTGACTGTCATGACGGACGGCACTTTGACAAGCCCTTTCGGGCCCTTCGGTCCTTTCATTATAAGCGTGCATGTCATAGTGAGTACTGGATTTTGCTACTGTGCCTGGGCTGCCTGACATACCAAATGCTGAAACGATTTGCAGGGTATGCAGCCGCCCACCTGCACAAACGTTCCTAGGGGTCCGTCTGGTACAATTCTGGATTAGCACAGGAGTTCACTGCTGTACTCCATAGCAGCCCATGTACCCAAGCGATACTTTGCCTGAAAGCTGCTTGTTATCGTGGCCCCGATCAGCCTCTTAAAATTCTTGCTATCGTGTACAGATTGCGCCCTACATCACATGATCGCCTGGTCATGATCTGCAGGTACCGCTCAATGACCAACTTGTTACAGTACAACTACCAATTGCCGAAGACCTTTGAATGGATACACACCCTTGCTATATGGTCCACCATGAGCCATGTGGTGTTCTTACCCATGGCTTGTTGAGTGTGCTCCCTAACGATGATCCGTCCAACCATCTGGACCGCATGGAATGTCCCACATCACACAGCCAACAAGGTGGTCTACATGGCAGCTATCCGTCAGCCCAACAACGTTCCACCAGCGGATCGGATGGGAAAAGCTCCCATGGAAGCGATTTTCCAATATCAGATGTGCAATTGCAGGACACTGGTCTGGAGGCCAGCTTGGCCCTTGGAGGCCCTGCGGCTTGTGGACCCGCTCCGGTGGACTTTGGGTTGACCCTACCTGGTAGCCCCTTCTCATGTTCTGGAGCATATGAGCTAGATTGGCTTGCTCCTTTGATCTCTTCACCCTTGCTGTCTGATGAGGAGCTTCAGCAAGGGGCACCGACCACAGGCATAACTCTTGAGGTAAATGCAACACACTGCTATGGACCAGAGTTGCATTAGAAACCTTTTGGTCTATACTCACTTGAAGGGCATCATCCATTCTGCTAACTGCATATCTGACCTTGGAAGCCATGCAAAATCAGCTCCAATTTGCAAGTCGCAAACAGTGAACGTTCCTTCTGGGTATGGAGGCACATTGCAGCTGCTAAGGATGTCAGAATTTTGTAACCTTCTTATGCTCCATAGCATCTCTGCGATTAGCTCAAGCTGACAGCAAACGTGCGATGCAGGCACTATCTGCTGCCACTGGACGGTCTTTTGCATTTTCTACTGTATGACTTAATTGAGCTGCTACAAGATAACGTTCACCTACTGTTCCCTGTCATGGCTTCATATATGGGTATAGTGAGACCATTCTACTCAAGCTGTAGTTTTGGATGATTACCTATTCCGCAGCAGGACAAAATATTGCTATCAAACCTGCTTGTGTGTAACATCGGAATAAGCCTTGACATCTTCATGCAAGCAATCATGGACTCAGCCCTACCTGCATTGCAGGCACATCTGCCATGGTCGCCCAGGATTTCGGGCATACAGCATGGGGGCGCAATCGGCAGCATGCGGGCTAATCAGGGCCTGGTGTCGGAAATGCTGCTGCCGGCTGGATCTGCTATGAGCACCAAGCTGGACACATCGATTATCGTCAGCAACACCCCCCTTGCCGCTGACCACCCTCTAGCACTCTCAACAGTTGTGCGGCAGAGCAACAAAGAGGATGTTGGTCCTTACGTAATGTGCCCAATGCCGTCTGGGCCGCGTAGCATCACAAGGTCTCTTGGAGAAGCTCCTGCTTATTCTGATGGGCCAGTTGTTGATGACGATTGCGGTGGTGCAACAGCATCTAGTTTGGCTGGGATGATGGAGCAGCATGCAGGAGCTGATGTGGCTGAGCTAAATGCGAGCCAGAATGAACGTGGCCATAAAAAAAGGAACTTGAATCTGAAAGTGCAGATGCACAAGATGTGCCAACGAATGGTCCCTGAGAGCAGGACGCAAGGTAATTGTCTGCTGGCAAAGCTACCAAGGATTTGTATGTTTGACTTTTTTCTGACCATTCAAAAACTGTGAGCTTGGAAGTTGGTACAGGTTAAAAACTGTGAGCTAGAGGGTAACAATCACCAATAATTGTCTGTAATTGGTAAGCTACCAGGACTTGCCACCTCGTCTCTTCAGCGGCACATTGATGTTGTTTGATCATTTGCACCCTAAAGACATACTTTGCTCCATAGCCTAACGGGCCTGATAAGAACTAGCTTTGATGCATGTGGTTTTGTGTGTCTGTTCTGGTTAGTTTTGAGAGTGTCCTTTGTTGCATTGCCTACAGGGCCCAAGTGCTTGCCTCCAGTCACCAGTTTTCTTACATCAAGGGTAAGCTTGGCAAATCCAAAACCTCCAATGCATAACCTTTTGCCAGAGATGAGAGGGGTCTGCTGATGTCAGAATTATCTTGCTAATGTTGTGGCTGGTCAATTTTATGGGCAACATGGAAGGAAATAGAGCTATTTGAACATGGTTTCAGCACAAGTTGACAGATGTCCATGTACCGTCATGACCTTAACGGGCAGGATGCACTGTCTGGCTGTGTATTCTGCGTTTCAGAAAGTGCATTACCACAGTATGCTGCTCAGTACATCGGGAAGTTGCTGCACACGTGTTTGCCCCTACAACTGTTACACTTTACAGCCCTGCAGCTCGTTTCTGCACAGCTTGTAATCAACCCCTCCAGCTGTGATGGCTGATGTTTGGCTGCTTTGCTGTACAGCAGAGCTATCAAGATGGCAGCTGTGGGGGTGATAAACAGTACATCACTTCTTCGATAAAGCTAACACCTAGCTGTGAACCTGATCAAGGCCTTACCGACAGCGAAGATGGTGATGGTGATGATGTACTGTTAGGTCGGTGCAGTCTTGATGCCGGTGTGATGAAGTTGGATAACGGTGGCAGACAAGGGCTGGGGAGCTTAGAAGGAGCATCTGATGGAAGGGAGCATGCGATTGTTCAATTACATCCCACAGGTGCGGCAGACCTCAGCAGCAGTGCAGACATCTCTCAAGCACAGTGCAATCTGTTGTTGCGGATCATCTCCCGTAGCCTGTATACAAGAAGCACTGATACAGACGAATTGCTACTTCTGTTGTTGCCGCGTCTACATCCCAGTAAGTCAGGCGTAGTCTATGTGCCGACCTTTCCCTGTGTTCCCTTCCCTTTCCCTCCATTCCCATAACAATCCCGAGAACAATGCAGGATCTTTAGAAGCTGGGGACGGCAGAGTTCCTTGGCCTCATACAGATGGTGTGCTGCAGAGTGATCATATTAGTCTATTATGAGCATGTCCCTAATGTATTTGCATCACCAATCAATCAATCAATCAATCAAAACGCAAGACCAGCAATGCCAATGGCCAAACAAACCTAGGCCACAAACACAAGGCTCCTGATCACAATCACGAAGCCACACAACCGATGGTGGATTTGCCACACACAAGCTGAGGCTAGATGCAACGGCGTGCACACCAAGGGGAAACAAACACCACCACTAAAACCCAAAACCTGCTCCACTTCCATCACACATGGGTGGCGGGGAGGCAGCAGGATCAAGCACCACCCTAGTAGGGGCTGGAGGTGGCTCCCACCACCTAGGTACTGGTGAACCACCATCCTCCCAGCCACTGAAAGGCACCACATAGCGCTCCACATGCTTATCAATAGCTTGCTTAGTGCGCCTTCTACACCTCACTAACCGTTGGCTTTCCCAAGGGTGCGTAAGATCCCACAACCTCTTCCTCCAAGCACTCTTAATCTGACATGAAGCCTCCCAGCTCCCCTCATCTTGACCAAGCACCTTCAGATCAGCACACACGCATTTCTCCCAGGTATGGCGAGGCCTACCCACTGGCCTCGTCATGTCACCATGTAATGAAGAGAACAACGCAATATGCGGCAACCTGCCCTCCTCCATGCGGCCCACATGCCCCAGCCACCTCAGCCTATTTGCTGTGATGTATGCTGACAAGGTGGCTACCCCACATGATTTCCTGATATGCTCATTGGTGTGCCGATCTGACAGCCTGACCCCCAGGATGCTCCTAAGGCAGCTAGAGTGCACCCGCTCAAGCTTTTGCGATTGCACTTTGGTCAGGGAAAAACATCACCAAACTTAGCTTAACCTGCAGCAGGGTGGGGTGGCGTCAAGGCTGCTGCAGGAGGTCGAAGGAGCCTGCCTGGACAGAAGGTTATGTGCGCATAGATGATGTGACAGAATTTAGTGCATTCATGGCCATGGTGTGGCAGCCACCTTGTGTGGCCAAGCCATCACATGGTACAGCAGCTAGCACTTTGTCAGCCTCTTGCTAGTTGACACAAACAAGAGAAGCGTTGTAAGCGGCGTGTAGCTACACTTTCTACACTAGCTACACTTTCCAAACATTGACACCTGCAGAGCACCACCTTTGCTCAACTCCCGCTATCAGGATTTTCCTTCGGGCAAATGAGCAATTTGCTGGATGGGACGGAGGTTGTCTTCAAAAGAGTGCCTTTTGCAGCAGCTGCTTCAGCAGAAGCCAGCCCCTCAGACAGTTTGCACAAGCCCAGTAATTTGGGGGCAACTCGGAAGGTAGGTACCATATTGTTTCCATTCTTGCGAGGTTGGAAGATGCATATGGTCATATGAGATACCACATTGCTGTAATGACTTGGATGCTTTTGACACTGGCCTTGTTTTTAGCTCTACTGGTTGCTTCCTAGGTTGGATTCCAAAGGTTGCATTTGCTTTTTGGAGGCAATTATGGAGGCTTGCTGCGTCAACTGCTTCTCTGCGATCTTGAATGCACTCTATTGAGCCTGTCAGTAGGATCTTTGGATGCTGATCTCGCAGCCTACTAACTACAAAAATCCGGGTATCCATTATCTCACAAAAGCTGCCAAGTTTAACCTTGTGGTGTCTATTTGCTGCTTAATGAGTGAGTACTTAAAGGCGAAAGGATTTGGTCTGTGATCAGCCACATGCACACGGGGTCACGCACCACTTGTAGTGCTAACAACCAAAAAAGTACTGGCAGTTTGGCACGTTCAGCCTCTTTGGGCAGGCCGCGTAGAGGAATTGTAAACCCCTTTTGCAGCATGTGCCGAACAATCAATCAACTAGACAGACAGCCACAATGGCAGAATTCCCGTTGGTACCCAAACCGTTAGATTATATGAGTCAGCTGAAGCCCCTCATAATCTACTTAGTTCCTTGCCTCTTGGCCTCTAGCAGTTCCAATTGTTTCTGGTGCCGGAGAAAAGAGGGAACTCTGCTATGTTGAGATAGTGTTAAGGACACCCTCCAGCTGCAATCTTGCGTGGTCACATGACTGCAAAACATGTCGTCTGCTTGCTGAATTCAACGTGGGCTGCAACCTGCTTTAAATCACTTGTCCCCTGTGAAACGTACATTGGGTCGATGTTCTCTTCTGGGCTGTTCAGCCATAGAGTCTGAGTAGTTATTCCCAGAATTTGCTGACTCTGATGTCTGGTGCTGCGTAGGTGGAAGGTTCACAAGAGGACGGAGTCATTCACATTCGGAGGCGAGGGGCCAGAAACTTACCTCGAAGTAACCCAGCTGGTGGGTTTAAGATCTTGACAACTGAGGGAGAAGATGTAGTGATGCCAACAATGACCAGGCTGGGAGGCCAGGCTGCAGTTGATACTCTCTTTTCTGGAGGTCATGAGGCAGTGAACTCTTCAATTAAGACGGCGTTGGGACGTGCTGACTGTCTAATCGGAAGGGATACTGATGGGTTGGTTGACACTCCGGTCCACTGCACAGAAGTGTGCCCTCCCGGATCATCTTTTTGTGACGCAGGACAGACACATACAGGTAAGGGGTTGCTTTGCAGAAGCTGAGGACCTTCATGCGCAGATTAAGTAGAACTTACAGTACAGCCTGCCTACCACTTACTGGTAATGTTTCCGGTTGGTTTTCAGCCATGGCCCGAAATTTGGCCAAGCTATGTTTTGTATTTCTAAGAAGATTGTGACATTACAAGCTATGCATACCACGTGCTGCCATACTGTCTGGAGTTGTGTTTTTGCGGTTTGTTTTGCATAACCCGTTGTGTGGCCTTAGACAATAAAGGGCCAAGCATTCTGTGGAATACCCAATCTTATGCATGGATTGAAAATCAATATTATCAAAGCTTGTTTTTATAATGGCAACGTGCACTTGCCAACGGGCTCAGAGGTGGAGCACCCTGTGGACCAGCCGTTGGGACTTGTTCAACATGATCTGAGCAGTAGCAGTGGCTTACCTGTGTCATAGAATTCTCCGCCCTGCCTGGGTTTTGTGGGCAGTCCCCTTTTCTGTACTAAATAAGATGAGAAAAAGCCTCCTGATTTTGCCTGCCTTTGGTTGGCATGATGAATGCCTGCAGGTTTGAAGGTCTTGGAAACAAAAGAGGACCAAGTATGCGCAAATGAGTCCAGCATGGACTCCATTGCCCAGTCGCAGGGGCAAGGTCACCAGGCAAAAACGGTGACCAAGGGTGCCCTGCGTGCAATGTTCGATCTACCCATCACTGATGCAGCTAACAGACTCGGCGTGGGTGTGACTGTCCTGAAGAAGATCTGCCGAAAGCATGGCATTGTGAGATGGCCATACAGGAAAAGGAAGAGCTTGAGAAAGTTGATTGACTGTGTGAAGGAGTATGCCAACCAAGGAACTTCCAATCTTGGCGAATGTCTATCTGTACTTCAAGAACTTGAGTACGGGGGAACAACAGGGGGTCCAATGTTTTGCCATCTGCCTTTCACCTGTATCTGACGTTCCCTTGCTGTGCTTTGTGGTGCCTATGATGGCCAAAAGTAAGGCAACAGTATACATGCAGGGACCGGGTGTAGTGGGATCCCTCCATCCTTGTCGAGAAGCTACTGGCAGCATGGTTCATATGGTCGTGTGGCCTTGGTGCTGGATGTTTCATGCTTTGAGAACAGCTTGCTATAGACTAAATTGTTGCAGGTTGCAAGCAACTATATCTATCCAGTCTTTCCCTTATTCTGCCAGTTTCATCATCCGGAATTCTGTCTAATGCTGTGCTTTACGGTCAGTATAAAACCCAGTTGTGTAACACTGCAGCACACCTTGCAAACGCAGGAGTTGCATGTTAATGATCCAAGAGGACCCAAACGTTGATCTGGATGGGCGAGTGAAACATTTGCGACAGGTATGCGCTTTGCATGTGTAAGCTGTCACAGATCATAGGCATTGAAAGGCTGATGAGAGACAGAAGTGTGAAACGCAGAGTAATAGGTGCTAATTGTATGAGTATGTCTACTTGTTTATGCGCATGTTTGCTTCCTCATGCATATGTCTATTTCATTTGCAGCATGCCACCTGGCAGTGGCCTCACTAGTATATGCAGGCACGTGTATCGTTTGCATCGGTACCATTATGTATGCAGCTCCTTATGCAATGCTAGAGCAACACTTATTGCCTGTGCTACAGGACAGCTGGCAGCACACTGTACCCATAGCATGCTGCTTCGCAGCTGCATGCAGGAATCAGGTCTGTCTAGTACACGCCAGCAGATTTGGCTCTGCTACCAGTATATGGGGGTGGGCAGAATGCCTGCATAATAAGCTCCAACATATTTACTCCCAACACTGCGCTCTAGGCCACTAGAGCTCACACTCGTATTATCATGGACCTGCATGCCGATATGTATTATTCCTTGTAGCCCGACATGCAATGGTCCAGCGGGTGAGGTGAATTAAACTACCACTGGAGGGCTAGCATAACATGTTGATTAAAAGTATTCTGGACTTTAAGCGTTAATTGTCAAGTCTGTGCAGGCGGAAGTAATTGTCATCATTGAGTCCGGAGAAATCAAGTCTGGGCAAGTGGAAGTAAAAACCGCCACGGGGTTTGGCATGGCATATGACTCCATTCTGTCCTAGTCATACAGGGTTTCTCCGGACTCAGTGACAACAAAGGCATGATCTAACTTGCTTTATGGAACTTGATATATCCTGTCTCTTCATGTGTTGCTCTGTTACTGGTTGCAGCTTCTTATTATGATGCCATCCTTTCTTTGGTCTTAAAGCCGTGTCCGCATGGTTGCACTTGCAGGCAATCTTCAAACAAGAGTACAAGATCCGCAGAAGTGCTTGAGCTTGGTTTGCAAGATGACGATCGTCTGAGCGACAATGTGCATCAACCTTTTGAAATCAAGGAGCAGTCGCAGTCGGTTAGTTGCTTTGGTGCCACATGATGTTCTTGCCACGTTAGGTAGCCCCTGTGTGGATACCTATGGAAGTCGGCAGAATGCCTGCACAATTGCTCCAACATACGTGCTATGCAGCATTATTGATTACGATTACGATTACATCATGGCCCCTCAAAGGGGGCGCCCGTACGGAGCCAACCTAGGCTCCATGGGCAGAAATACTGGAACGTGGTCCATCAGAAGTGAATGTCTCAGCAATATCACCTCTTGGTACAGAAGAAAAGGTATCGAAAATACGACCTTGCCATTCATCCCCGAATAATGACAAATCAAAGTAAGGATTATAGTCCTCACATTCCTCCGACCTCCGAAATTCCATGCATTCATAAACAAACTTTGCAACTTGGAAACTTGGCTCTTGGTCCATGAACAATCTCACGTTGTCTGAATTATGCTTCATTGTACTAGAAGCTTCCTTGCAACCTCCAAATTGTGCAAACAAAACGGTATTATACTTCTCACGAATTCTATCATATGCTGGGCATTCAAAAAGAAAGTGTACCTCGTCCTCAACCACTGTGCAAGAACATTTTGAACATACACGATGCTGCCTTGGCAGTTTGGGACGAGCCCACCTCCCAGTTTCAATTACCAATTACCAAATGGCCCCGTCAAAGCGGAGCGCCGGTGGGGGCAGCGCCACCCACAAGGAGCCAACTTAGGCTCCAACGGCATACTCAAGTTCCTGTCCAAAACTGACACGATGGCTGCCACCAGCCCACCCTAGATCCCTTGCTAGCCAATGTATGTCAGGCCAGCCCATTTCGACTTGCCATGTGCTGACCAGTTGACCCAGTCAACAGCAAGCCAAGCAGTTTAATGCCTTGCTCAGGGCCAGTTTCAATAGCAAGATGGTGTGCACCAGTACGAAACCGCATTAACTGTTTCACATAAGTAAACGGGATACCTGATGTGTGCCTGATATACCTTGGCATACCCTGAGGATAGCCAGCCTCTAACTCCTCCTGAGGGATGTCTCCCGTCCTAAACCACGAATGATATGTGGAAAGCTTGATCAAATTTGAGCTGACAGATTGCCTGGGGTTTGCATATGCGGCCACCTTGTCCCATGGCTCTTGCAACATGGTATCCCAAGTACCCCACACTTCAAGCCATGGAATAGCTGCAAGTGTATCATTGTCCGGCTCAGCTAGGCCATTTGTTGCCAGAAACTCTGCAATGGTCCCATCTGCGTCTCTACCCTGAGAAAGAGAGCGTACTGTATGCATAAACCGTCCAGCCCAGCTCTTAGGAGCGGAACCAACCCCCTCGCCTGCGTAAGATGCCAAAGATTCACGCACAGCCATGCCCAATAGGCTATCAGAGGGCACTTTGCCAAGCCTACGCCATAGATCAATAGGGGCTCGTAACCAACCCTTTGCCACTGGATTCATGCACATCTCCTTATGCACCACAGTTGTTGGCACAGACTTCCTCAACTTCCCCAGCTGCCTTAAAAATATGCTTTGAATCTTTTGAAGCTCATTGTCCCATAGCTTGTCCAGCGTATCACAAGAGAACAGCAGATCCGGTCCCCATACCTCACTACAATACTCCATGATTGGCACAACCAGGCAAGAGAACATCCGTAACTTGATAGAAATATCAGTGATCCCTGCTAGCTTAAATCTTGGGAACAGAGCCCACATTGCTTTACGAGCCGCCGTGGCCAGAGATTCAATAGCGCATGACATACCTTTTGTCTCATGCAGAATAATGCCCAGGTAACGGAACTCAACGGAGCGTTGGACAGTCTCCCCGTTGTATAGCCATTGGTCAGGCACCTCTGGGGTATTGGCCTTGCGAAACACCACAATTTCTGTTTTGCGGACATTTACCTCCATACCTTTAGCTGAGCAAAACTGGTGTAAAACATCCAGCATCTGTTGCAACTCCATAGGATTGTGTGTCAACAAGACCATGTCATCAGCATACAACAACATTTGAACTAACTTTCGGCCCATTTGCACTCCCACATTGGGTAGCCTCTGGCGTAACCATGACTCAAACTCGTCTATGAAAAGACCAAAAAGGAGTGGAGACAGGGGGTCGCCCTGCTTCACTCCACATGTGCTGGGAATAGCATCGCCCACTGTGCCATGCAGCTTGGGTACCAGCGGAACAGACCAGTACATTTGTATGATGGCTTGCAACATACGACCATGAACCCCTAGTTCAGCCAACCTTTGTATCAAGTAGTCTCTGCGTACTCTATCGAATGCCTTCCGGAAATCCACAAAGCAGCAATAGAGAACCTTTCTGCTCTTCTGCGTAGATTCAATGAGATGCCGAAGCACAAACACATGGTCAACAGTACTCTTCCCGGCCCTAAAATCTGCTTGTCCCTCTGCTCTCCAACCATTCTTTTCTGCACAAACAGACAACCGCGTGTCCAAGATGACAGCATACAACTTGCCTAGAACCGATCCAACAGCAATGGCTCTATAATTGTCCAGGTTGGCTGCATCGCCTTTTTTGAATATGGGACTCAGAGTAGCCATGGACCACTTGCGCACAAACTCTCCACTAGAGAACAATGCCTGATACAAGTCAAAAAGAATAGGGAGCAGCACATGCCTTTTCACAGTAGGACCGTCATCTACTGTCTCCATCACAAAAGCTTGTTTGAGAAACTCAGCACGGAGCCCGTCTGGGCCAGGAGCACGGCCAGAATGGAGCTTTTTGAGTCCCATGATCACTTCATGCTCATCAAGGTCATTGTTCAACACAGTTGCTGTTGCTTGTCCAGCGCTAGTGAAGGCAATGGAGTTCATGCGGTGTAGAAGTCCTGCTAGGTCCTGTCCCCCTTCGCCTAAGGCCCCATGATCAGGTACATTATACAACCCAGACCAGTACCTCTGAAGCTCTGCAATGTAAGCCTGTAACATGCATGCACGCTTGCCCTGAAAGGCAGTCCAAAACTTGCGAGGATTGTGCTTGAGATCGTCAAGCATCTTCTCTTGGGCTTTCTTATCATAAACTCTCTTCCACTTGCGCTTTTGGCGCCTAAACTCCTTCCTGTACTGCTCAGCAGCGTGACTGTCATTCTGTCTCAAAGCCTGCTGCAGTTTCTGGTGCCCTTCCTTGCAATGCTTGTACCAACTGTTTTTCAGCCAACCACTAGGCAACCGTGGGTTTGGTTTCCCAACAACCCCAAAAACCTTCACAGCAGCTGTGTGAATCACTTTGTATAGCCTCTCAGAAGCAACAACCAAGTCCAAGCTCCCATCCCTGATGCCCTGACCAATGAGACACAATTCGTGAAAAGGGCCAGTAGATTCCAATTCCTGTACATACTCCTCCCTATTTTGAAGGGTCCCACCGGGGCACAAGGACTTGACTACCCCCTTGGTCATGCCTGCTACCTTCTTATGCCCCCCGAGCTTTGAGAACACACTCAATAGGCATGTGATCTGATTCATCCTCTTTAGCCAGCACTTTAAAAGACTGCACACAAGAGTACGTGGGTGCGTCAACCAAGCCATAATCAATGACAGACTGAGCATGTGTGCACTTGCCAGATCTATCACCATGGGTACGACCATTAAGCAAGAAGAGACCAGAGTCTAAGCAACAATGTGACAGTAACAATCTGCCCATATCATTTACAGAGCTATCCATGGTACTCCTGCGCACCGGGACATGGCTAGTGGAAACAAGCTCGTCCAGACCCAAACCCAGATCCTCCAAAATATGGTCTGCAACAGTGTCAATGTCGGGTGCGTCACCTGTGTGAGCATTAAAGTCACCCATGACCAGAACTTTGTTACTGCTCGAGGACTTGATATCGGAAATATCAGATTTAAGTGCCGCAAAAGCAGCCTCCTTGGCCTCCTCACAACTCATGCTGGGATCCCTTCGCCATGTGATGCTAGAGGTGGGATTAAAGTATACCGAAGCCAGAGAGAACTTGTTGCCTAGCAACTCTACCTCAACCCAAGTGGCATGCTTTGTATGCTTGATCAGCCTGCTGCACACAAACTTTTTCACAAGTACACATATACCCTCACCCTTGCCTGCCCCCCTTGGGGGATCCCCACGATTTCCCTTGCTCACAGACTGATCATTGAAATATACGTTGAACCCAAGATGCTCTAAGAGTTCTGAAAGCTCCTCACTCCTACCCCACTCTTGACACAATATGACATCATAATATTGTAAGATATTCTCCCATATGACAATCTTATCCTCTGTCAGTACCGCAAGGTTCCAACTAAGAACCTTCAAATAGCCCAATTGCCCAGGTTGGCCCCCAGACCCCTAGGCCTGAACCCCTCCGCTTCCTGTTGCAGCATCCTCCCTCCTCACCCGGTCCACAGTCCAGACGTCCTTGCCCATGCGTGCAGTGGCGAAGTTCCAGAACGGCCACCTGTTAGTGGTCTCCTTGTACCTGTGGGCTGCTACCTTGAAAGAGGGGCTGGATTGGATGATGGCCTTTTCCTCCATTTCAATCTCTTCAAGCTCCTGCCCCACTGCGAACACCTTGTCTGCCCCCTTCAGCTCCTTGCAGGTGCGGATTCTGAAAGCCCAGTTCTCACTGTACACAGTCACGACTACTGCCCAGCAATCCGCACCGGACACGGCCTCTCTGTAGCTGCCAGGGGCACCAAGCTGCTTGGCCTTGAAGGGGCGGAGTTTCGGGCCAGTCAGGACGAAGCCGGGGTGCTTCTCACGGCTGTAACCGACGTGCTTAGCAAACAGGTCCTCCAAGAAGGCCACTACTGCCTCCTCGTTTTCCCCTGCGACTGCTTTAGTGCAGCTCACCCGAATCTGGCGCTGACGGAGGCCCATGATCTGTCTGCCCTGCGCTGAGGTCTTCTTCTCGAGCACCGTTACGCGGTCACGGAGATCATGGATAGGTCCCAAGACTTCCTGAAGCTGAGCACCATACGCCTCCTGTGCCTTGCTCAGCTCCTCGACTTTGGAGTTCGTGGCCTTCACCGAGTCGGTCATCTCCTTGAGCCCTTTGAGCACTTTGCCCATTTCCGAATCAAAGTGACTCTTGGATACGTTTCCCATTGTTATGAAGACTTTTAGCTAATCTTTAGGTTAGTTGTCGCTGGCCTGCTCAATACATGCGCATGCGCCGCACTATCGCGCTGACGCAACTACGCAACTACGCAACTACGCAGTGACAAGTATAGAATAAGGAAAGCATTGTGAAAAGGGTGTCAGAGGGTTGGACAAGTATTCAGAGAGGTCATATGGTGATATGGTCCATGCTTGGAGCTAGGGGTGATATGGTGAATGCATGGCTGGAGAGAGAGAGAGAGAGAGAACTACGCAGAGAAGGGGAGAAATCCCTTCTTGCATATGTTAAGGGAGTGGACCCTTACCTAAAATAGATAGGCCCACTACCAGTCGGAGCCCAGAACACATAAGCGGGTGGGTAAACTACCCACCCGCCTATGTTATCTGGGTGAATGGGTGTGTCGCCAGAACTGCGGGTCGAGGTGACGTTCCTTATGACGTTTGGTAGTGTAAATCCAGTGAAGATTGGTGACGGCCATAACATGGAGGCGGTTGAGCAGGCGGGGGAGTGCTTGTTTTCTGACACCAAGGTACCGCAAATGAGAGGTGGTAGAAGAGTATATTGTTCCAGCCACTCCGAGTAATAAAGGTATATAAGTTACGCGAGCGTGAGGAGCCGCTTGTTGGATAGCATCAGCGAGCGGGCGATGTTGCGAGGTTGCTCTGTCGTACTGGTTCTGGGGGTCCGTGTCACTGACACGCCGGGCAATACTTGAGTTCGAGGATGATGTATTCTGGAGTAGGGCGGTTGGGAAGCTTTGGGGGGATAAAGAGGAAAACGTCTGGCCGAGAGTGGTTTGTGAGCAATGAGCAGACCTGTTGAGGGATGCGGGGGGGAAGGACATTAGCTGGGATGCGATGTGGGACGTTTGAAGGCAAACCAGCTTGTTCACAGTGCTGCTGATTACCAATGTCCATCATGACAACGAAACCACTTTTGCGACCGCGGAGAATGGCTTTGACAATTTGGCGCGCAGCTTGGTCGTGACGGTACGTGTACATGCCAGTAAGTTTGGGGCACCCTGCAGCAGTATGGTGGCCGCTGTCCTCACGGTTACAGAGAAGACAGCGACTATGCGGCGCTAGGCGATAACGATGTGCAAGTTTTCTGTTGAAAAGAGTCCCTGTGCGGTAACGGATGGCTGTGTTACGTTGAGAAGCAGTGACTGATGAGGGAGAAGTTAGAAAATGGCCGGTTAGTGTGCTTGTTATCTCGAAGGGTAGCAGTATCATGCCATTGTTCAAAGTAGAAGGTTGTGCGGTTAGCGGCACCCAGCCGCATTTTCTTGCAACTGACTTGTTGGAGGCCCGTTGACAGGTAGGATATCGGACGCTTACGTGGGTGTGCTTGTGGGCGGAGAGCAAGAGGACCGGGCGGCAAAA
Organism: Pseudopediastrum boryanum; assembly: GCA_963556185.1. Taxonomy (NCBI): domain Eukaryota; kingdom Viridiplantae; phylum Chlorophyta; class Chlorophyceae; order Sphaeropleales; family Hydrodictyaceae; genus Pseudopediastrum; species Pseudopediastrum boryanum. Next base: position 5,805,879 of record OY744499.1, on the reverse strand, counting down.
CAACTTCATACGGCCAATAAAGATTAGTGCGGATATGACTAGGGATGGTACAGGTCAGGCAGCTCTCTTCTGGAAGGTCTCCAAGGGCAACTTGTTGTGCCAGGTCATTGGCTTCTTCATTGCCTACAATGCCTATGTGAGATTTGACTTTGATGAGGTGAATGGGATTTGGGCTGTTGATTATGCAATCAGCAATGACTTGAAGAAGGTGTTGATGCAGGTGCAAGGAGTGGTCTTGTGGCCGATGAATCTGTTTGCGTATTTGATAAATGGAGACCAAGCTGTCTGTAGCGATGACTGTGCAGTCGTGCCGAAGGGCTGTATAGAGGGCAATAAGTTCGGCACGGTTAATGGTGTTGGCAACAGCATCTGCGCAATGGGGAAGGATAGGAATGCTCTGGCCGTCAGGGTGCAAGGCGGTGGGTGGCAGATAAACGGCCGCACCTAGTTTGGGAATGTTTTTGCGTCCGGCAGCCTGCTTAATGTGGCTGCCATCGGTATAAGCAAAGGTTGTCCAATCGTAGCGAAGGGGAGGCGTAGCCGGGAGGTCCTTTTGTAACTTGTCCAGCAGGAACTGAGCAGTGTCCTGCTGGTTGGTGCTTAGGTAGAGTGGGAAGACATCATTATCAGCTTCCGTTAAACTGTCACAGCGGGTACGGTGTTTGAAGCGGTTAGGTAATCCAAGAAGGCGCAATAGGGACGGGGTGAAGTGTTGGCGTGAGGTTGTTGTTGGGGCTGGCGACAAGGGCCGAAAAGTGTTAAGAGGAGGCAATCGGACACGAGTGGGTAGGGTATCCTGCAATGCTTGGTGAAATTCAGCTAGAAAATATGGTGTAACTTCAGGGTCTTCATGATCATAATAGCGGCGGAAACCTGCTTTGTTGCCAGTAAGAATGATGTTTACATCCCAATTTGGGTTGGCAGCGTATGTGTCATTCGTGCCTTCATATGATGTAGGGCGAACAAACCGGAAGTAGCGTGAAGGGATCTGTAGTAAGTGGAGGCAATAGTCCGGATACTCCCGAACCCAGGTCATGTAGGATGTACCGCTGCCGTCTGTCCATGCTGGCAGGATATGAGCACAGAGAACTGGTTGGTCAGAGTGGAGGCAAGAATCAATGGCATATGCCATGTTACGATTAAGGCTGTCATCTTCATACTCAGGGTTGTTGACACTACTCCCTGTCCAAGCATAGCGAAATGAGTCCCATTGAGCCCCAAAAAGCTGATCTCTTTCATGCGCCGACCAGTATTGAGAGAAGACTGGATTGAAATTTAGGGGGCTGGCAAACCGTTCTTTGGTGGCAGACGTCAAGGAGCTGAGGATGTTGTAGATGCTTGGAGGAGTGCTCCAATTGTTTTTGTGCTTGACCAAGTGGGCGCCATAGGAAGTCGTGGCTGAAGCGTCTTCAGCATATCGGGTAAGTAGCTTATAAACCTCTTCTGCAAAAGTGGTTGCACCGAGGCGTAAAAACAACTGAGGCTTTTTGCGAAGGGTGCGGACATAGGCAGCATATAGGATTGCCAAACGTTCGGGTTGAAGTGTGTGAGTGCAATGGCCATCAGGAGTGTAGATGCATGCTAGACTATGAGTGGCAGTGGTATGATTAAGGCGCAGTAAGACATCTCTGATATAAACTTCAAAGCATTGGGTTGGCTGTATGTCAGTGTGAGGGTTAATAGGTGCTGTGGAAATGCATAGTTTGGCCCTTTCTGGTGCTCCCACAGTGATGTCATAGCGGGGGGACTCCATACGGTCATGGTCCGGGAAGATGTGGGTGGGGGCAATAGATTGAATGTTAGAAAAGGGGCTAGCCACTACAGTTACTACGTGTCTCACTTTTCAGAGCCGCTCTGTAGACCCATGTAGTAGCTTGTAGTAAGGCTGGACTACAAGACGAGTCACCTGAACTACCCTGACCATACACTTACTACACTTTTTCCAAAATGGGCTGTAGCATGTAGTAGCATCTCACCTGTGAAAGGGCACTTTCTCTCGTAGTTCGTAGTAAAATGTAGTAATCATTGCCACTAATGACCCTAGAATTACTATAAAACAAATAATTATATTAAAATTTTACTACAGTTGCTACATGATTCCCTTATGCCTGCAGTAGTATGTAGTAAGGATTGCCCTGGGGGAGTCAACTTCCTGTGTAGTTTGTAGTAGAATGTAGTAAAACACGCATCCTGAGCATACAAAACATGAACATCATGATTCTGCCCTTACTACAAGCAACTACACAACCATCTGGACGGCTCTGAAAATCGAGGCATGTAGTAGCTGTAGTGGCTAGCCCCTTTGTTAGAAGGTATGAAGCACCAGTAACGTTCTAGTGTGTCCCTAGTTTCAATGGAGGGACACCATTGTACCCAGTAGTGCTGGAGAAGCGGAGGTATCTGAGCCGGCGAAGTATACTCTGCTACTTGACATGCAGGGCAGTACCATGGGAAGTGGTCTGCCATTGCGCGTGTTGCTTGCCTTCGGTGGGCCATAGGGAGGCAGGGGAGATGATAACTGCGAGAGCATGCATCACAGAGGATCACGGTTTCTGCTGGAGTCAGCGTGGACCCTGGGTTGAGGTGCGCCTTCGGGCCGCAACATTCTGTGGCAGTAGTCCGTTCAGCAGCTACGTCTTTGGGTGTAGCAAGAGTTTGGGTGCTGATCTGATAACCCAAAAGGAAAGTGTGTATATTGATTAGCCAACCTTGCATGAGTATGGGCTGCCACTGCACTGCATACTGCATGTCGTCAGCGTACGGGCGTAGGCGGGGACGGCTGGGACTAGTGAGGGGAACTGGGACGGAAGTGCAGTGATCTTTTTAGTTACAGTGGCATCACGAAGGTAATTATGGTAGAGCTGGGCAAGGTTCCGCATGTGTGAAAGTGCATCAGGGGTGTCGGTTATACGTAGGTAGAGATCGTAGCCGGTTTCCGGCGCAGCAGCGGTTGTAGCGGCCGTGATTGGGACAGTCGGAGGCAGAGGGGAAGGCCGAGTGTTTGGTCGCACAAGAGGGTTGGGTATCAAACGTTGGAGCTGTGCGGTGTTGGTAGGCGTCAAGGATGTGGTTGCAGTGACATCCCACAGATGCAAAAGGGAGGTGCCGGAGAGACCCTCGGAGGGTAGTAAGTGGGCAGCCACCAGGGTACGGAAGCGGCGGGCCATATAATGTACCGGCCGCATCTGGGTGCAAGGACAGCATGTGCGTTACCCGTTGAACGGCCATCTTTTGGCGGGGAGTGAGGCGTATGTGTAAAGGGCGACTGATTTGTGTGGGATGGAGCAATTCGCGACCGAATGGGCTGAGTAGACATCCTAATGAGGTGATGCCAAGCTGGGATAGGTAGTATAGGTCCTTAATTAGCAGGGGAGGGGGCTCTGCCGTCCCAACGACCCGCATCTGTTCCACTAGGGCATTGCATTGGGGGATGAACAAGTGTTGTTTGTTCTGACGAAGGATCTCAAGATATTAGTGGATATTACTTAAAAGGTGCTAGGTAAGATTACCCCGCCCTTGGGCGAGCTTGGGAGCTGCTGCAGATTGGGCTGTGTAGCACCGTCCATGGCATGGCATAGTGTAACTGCTCCAGAAGCATCATCCAGCCTGCAAGTACTCATTCCAGCCCCAAAGAGCTTTGAGCGGAAGCAGGGGTGTATGTGGTATGTACAGCAGGTGGTCTTCAAAACATGGGATTTAGGGCCTGTCACAAGGAGAGGACGGGACAACAGAAACGAACCTTGCTTAGCTGAGAGTGTCAGGCTTTGCTTTGTGCTTGCGCTGAAGAGTACTCCTGCACGTTAGCTAGTTAACCTAAACTGCATCACTAGCAGCACATGCTGTGCTGGCCCAATCAATCGTTAAGGCAGTGCCTTTTAGATCACGCGTGCAGCTGAATCGGACTGAATTGCTGATCAGTCTGTACCGGTGACGCACCTGCGTCTGGAAATCTGCCGATGGCGCCTGCTCATGTCCCGCTGGGGTACCCGGCTTTGCGATCGAGCGGATGTAGCGCTACTGCGGAAATATCCCGTGCAACCGCCATGAGTGATCTGTGAGTGATAAGTAAACTTGTTGCCTAAAAGGTCCAACACAGACCACATGACCGTAGCTAGAACGTTACCTTGCCCTTTAAGCGACCAGATTCTGCCTCTACATGTTCCTGGAATCGCTTCACGATGGTTGAGCATGCCAAAAGCCACAACACACCCGCAGCCTTCTTGGCCCAGTCCTCACATAGGTCTTGAATTTACCCAAGCATGTACAGAAGGCGCAAACTGAAAGGCAACGCTGGTCCCTTGCGATCGAATGAACGTATTCATGCCACCTTACTAGATGAAGTCGATGAGGCAGAAGGCGCACCACCAATAGGCAGCTTACCTAGTGTGCCGCTGCCACCATGCTTCGGAGTCGATGATGTTGATGTATCTGACTTAGGCCAAGCAATAGATGGAGAGGACGATTGGTATGACTGCCTGGAGTGTTCCGACTCCGAGATGGACCAGTCGACGCCTGAACCGCCAGTAAAGAAAACGAGGAGCGCCACAGGTCCTGCCTTTTACAGCCATCCGAGCAGACGTGCATACCTTTTACCTAGCGTACGCGCCGGATGTCCAAAGGCGCCTCTGTGAAGGGCCAGCTGCTGAGGCAAAGTGCTTCCGTGATGCCCTTACAGACGGTAGCTGCTGCTGCCGAAACCCCGAATGCCGAGGTGCTAGTGAGGTCGTAATCCCAAACAGTATCACAGAGAACGTGGTCACCCCAACCGCATGCCACGCAATCAAGCTGCCGCTGCTGGGGTGTACCACCTGCAGAGGTACTAATAAAAGCCTTCGGCTTTACTTACTACCTCTGCCACCTGTAACCAGCGATACTACCCACACCCTTTGCAGCGCGCATGCCTCCCTGGCAACACCAATGCATACCATCTGCAGCGATCAGATCAGTCGCTCCTTGGTTCCACCTCAGCCTGCTTGAGCAGCTAGACTCCTTGCAGTTCCATGCTCGAGTTGACGGAATGTACAGCATCACAGAGTCACTGCATGACCTCTGGGACAGGTTGCAACCGTGGGAACCGACAGCAGAGGCTTGCCACGCAGCAGCTGGCAGCAGCAGCAGCAGCTTGCTGAATAGCAGTGCAGGATCCAGTGGTAGCAGGCCTAGCAAAGACCAGCTACGCAAACAGCTGACAGATGCCTTGCGTGAGTACCAGTACCTAGACACACACGTGAAGAGCTTGCCTGAAGCACTCAGTGGCTACCCGCTGGGTCCTGAGGAGCCTTGTGGGGCGTGTGCAGGGTACAGGGTGCAGGAAGGGCAGATGCACACGCTCCACTTTGACTGGTGCTTCAAGCTGGTTCTTTTGCGGTGGCGTAACGCTAGCCTTCAGTACCCAGCACCAGCCAACCACCGCGCGTTCGTGGACAATGCAGAAGTCCAGCAGTTTGAGAAGAGCTCTGCTGGCTATCTTGAGAAGGGTGGGTAATAGGCATAGCAGTTATCCTGGCATGCATCTCGGTTTCTCTCTCGATGGAAGCATGCATGCTTGTCAATCAAGACTGTGGTTTTGCAGGTGGCAAGCTGATGAACACCTTTGGACCCAAGCAGCAGGATCAGCAACAGCAGAATCAGCAGCAGCAGGATGAGCAGCAGCAGCAGCAAGAAAGCAAGGAGCTCCCTAACAGCAGCTCAGATCATGTGGGGCCCAAAGGCCAAGGTTCTGCCCGCGAGACAGAACAGCAGGAGAAGCAGCAACCAAGCCACCAGGAGGACCTGCCATGTTCAGATTTTCAAGCTGATCGTGTCATGTCCAGAGATTCATCTCGGGTAAGCATTGAATGAGTGTTGTCTTCATGGTGGTTTGGAATGAAAGTTGCCTTTTGACCATCTAATGCAAGTTCTTCATCCTATAACCCTGTTTGTTCCGCTCGCCTCCTGTGCAGTACCTCATCACAGCTGTGGGTATAGCAGCATGCCGGCACGGCCATGTCTACAAGATGCTGAACCTTACCTCAGGAGAGAAGCATATCTATGCCATCTACGTCTTGCAAGCCATCCTGGCTGCAGGCATGGCCCTCTTCCTGTGGTTTTACGACATCAACTGCAGGTACATATCCATGGCTTTGGTCGTGAGAAGCGGCCTAGCTCCAAGCTGCATCCACCAGACAGACTTGTTTCATCCTGTATTTCCATTGTGTGACTTGCACTTCTGTATTGCACATGTACCATTTGCTGCTGGCTGGTGTATCCAAGCAACGAGTTTCTGTTTATATTGCAGTAGCTCGCCCCGATCTGGGATAGCTATAAAATGGTAATCTGTTCATGCAGGTGGTTCCCAAGCTTCATGAAGTGGTGTGCTGCTTTTGCGTCCCAGAATGTGCAAGCACTGGCAGCAAGGGTCAGGTTTCCCATACCACCCTTCCATCTCTATGCTCACAGGTACGTAAAGGCAGCCCTTGTCACATGCATGTGTTGCTTTCCTCGCATTTTCAGGCGAAATCATGCGCAAGTTGACCAACTACTCCTCTTATTTGCAGGGAGGCATGTCGAGTGAAGCATGGACATCTTCGGATACGTGACTCAGGGACTGGAACAGGTAAGCCGGGTTTTGTTCTGTTCGATGCTGCAATCACTCAATCTGTTTACGGTGCATGCAACAGGGATGAGAGCATCAGTGCGCTGAAGGTGGTATGTGGTTGTTTCATGTCCCAGCTGCAAATTGGTAGCAGCAGCACTTTGTGTGTCTCACATTGCAATATCTGTTGGGCATGCTTTGCTCTCTGTAGGAGCGATGAGCTGCAGCTGAACCCTTGTCATTTGCAGGCGATGTGGTGGAGCGGGTAAATGCTGTTCTCGGGAGCTATGGTGCAGTGACCCAGTACATGAACCCTACTAACAGAGAAGCCAGGATTGAGCGCATCACCTTCTTGTACACCATCAAGCTGGACGCCAACATGCCGTTTGTACTCCTCACCATGTTGATGCAAGGCCACAGTGAGCTGAAGATATCAAGGCGTGATTATCAGGACAAGCTATTGCAGCTGCAGCAGGAGGTTGCTCGGCAAAACCCTGATCTCAATGAAGCACAGGTATGAGTGTTGAGTGACTTTTCTTCATGTGCTCGTTTTTAAAGTCGCCATTGCCTTCATGGGTTGGCGGTAGTGGCCTACTCAATGAGACAGCTTGTTTAGCGTTGTTACCGAAACCAATTGAGTGATAGATGGTCCGTCTCTATTAGGTTTCTGTCAAGAGGGTGGTCTTGTCGATGCCAGAGGTACATATGTCTTCATGCGCTGGCACTTGCTTTTTGACCGGTAGCTAGTGGCTTCTGATAGCAACCACTCTAATTGAGCCCTAGAGTTTGTATGAGAGAGTGGGCGCATTGCATGTGCATGGCCTGGACTTGGTAGCATTCCTACAGGTGCATGGAGTTGCATTCATGTCCCTTGTTGATGCGTGCCTCTTCTCATGCTGTGTCCCTTATGAAAAGGCTGGTTACTTGCATTCTGCAGACAAGGCTTCCAATGTGCTGGATGTGCTTGTGCTCTTTGCCACCAGGTCAAGGACCTTTGTCCCCAGCTCATTACAGATGCTGAGCATGCAGCCAAACTGCAGCCAAAACTCCGGCACGTCTCATGGGAGGCAGAATACGTCCGGTCCCGGCTGATGCTTGAGAGGATGGATGATCTAGAAGGGATCAACACTCAGCAACTTGCTCCCCCTCTAAGCCTGCTTTTTGCAAAGGAGGAGTTCGGCAGGGTGCGAATCAGCCAAGCAGCCAAAAGCAAAGCGAGAGCATTGGCGCAGCAGCTGGCTGCTGAGCACCTGCATGGCGACCATCCTGAGAAAGTCAGTGACCCAGTCATGCAGCGAGGGCTGAATCAGTGGGCTGGGGCTGAGCTGCAGCGCGCGTTTGAAGAGTTGTCCAACACTCTTGCTTCCATCCGGTTCGTTGATCAGCTAGCAACAGCCTTGGCAGGTAGGCCCCAGGAACAGAAGAAGGCTTTGCGGCGTAAGCACTTGCTGCGGGCTCGTGCACGCACGGGCCTGGGTTACCTGCAGGAGTGGGGGAAATGGGCGTGTGCTATAGAGAGTGCCTGAGTGGTTCAGCAGTGGGATGAAGATGTTCATGACCTCATTCAGTGGGCAACCTCAGCAGACCAGCAGACCCTTAGCTTGGAGGGGTGCACTCTCAAACCACTGGCTCGCAGCTTGGCACCTCAGGCAGCATTGGCCCATGAGGTATGGTACAGCAACTGAAGGTAGACCGCCTGGAAGAGGAGGTGGTTTTGGTGGAGAAGGAGATGACAGCTTTTGTGGGTAACCTGCAGCAGCGCATCAGTGTGCTACAGAGCCCTGAGGCATGCAGCAGTCCCCATGCAGCACTGTATGCCTGTGAGCTGCAGAGGGTTATGAAGATTTTGAATGATGCTAATCGGGTGTTTGCTAAGAGGGATGGCAGTGGCGATAGCATCAGCGAGGAGGAGGCAGCAGCAGCCCTCTTGCTGTTGGGCGATGGGGAGGATGTAGATGCTGTTGCACATGATATGCATGGTGCACTTTCTGCATGCGTGCAACGGCTAATCCAGCATGGCCAGTGCATGTGTGTTGATGGGTGTGTTTGATTGTGTGCAGAGGTTCTGACTGCTAGGGCCCAAGGAGGGGGGGGTATGGTGTTTGTTCTCGTTGGACAGCATGCATGTGTATGGCTGCCGTCTGGCGGCCGAGTACAACAATGCTGTCGTCGCTGCTCGTATTTAGCAGTAGTGCAGGCATGCAGAGACCTATTGAATTGAGGTCAGTGTCATGCGATGTCAGTCACGGGTTGGTTGTTCGATGCCCTTTTTCCTTTAATCTAATCTAAAATAGGTGATACTCTTAAGATCACATCCATATTTCCCCATTATGCTGTGATGTGGCCGGTCAGCCACCTAGAGCAACGACTTGCCTGACTCAACGCAATCGTGCAATCGTGCCTGGATCAACGGGCTTATGTGTAGGTGCTTCTTCAGCTGGTAGTAACCGAGTCTGTTCGATCGTCCTGGAAATGGCAATCAGTCCATGCATTCCTATTGGTTATTGCATGAAAGCCCCCGATTTGAGTGACAGCGCTCACGCGTCCGCCGACCCTGAACTCTTAAAAGGCGGTTGGAGCCCTGACATTGCTAACAAGTTACAGCTCTACCTTCAATCCGAGCCTGACACATGCGAGCTGACAGGAAAGCTAACGATTACTTCAGATACGCGGCCATCGATTTCGCTAGTGCGAAACAGCGACTAACTATCAAGACATGTCCACATGTTAACCACACTGAGTGCTTGAACCACCCACCACATGGGGCAACAGTCAACATGTCGTATCATCTCTAAGCGCTTGTTGGGTCCCTGCCCAGACCCCCAATCATAGACCCGCTTGCAAAGAGTTCTCTTGCGGCCAAAAGAATGCATACATACAGCAAATGGCAGGCAGCCATGTTGGCCTCGACGAGGGGCTGCCATAGAACCTTTGCTGGCAGAGTCCCTAACCGACGTGTATGCCCCCAACCGACATGACAACTGCTTGCATGTCCCCCAACATATTGCCACCGCTGCAGCAGCTCACTGCCACACCCATGCAGCCCCTTCTCTGAGTCCCATTTCGGATTCCCATAACAGGAGGATGCAGGGAGTTGTGCAAAGCAGCTGGTGGCATGCTAAAGGCACCATCTCACATTCATATGCACCAAACACTTTACTCCCCTTGTCTACATGGCATGTGGTTGCTGGCTTCAACACTCACGCTGAACCCTCTAACAACCTGGTTGGCCTGCCGAATTATAATCACTTGGTGAGGCCAATCGGTGGTGGGGTTCCGGCCAGGGCCCGCAGTTTCCGGGGTGGGAGGTGGGAGGTGGGAGGTGGGAAGTTCGGATTCCGCGGCCGAGTGCCTGGTCGGTGGGTGGGTACTAGGCGCTGGAGCCCCGGCCTGAGCGGCAGGAGGGGCGGTAGGCTCGGAGCTGCCTTGAATTGGGCGGAGGCAGGCACGGAGGACAGATTGCCTGCCTGCCGCAGGCCATTGGCGTGCACGGCCTGGGGAGGGCGATTTCCGTTGTCATGTGGCTAGCTTTTCCAGACCCAGGGTTCTAGTCGGCACGGCCTGGGGAGGGCGATTTCCGTTGTCATGTGGCTAGCTTTTCCAGACCCAGAAATAGGGTTTAATCGCATCACAAATGAGTCAGGTTTGCAAATTCGCGGACATTTCGGGTTCTAGCGCCTAATTCGTAGCCATCGCACAAAACCGTGTGTAGGACTAGTGGACGATTCAGGCGCAGCATCAGCGTGGACAAGATCTGCCCGTCGAAGTGCTCGCGGACCCTCAAAGACAGCTCACCGACGCCCAACTCCGAAGGCATGTGCACCTCTGGGGCTCGCCCCGCTGGTTTTGTGCACCGTAGCCCAATTGATAGGTTGTCTACTAGTGCCCGCAGAGGTATACATGGGTCTCTACCATGATGTGAATGGCAACTAGAAAGGCCATGCAACATCTCAACAAGATCATTCAGATATACCCCACAGGCAATGGCTTTGCATACCCGTGACAGCATTGCCAGACTTTGTCGATTGGCATCTTCTAAACATCCTGGCTATGGAGCTACTCCATACTCCCTAGAGCATACAATAACATGCTCAGCCAGGCCAACGCCCCTCATATTAAAGCAGAGACCACACATCTTGCAATACTGCGGCATGGGCTCCAACCTCTTGCTATCTCCATGAAGCAAGACAAGTGCTCTGTAACCTGAAATGGGGGTGTAACCATCTAGCTTACCCTCCCCCTGCAGCAGCTCTGAGCGCTGCCCGATTGCATCCCCATTCCACCCTACTTTTGTGCTCTGGTAATTGCTCTGGTAATCGTACACTTTTATCCGCCACCCACCGTCTGCAGTACGCAGCCTCTCGCCATCCTCAAGCAAGGAATAACCCCATTCCTGTGCGTAGGTGCTGTCGCTGTAGACCTTCTTGGTGTGCTCGTCCCTCAAGTACTCCAAGTAGGCATAGGGCCCCATGAAGTCATCCAACTCAGGCTGATGTAGCCTCTGCAGGGCAAGGTCTGCCTTGTGCCGCTGCTTCCAATCTTCTAGCTGGCTATGGAGGGCGTCAACCTCATCTTCGATCCGTGACAAGCGATCCCTGTACTGATCTCGTATGCTTTTGAGTTCAGAGACCTCCTGCTGCAGCTGACTTTCGACGACTAGTGCTTCCATTAGCTGTATGTTCAGCTCGTCCGTGTTATTTGATTTCACTGCGCCAAGGATATCCCGCACCTGCTGCTTCACCTTCTGCAGGTCTGTCTCAGCTAGGTGCAGGTGAGGGGTCAAGCTGCTGGCGCCCGGGGGCCCTATCGCTCTACGGACTGCCTGTAGCAACTGTACACCACCCTCTTTCAACTTCGTCCTTAAAGCCATGGAGACAATGCGCTGCTCAGCAGCAGCGGTACCAGCGGGCAAAGCATCCTTGTAAGCGTCATACACGGCACTGAGGTTCAATACACAGTCCCCATTATAGAGTTCAATTTGGTCGATAACATTTTGGCACACTTCTGCAAGTACTTTCAGGACAGCCTTGTGTGTGTTCTGCAATTCAGACATGCCTGCTACAGGCCCACTGCTGGAAGAACTTACAGCTGCTGAGCTGCTGAGCTGTAAGAGCACGGCTGCTGCTGCTGCTGTTACTGCTGCTTTGTGCTCAACCGCTGCAAGGCACCATCTGCAAAGGCAGCAAGGCATTGAAATGCAATCAGCACCACGGAGTACCAGCTGGAAACACGAATGTGTAATGTGGTGCAACCAGTCAGGCTCAGGACATTGACTAGCCAAAGATTGCTTGCGAAGGTACAGCTACCAAATACAGCAACCAGTTACAGCACAGGCCAAGCATTATCTTCAACCGCCTGCTAGAGCAATGGAGACAAGTCACAGGTGATGAGGATTGATCTGCAGCTTGAACTGTGCCTTGTTCCCCTTGAGCTGGACCTACTGTTTGCCAACAGTGGCTATCAAGGGGAACAGACGCTCCATTGAGCGACATGCATGGTCGATAGACTTTTCCTGCATTGTTAAGGCCGTTGACAGCAATACTTGAGTTGAACAAATCTGGCTGTTTATATGGCTGATAGCAAACCAATCTGCAAGGGTAGGAGGTGAAAGAGAGTAAGGAAGACAGGGGCATAGGCCGCAATGTGCCTAAGATCAAAGGGGAAGCAGGCTGCAGCAGAGTTGGGATGTGGTGAGCCATGGGAGCTTCTATGCAGCTTTCAAGCTAAGCTAGGCTAGGCTGAAGCTCAGCTTTCTGAGCTGTCCCTGTAGCCTTACAAGCTTCAGAAAGCTAAGCTGCTGGCAAAGCTAAAGCTAGAGCTAAATTCTCTGGGGCCCGTAGGCGTAGTGAATATTACAGGTACCTGGGCACTTGTACACACTGCAGCGCATTGCGGCCTGTTGCGGCCTCGTGCGGCTTAGGCCAATTTGGTTATAACAACTCTCCTTGGTGGTATTGCAAGCCTTGGAACAGGAAAATGGGGAAGGGTTGTGCCTTTAGTTCCCGAAATGTCTCCTGCAATAATACAGGTACCCGGGCACTTGTACACACTGCAGCGCATTGCGGCCTGTTGCGGCCTCGTGCGGCTTTGGCCAATTTGGTTATAACAACTATCCTTGGTGGTATTGCAAGCCTTGGACCAATAAAATTGGGAAGGGTTGTGCCTCAAGTGCCCGAAATGTCTCCTGAAATATTACAAATACCTGGGCACTTGTACACACTGCAGTGCATTGCGGCCTGTTGCGGCCTCGTGCGGCTTAGGCCAATTTGGTTATAACAATTCTCCTTGGTGGTATTGCAAGCCTTGGAACAATAAAATTGGGAAGGGTTGTGCCCCTAGTGCCCGAAATGTCTCCTGCAATTATTCAGGTACCTGGGCACTTGTACACACTGTAGCGCATTGCGGCCTGTTGCGGCCTTGTGTGGCTTAGGCCAATTTGGTTATAACAATTCTCCTTGGTGGTATTGCAAGCCTTGGAACAATAAAATTGGGAAGGGTTGTGCCCCTAATGCCCGAAATGTCTCTTGCAGTATTACAGGTACCAGGGCACTTGTACACACAGCAGTGCAGTGCGGCCTGTTGCGGCCTCGTGCGGCTTAGGGCAATTTGGTTATAAAAACTCTCCTTGGTGGCATCGCAACCCTTGGAACAATAACATTGGGAAGGGTTTTGCCTCGAGTGCCCGAAATGTCTCCATCCTGCAATAATTCAGGTACCTGGGCACTTGTTCACAATGTAGCGCATTGCGGCCTGTTGCGGCCTTGTGTGGCTTAGGCCAATTTGGTTGTAACAACTCTCATTGGTGGTATTGCAAGCCTTGGAACAATAAAATTGGGAAGGGTTGTGCCCCTAATGCCCGAAATGTCTCTTGCAGTATTACAGGTACGAGGGCACTTGTACACACAGCAGTGCAGTGCGGCCTGTTGCGGCCTCGTGCGGCTTAGGGCAATTTGGTTATAAAAACTCTCCTTGGTGGCATCGCAACCCTTGGAACAATAACATTGGGAAGGGTTTTGCCTCGAGTGCCCGAAATGTCTCCATCCTGCAATAATTCAGGTACCTGGGCACTTGTTCACAATGTAGCGCATTGCGGCCTGTTGCGGCCTTGTGTGGCTTAGGCCAATTTGGTTGTAACAACTCTCATTGGTGGTATTGCAAGCCTTGGAACAATAAAATTGGGAAGGGTTGTGCCTCTAGTGCCCGAAATGTCTTCTGCATTATTACAGGTACCTGGGCACTTGTACACACTGCAGCGCATTGCGGCCTGTTGCGGCCTCGTGCGGCTCTGGCCAATTTGGTTATCACGACTCTCTTTGGTGGTATTGCAAGCCTTGGAACAATGAAATTGGGAAGGGTTGTGCCCCTAGTGCCCGAAATGTCTCCTGCAATTATTCAGGTACCTGGGCACTTGTACACACTGTAGCGCATTGCGGCCTGTTGCGGCCTTGTGTGGCTTAGGCCAATTTGGTTATAACAACTCTCCTTGGTGGTATTGCAAGCCTTGGAACAATAAAATTGGGAAGGGTTGTGCCTCTAGTGCCCGAAATGTCTTCTGCATTATTACAGGTACCTGGGCACTTGTACACACTGCAGCGCAGTGCGGCCTGTTGCGGCCTCGTGCGGCTCTGGCCAATTTGGTTATCACGACTCTCTTTGGTGGTATTGCAAGCCTTGGAACAATGAAATTGGAAAGGGTTGTGCCTCAAATGCCCGAAATGTCTCCTGAAATATTACAAATACCTGGGCACTTGTACACACTGCAGCGCATTGCGGCCTGTTGCGGCCTCGTGCGGCTTTGGCCAATTTGGTTATATCAACTCTCCTTGGTGGTATTGCAAGCCTTGGAACAATAAAACTGGGAAGGGTTCTGCCTCTAGTGCCCGAAATGTCTCCTGCAATATTTCAGGAACACGGGCACTTGTAAACACTGCAGCGCATTGCGGCCTGTTGCGGCCTCGTGCGGCTTTGGCCAATTTGGTTATAACAACTCTCCTTGGTGGTATTGCAAGCCTTGGACCAATAAAATTGGGAAGGCTTGTGCCTCAAGTGCCCGAAATGTCTCGTGCAATATTACAGGTACCTGGGCACTTGTACACACTGCAGCGCATTGCGGCCTTGGACTCGTGCGGCTTAGGTCAATTTGGTTATAACAACTCTCCTTGGTGGCATTGCAAGCCTTGGAACAGGAAAATGGGGAAGGGTTGTGCCTCTAGTTCCCGAAATGTCTCCTGCAATATTACAGGTACCCGGGCACTTGTACACACTGCAGCGCATTGCGTCATGTTGCAGCCTCGTGCGGCTTTGGCCAATTTGGTTATAACAGCTCTCCTTGGTGGTATTGCAAGCCTTGGAACAGGAAAATGGGGAAGGGTTGTGCCTCTAGTGCCCGAAATGTCTTCTGCATTATTACAGGTACCTGGGCACTTGTACACACTTCAGCGCATTGCGGCCTGTTGCGGCCTCGTGCGGCTCTGGCCAATTTGGTTATCACGACTCTCTTTGGTGGTATTGCAAGCCTTGGAACAATGAAATTGGGAAGGGTTGTGCCCCTAGTGCCCGAAATGTCTCCTACAATTATTCAGGTACCTGGGCACTTGTACACACTGTAGCGCATTGCGGCCTGTTGCGGCCTTGTGTGGCTTAGGCCAATTTGGTTATAACAACTCTCCTTGGTGGTATTGCAAGCCTTGGAACAATAAAATTGGGAAGGGTTGTGCCTCTAGTGCCCGAAATGTCTTCTGCATTATTACAGGTACCTGGGCACTTGTACACACTGCAGCGCATTGCGGCCTGTTGCGGCCTCGTGCGGCTCTGGCCAATTTGGTTATCACGACTCTCTTTGGTGGTATTGCAAGCCTTGGAACAATGAAATTGGAAAGGGTTGTGCCTCAAATGCCCGAAATGTCTCCTGAAGTATTACAAATACCTGGGCACTTGTACACACTGCAGCGCATTGCGGCCTGTTGCGGCCTCGTGCAGCTTTGGCCAATTTGGTTATATCAACTCTCCTTGGTGGTATTGCAAGCCTTGGAACAATAAAACTGGGAAGGGTTCTGCCTCTAGTGCCCGAAATGTCTCCTGCAATATTTCAGGAACACGGGCACTTGTAAACACTGCAGCGCATTGCGGCCTGTTGCGGCCTCGTGCGGCTTTGGCCAATTTGGTTATAACAACTCTCCTTGGTGGTATTGCAAGCCTTGGACCAATAAAATTGGGAAGGCTTGTGCCTCAAGTGCCCGAAATGTCTCGTGCAATAATACAGGTACCTGGGCACTTGTACACACTGCAGCGCATTGCGGCCTTGGACTCGTGCGGCTTAGGTTAATTTGGTTATAACAACTCTCCTTGGTGGCATTGCAAGCCTTGGAACAGGAAAATGGGGAAGGGTTGTGCCTCTAGTTCCCGAAATGTCTCCTGCAATATTACAGGTACCCGGGCACTTGTACACACTGCAGCGCATTGCGTCATGTTGCAGCCTCGTGCGGCTTTGGCCAATTTGGTTATAACAGCTCTCCTTGGTGGTATTGCAAGCCTTGGAACAGGAAAATGGGGAAGGGATGTGCCTCTAGTGCCCGAAATGTCTCCTGCAATAATACAGGTACCCGGGCACTTGTACACACTGCAGCGCATTGCGGCCTGTTGCGGCCTCGGGCGGCTTTGGCCAATTTGGTAATAACAACTCTCCTTGATGGTATTGCAAGCCTTGGAACAATGAAATTGGGAAGGGTTGTGCCTCAAGTGCCCGAAATGTCTGCTGAAATATTACAAATACCTGGGCACTTGTACACACTGCAGCGCATTGCGGCCTGTTGCGGCCTCGTGCGGCTCTGGCCAATTTGGTTATAACAACTCTCCTTGGTGGTATTGCAAGCCTTGGAACAATAAAATTGGGAAGGGTTGTGCCTCAAGTGCCCGAAATGTCTGCTGAAATATTACAAATACCTGGGCACTTGTACACACTGCAGCGCATTGCGGCCTATTGCGGCCTCGTGCGGCTTAGGCCAATTTGGTTAAAACAACTCTCCTTGGTGGTATTGCAAGCCTTGGAACAATAAAATTGGGAAGGGTTGTGCCTCAAGTGCCCGAAATGTCTGCTGAAATATTACAAATACCTGGGCACTTGTACACACTGCAGCGCATTGCGGCCTGTTGCGGCCTCGTGCGGCTTTGGTTAATTTGCTTATAACAACTCTCCTTGGTGGTATTGCAAGCCTTGGAACAATAAAATTGGGAAGGGTTGTGCCTCAAGTGCCCGAAATGTCTCCTGCAATATTACAGGTACCCGGGCACTTGTACACACTGCAGCGCATTGCGTCATGTTGCAGCCTCGTGCGGCTTTGGCCAATTTGGTTATAACAGCTCTCCTTGGTGGTATTGCAAGCCTTGGAACAGGAAAATGGGGAAGGGATGTGCCTCTAGTGCCCGAAATGTCTCCTGCAATAATACAGGTACCCGGGCACTTGTACACACTGCAGCGCATTGCGGCCTGTTGCGGCCTCGGGCGGCTTTGGCCAATCTGGTAATAACAACTCTCCTTGATGGTATTGCAAGCCTTGGAACAATGAAATTGGGAAGGGTTGTGCCTCAAGTGCCCGAAATGTCTGCTGAAATATTACAAATACCTGGGCACTTGTACACACTGCAGCGCATTGCGGCCTGTTGCGGCCTCGTGCGGCTCTGGCCAATTTGGTTATAACAACTCTCCTTGGTGGTATTGCAAGCCTTGGAACAATAAAATTGGGAAGGGTTGTGCCTCAAGTGCCCGAAATGTCTGCTGAAATATTACAAATACCTGGGCACTTGTACACACTGCAGCGCATTGCGGCCTATTGCGGCCTCGTGCGGCTTAGGCCAATTTGGTTAAAACAACTCTCCTTGGTGGTATTGCAAGCCTTGGAACAATAAAATTGGGAAGGGTTGTGCCTCAAGTGCCCGAAATGTCTGCTGAAATATTACAAATACCTGGGCACTTGTACACACTGCAGCGCATTGCGGCCTGTTGCGGCCTCGTGCGGCTTTGGTTAATTTGCTTATAACAACTCTCCTTGGTGGTATTGCAAGCCTTGGAACAATAAAATTGGGAAGGGTTGTGCCTCAAGTGCCCGAAATGTCTCCTGCAATATTACAGTTACCTGGGCACTTGTACACACTGCAGCGCATTGCGGCCTGTTGCGGCCTCATGCGGCTTATGGCAATTTGGTTATAACGACTCTCCATTGTGGCATTGCAACCCTTGGAACAATAATATTGGGAAGGGTTGTGCCTCAAGTGCCCGAAATGTCTCCTGCAATAATTCAGGTACCTGGGCACATGTACACACTGTAGCGCATTGCGGCCTGGTACGGCCTTGTGCGGCTTAAGCCAATTTGGTTCTAACAACTCTCCTTGGTGGCATTGCAACCCTTGAAACAATATTATTGGGAAGGGTTGTGCCTCGAGTGTCCGAAATGTCTCCTGCAATAATTCAGGTACCTTGGCACTTGTACACACTGTAGCGCAGTGCGGCCTGTTGCGGCCTTGTGTGGCTTAGGCCAATTTGGTTATAACAACTCTCCTTGGTGGTATTGCAAGCCTTGGAAAAATAAAATTGGGAAGGGTTGTGCCCCTAGTGCCCGAAATGTCTCTTGCAGTATTACTAATACTAGTTACATGTACCTTGGCACTTACTAATACCAGTTACAGGTACCTTGGCACTTGTACACACTGCAGTGCAATGCGGCTTGTTGCGGCCTCGTGCGGCTTAGGGCAATTTGGTTATAGTAACTCTCCTTGGTGGCATTGCAACCCTTGGAAGAATAATATTGGGAAGGGTTTTGCCTCGAGTGCCCGAAATGTCTCCTGCAATAATTCAGGTACCTGGGCACTTGTACACACTGCAGCGCACTGCGGCTTGTTGCGGCCTCGTGCGGCTTAGGCCAATTTGGTTATAACAACTCTCCTTGGTGCGGGTATTGCAAGCCTTGGAACAATAAAACTGGGAAGGGTTGTGCCTCTAGTGCCCGAAATGTCTCCTGCAATATTACAGGTACCGGGCACTTGTACACACTGCAGCACATTGCGGCCTGTTGCGGCCTCGTGCGGCTTAGGGCAGTTTGGTTATAACAACTCTCCTTGTTGGTATTGCAAGCCTTGGAACAATAAAATTGGGAAGGGTTATGCCTCGAGTGCCCAAAATGTCTCCTGCAATAGTTCAGGTACCTGGGCACTTGTACACACTGCAGCGCATTGCGGCCTGTTGCGGCCTCGTGCGGCTCTGGCCAATTTGGTTATAACAGCTCTCCTTGGTGGTATTGCAAGCCTTGGACCAATATAATTGGGAAGGATTGTGCCTCAAGTGCCCGAAATGTCTCCTGAAATATTACAGTAGTACCTGGGCACTTGTACACACTGCAGCGCATTGCGGCCTGTTGCGGCCTCGTGCGGCTTTGGCCAATTTGGTTATAACAACTCTCCTTGGTGGTATTGCAAGCCTTGGAACAATAAAACTGGGAAGGGTTGTGCCTCTAGTGCCCGAAATGTCTCCTGCAATATTTCAGGTACACGGGCACTTGTAAACACTGCAGTGCATTGCGGCCTGTTGGGGCCTCGTGCGGCTTTGGCCAATTTGGTTATAACAACTCTCCTTGGTGGTATTGCAAGCCTTGGACCAATAAAATTGGGAAGGGTTGTGCCTCAAGTGCCCAAAATGTCTCCTGCAATATTACAGGTACCTGGGCACTTGTACACACTGCAGCGCATTGCGGCCTGTTGCGGCCTCGTGCGGCTTAGGGCAGTTTGGTTATAACAACTCTCCTTGGTGCGGGTATTGCAAGCCTTGGAACAAGAAAATTGGGAAGGGTTGTGCCTCTAGTGCCCGAAATGTTTCCTGCAATATTACAGGTACCGGGCACTTGTACACACTGCGGCACATTGCGGCCTGTTGCGGCCTCGTGGGGCTTAGGGCAGTTTGGTTATAACAACTCTCCTTGGTGGTATTGCAAGCCTTGGAACAATAAAATTGGGAAGGGTTATGCCTCGAGTGCCCAAAATGTCTCCTGCAATAGTTCAGGTACCTGGGCACTTGTACACACTGCAACGCATTGCGGCCTGTTGCGGCCTCGTGCGGCTCTGGCCAATTTGGTTATAACAGCTCTCCTTGGTGGTATTGCAAGCCTTGGACCAATATAATTGGGAAGGATTGTGCCTCAAGTGCCCGAAATGTCTCCTGAAATATTACAGTAGTACCTGGGCACTTGTACACACTGCAGCGCATTGCGGTCTGTTGCGGCCTCGTGCGGCTTTGGCCAATTTGGTTATAACAACTCTCCTTTGTGGTATTGCAAGCCTTGGAACAATAAAACTGGGAAGGGTTGTGCCTCTAGTGCCCGAAATGTCTCCTGCAATATTTCAGGTACACGGGCACTTGTAAACACTTCAGCGCATTGCGGCCTGATGGGGCCTCGTGCAGCTTTGGCCAATTTGGTTGTAACAACTCTCCTTGGTGGTATTGCAAGCCTTGGACCAATAAAATTGGGAAGGGTTGTGCCTCAAGTGCCCGAAATGTCTCCTGCAATATTACAGGTACCTGGGCACTTGTACACACTGCAGCGCATTGCGGCCTGTTGCGGCCTCGTGCGGCTTAGGCCAATTTGGTTATAACAACTCTCCTTGGTGGTATTGTAAGCCTTGGAACAGGAAAATGGGGAAGGGTTGTGCCTGTAGTTCCCGAAATGTCTCCTACCAATAATATAGGTACCCCCGGGGGCACTTGTATACACTGCAGCGCATTGCGGCCTGTTGCGGCCTCGTGCGGCTTTGGCCAATTTGGTTATAACAACTCTCCTTGGTGGTATTGCAAGCCTTGGAACAAGAAAAGTGGGAAGGCTTGTGCCTCAAGTGCCCGAAATGTCTCCTGCAATACTACTTACAGGTACCGGGCACAAGTACACACTGCAGCACATTGCGGCCTGTTGCGGCCTCGTGCGGCTTAGGGCAGTTTGGTCATAACAACTCTCCTTGGTGGTATTGCAAGCCTTGGAACAATAAAATTGGGAAGGGTTATGCCTCGAGTGCCCGAAATGTCTCCTGCAATAATTCAGGTACCTGGGCACTTGTACACACTGCAGCGCATTGCGGCCTGTTGCGACCTCGTGCGGCTCTGGCCAACTTGGTTATAACAACTCTCCTTGGTGGTATTGCAAGCTTTGGAACAATAAAATTGGGAAGGGTTGTGCCTCAAGTGCCCGAAATGTCTTCTGCAATATTACAGTTACCTGCGCATTTGTACACACTGCAGCGCATTGCGGCCTGTTACGGCCTCGTGCGGCTTTGGCCCATTTGGTTATAACAACTCTCTTTGGTGGTATTGCAAGCCTTGGAACAATAAAACTGGGAAGGGTTATGCCTGTAGTGCCCGAAATGTCTCCTGCAATATTTCAGGTACACGGGCACTTGTAAACACTGCAGCGCATTGCGGCCTGTTGGGGCTTCGTGCGGCTTTGGCCAATTTGGATATAACAACTCTCCTTGGTGGTATTGCAAGCCTTGGACCAATAAAATTGGGAAGGGTTGTGCCTCAAGTGCCCGAAATGTCTCCTGAAATATTACAGGTACCTGGGCACTTGTACACACTGCAGCGCATTGCTGCCTGTTGCGGCCTCGTGCGGCTTAGGCCAATTTGGTTATAACAACTCTCCTTGGTGGTATTGTAAGCCTTGGAACAGGAAAATGGGGAAGGGTTGTGCCTGTAGTTCCCGAAATGTCTCCTACCAATAATATAGGTACCCCCGGGGGCACTTGTATACACTGCAGCGCATTGCGGCCTGTTGTGGCCTCGTGCGGCTTTGGCCAATTTGGTTATAACAACTCTCCTTGGTGGTATTGCAAGCCTTGGAACAAGAAAAGTAGGAAGGCTTGTGCCTCAAGCGCCCGAAATGTCTCCTGCAATACTACTTACAGGTACCGGGCACAAGTACACACTGCAGCACATTGCGGCCTGTTGCGGCCTCGTGCGGCTTAGGGCAGTTTGGTCATAACAACTCTCCTTGGTGGTATTGCAAGCCTTGGAACAATAAAATTGGGAAGGGTTATGCCTCGAGTGCCCGAAATGTCTCCTGCAATAATTCAGGTACCTGGGCACTTGTACACACTGCAGCGCATTGCGGCCTGTTGCGACCTCGTGCGGCTCTGGCCAACTTGGTTATAACAACTCTCCTTGGTGGTATTGCAAGCTTTGGAACAATAAAATTGGGAAGGGTTGTGCCTCAAGTGCCCGAAATGTCTCCTGCAATATTACAGTTACCTGCGCACTTGTACACACTGCAGCGCATTGCGGCCTGTTGCGGCCTCGTGCGGCTCTGGCCCATTTGGTTATAACAACTCTCCTTGGTGGTATTGCAAGCCTTGGAACAATAAAACTGGGAAGGGTTGTGCCTGTAGTGCCCGAAATGTCTCCTGCAATATTTCAGGGACACGGGCACTTGTAAACACTGCAGCGCATTGCGGCCTGTTGGGGCTTCGTGCGGCTTTGGCCAATTTGGATATAACAACTCTCCTTGGTGGTATTGCAAGCCTTGGACCAATAAAATTGGGAAGGGTTGTGCCTCAAGTGCCCGAAATGTCTCCTACAATATTACAGGTACCTGGGCACTTGTACACACTGCAGCGCATTGCGGCCTGTTGCGGCCTCGTGCGGCTTAGGCCAATTTGGTTATAACAACTCTCCTTGGTGGTATTGTAAGCCTTGGAACAGGAAAATGGGGAAGGGTTGTGCCTGTAGCTCCCGAAATGTCTCCTACCAATAATATAGGTACCCCCGGGGGCACTTGTACACACTGCAGCGCATTGCGGCCTGTTGCGGCCTCGTGCGGCTTAGGCCAATTTGGTTATAACAACTCTCCTTGGTGGTATTGTAAGCCTTGGAACAGGAAAATGGGGAAGGTTTGTGCCTGTAGTTCCCGAAATGTCTCCTACCAATAATATAGGTACCCCCGGGGGCACTTGTATACACTGCAGCGCATTGCGGCCTGTTGCGGCCTCGTGCGGCTTAGGCCAATTTGGTTATAACAACTCTCCTTGGTGGTATTGTAAGCCTTGGAACAGGAAAATGGGGAAGGGTTGTGCCTGTAGCTCCCGAAATGTCTCCTACCAATAATATAGGTACCCCCGGGGGCACTTGTACACACTGCAGCGCATTGCGGCCTGTTGCAGCCTCGTGCGGCTTAGGCCAATTTGGTTATAACAACTCTCCTTGGTGGTTTTGTAAGCCTTGGAACAGGAAAATGGGGAAGGGTTGTGCCTGTAGTTCCTGAAATGTCACCTACCAATAAAAAAGGTACCCCCGGGGGCACTTGTATACACTGCAGCGCATTGCGGCCTGTTGCGGCCTCGTGCGGCTTTGGCCAATTTGGTTATAACAACTCTCCTTGGTGGTATTGCAAGCCTTGGAACAAGAAAAGTGGGAAGGCTTGTGCCTCAAGTGCCCGAAATGTCTCCTGCAATACTACTTACAGGTACCGGGCACAAGTACACACTGCAGCACATTGCGGCCTGTTGCGGCCTCGTGCGGCTTTGGCCAATTTGGTCATAACAACTCTCCTCGGTGGTATTGCAAGCCTTGGAACAATAAAACTGGGAAGGGTTGTGCCTGTAGTGCCCGAAATGTCTCCTGCAATATTTCAGGGACACGGGCACTTGTAAACACTGCAGCGCATTGCGGCCTGTTGCGGCCTCGTGCGGCTTTGGCCAATTTGGATATAACAACTCTCCTTGGTGGTATTGCAAGCCTTGGACCAATAAAATTGGGAAGGGTTGTGCCTCAAGTGCCCGAAATGTCTCCTGCAATATTACAGGTACCGGGGCACTTGTACACACTGCAGCGCATTGCGGCCTGTTGCGGCCTCGTGCGGCTTAGGCCAATTTGGTTATAACAACTCTCCTTGGTGGTATTGTAAGCCTTGGAACAGGACAATGGGGAAGGGTTGTGCCTGTAGTCCCCGAAATGTCTCCTACCAATAATATAGGTACCCCCGGGGGCACTTGTACACACTGCAGCGCATTGCGGCCTGTTGCGGCCTCGTGCGGCTTTGGCCAATTTGGTTATAACAACTCTCCTTGGTGGTATTGCAATCCTTGGAACAAGAAAAGTGGGAAGGCTTGTGCCTCAAGTGCCCGAAATGTCTCCTGTAATTACAGGTACCAGGCACTTGTACACACTGCAGCACATTGCGGCCTGTTGCGGCCTCGTGCGGCTTAGGGCAGTTTGGTCATAACAACTCTCCTTGGTGGTATTGCAAGCCTTGGAACAATAAAATTGGGAAGGGTTATGCCTCGAGTGCCCGAAATGTCTCCTGCAATATTTCACGGACACGGGCACTTGTACACACTGCAGCGCATTGCGGCCTGTTGCGACCTCGTGCGGCTCTGGCCAACTTGGTTATAACAACTCTCCTTGGTGGTATTGCAAGCTTTGGAACAATAAAATTGGGAAGGGTTGTGCCTCAAGTGCCCGAAATGTCTCCTGCAATATTACAGTTACCTGCGCACTTGTACACACTGCAGCGCATTGCGGCCTGTTGCGGCCTCGTGCGGCTTTGGCCCATTTGGTTATAACAACTCTCCTCGGTGGTATTGCAAGCCTTGGAACAATAAAACTGGGAAGGGTTGTGCCTGTAGTGCCCGAAATGTCTCCTGCAGTATTTCAGGGACACGGGCACTTGTAAACACTGCAGCGCATTGCGGCCTGTTGGGGCTTCGTGCGGCTTTGGCCAATTTGGTTATAACATCTCTCCTTGGTGGTATTGCAAGCCTTGGAACAGGAAAATGGGGAAGGGTTGTGCCTCTAGTTCCCGAAATGTCTCCTGCAATAACATAGGTACCCGGCCGGGGCACTTGTACACACTGCAGCGCATTGCGGCCTGTTGCGGCCTCGTGCGGCTTTGGCCAATTTGGTCATAACAACTCTCCTTGGTGGTATTGCAAGCCTTGGACCAATAAAATTGGGAAGGGTTGTGCCTCAAGTGCCCGAAATGTCTCCTGAAATATTACAAATACCTTGGCACTTGTACACACTGCAGCGCATTGCGGCCTATTGGGGCCTCGTGCGGCTTAGGCCAATTTGGTTATAACATCTCTCCTTGGTGGTATTGCAAGCCTTGGAACAGGAAAATGGGGAAGGGTTGTGCCTCCAGTTCCCGAAATGTCTCCTGCAATAACATAGGTACCCGGCCGGGGCACTTGTACACACTGCAGCGCATTGCGGCCTGTTGCGGCCTCGTGCGGCTTTGGCCAATTTGGTTATAACAACTCTCCTTGGTGGTATTGCAAGCCTTGGACCAATAAAATTGGGAAGGGTTGTGCCTCAAGTGCCCGAAATGTCTCCTGAAACATTACAAATACCTGGGCACTTGTCCACACTGCAGCGCATTGCGGCCTGTTGAGGCCTCGTGCGGCTTAGGCCAATTTGGTTATAAAAACTCTCCTTGGTGGTATTGCAAGCCTTGAAACAATAATATTGGGAAGGGTTGTGCCTCGAGTGCCCGAAATGTCTCCTGCAATAATTCAGGTACCTGGGCACTTGTACACACTGTAGCGCATTGCGGCCTGTTGCGGCCTTGTGTGGCTTAGGCCAATTTGGTTATAACAACTCTCATTGGTGGTATTGCACGCCTTGGAACAATAAAATTGGGAAGGGTTGTGCCCCAAGTGCCCGAAATTGATGTCTCTTGCAGTATTACTGGTACATGGGCACTTGTACACACTGCAGTGCAGTGCGGCCTGTTGCGGCCTCGTGCGGCTTAGGGCAATTTGGTTATAATAACTCTCCTTGGTGGCATTGTAACCCTTGGAACAATAACATTGGGAAGGGTTTTGCCCCAAGTGCCCGAAATGTCTCCTGAAATATTACAAATACCTGGGCACTTGTACACACTGCAGCGCATTGCGGCATGTTGCGACCTCGTGCGGCTTAGGCCAATTTGGTTATAACAACTCTCCTTGGTGGTATTGCAAGCCTTGAAACAATAATATTGGGAAGGGTTGTGCCTCGAGTGGCCGAGATGTCTCCTGCAATAATTCAGGTACCTGGGCACTTGTACACACTGTAGCGCATTGCGGCCTGTTGCGGCCTTGTGTGGCTTAGGCCAATTTGGTTATAACAACTCTCATTGGTGGTATTGCATGCCTTGGAAGAATAAAATTGGGAAGGGTTGTGCCCCTAGTGCCCGAAATTGATGTCTCTTGCAGTATTACTGGTACCTGGGCACTTGTACACACTGCAGTGCAGTGCGGCCTGTTGCGGCCTCGTGCGGCTTAGGGCAATTTGGTTATAATAACTCTCCTTGGTGGCATTGTAACCCTTGGAACAATAACATTGGGAAGGGTTTTGCCTCGAGTGCCCGAAATGTCTCCTGCAATAATTCAGGTACCTGGGCACTTGTTCACAATGTAGCGCATTGCGGCCTGTTGCGGCCTTGTGTGGCTTAGGCCAATTTGGTTGTAACAACTCTCCTTGGTGGTATTGCAAGCCTTGGAACAATAAAATTGGGAAGGGTTGTGCCCCTAGTGCCCGAAATGTCTCTTGCAGTATTACAGGTACATGGGCACTTGTACACACTGCAGCGCATTGCGGCCTGTTGCGGCCTCGTGCGGCTTAGGCCAATTTGGTTATAACAACTCTCCTTGGTGGTATTGCAAGCCTTGGAACAATAAAATTGGGAAGGGTTGTGCAGGGTAAGGTGGAGGCGTATGAGATCCGCTTGTCCATGAATGAGGTGTTCATCTCGGGTATCCCCGAGACTGAGCTGGAGAAGGACACCGCTGGCCGCTCTCCAGCCGAAAAGGAAGCGGCTACGTGCTCTGTGGTAACACAGTTTCTCACGGAGGACATGCAGTTGCAGCTGGGGACAGTGGCAAACATCGTGATCTGCTCAGCTTACAGGGTTGGGAAGTCAGCAGGGGCAGGTGGCAGACCACGCGCTATTGTCTTGAAGGTCGGCAGTGCTGAGCAGCAGCAGGCCATCTTACGGCAGAAGAAGAATGTAGTGCAGCACCTCAAGGAGAAGAAGGTGTGGGTTGACCCCTCACTGACCAAGAGCGAGCAGCAGCGGAAGAAGGAAATCAAGGGAATGCTTGCATTTAAGGCAGCAGCTGAGGGCCACAGGGTGACTTGGAACAGGGCGGTACCTATTGTGAACGGGGAGAAATGGGCTCCTCCCCCTCCCCCCCCTCTTCCTGCACTTGCATTGCCAGTGGCAGGTGTGGATGGGTCTGAAGCTTCTGGCAGCGGGGGCGCTCAAAATGGGAGCAGTGGCTAAGGGGGCTTCCGGGGTCAATGGGGGCATGGGGGGGTTAATTGGGGTATCAGGGATGCAGGGCATGCCTGTCAAGGTCTTCTATCTCAACTGCAATGTGTTGGGGCATACAAAGTTGGCTGAGTTGCAGAGCTTGCTATCAGATGGTAGCTATGATGTTGTTTTCCTGGTAGAAGTAGGGCACCACAGATGGGATTTGCCAGGGTATGTACGCTATGGTTCAAAATACACTGGGCATGGAATTGGACCTGGTAGGTTACATGGTTACATCTACGCACACACCATTTGTGGCGTACAATTAAGGAAGTAGGCCTACTTAGTGAGGACCACCTACCCCAGAGTATGACTCAACCAGTCCAACTCCTCAATCAAACAATCCACCTCCATCCCAACACCTCACATTTCGCACACTACACCATATCCGCCATAGAAGGGGTGGCCACGCCTGCCCTACCCTTCTCCAGTTGCTTCTGCCCTCCTAGCTCCCCCTCCCACATCCCGCTCATCCCCCCCTTCCCTCCCTCCCTGTCGTACCCCCCCACCCAAAGATTGTGGCCTCCCCACTGGAGAGGCCCTGTTTCCAGGCTCATTGGCCGGTCCTTTGTATATCTTTTCCTGTCTTGCTTTCCAGGTCTCATGCAGAGCATGGATTGCATGCCTTTGTAACTTGTGAGCTGTGCTGTGTAGATGTGTCCCTCTTACACCAAGAAGTTCCAGCTGTCGTATGGTGCACTCTTTGTATAATGCTCCTGCAACTACCAATATGATGGATCTCCGTTCGATAGTTGCACTTGGATGTCTCTCCCTTAGCAGTTTGTGCAGCTCGCTGTGCTGCGTGAATGGGTCCCGCATTGTCCGACTTGGGTCTGTATCACGTGTGTACTTGATTTCTACCAGCGTGACTACTGCAGGAGTTGTCCGCCATTGACCTTCTGATGTCTTTCTAATTTGCCTCCTTCTGTAGAGAATAATGTCTGGCCTACTCTTGCAGCCTTGGAATTCTTCTTGGGAGATCAAATCGCTAGGTATGTGTTTTCTCGTTCTATGGAGTTCAGCCACTCCAGCACGTGCCCATTTACTGGCACTACCTCCGTCATTATAGACAATACTGTCAGCTCCCATGTCGCCTTGTGCAATGGCCTTTGTAATTATCCGCACTGCTTTGTTGTGCTTTTCCTGCACAAGCCCCGAAACAGCTGGGCACCAGGCAACAGCATGGTGTCCCCCATCTGGGTGCTTTTTGCAGCAGGGACATATGTTGCTCCTGCATTTGCCATATCTCTGCAGGTTTTTGGCCGTTGGTAGTTGCCCTGTAAGGTACTTCACTCTCGTGTTCTTCATACCTTCTGTGATGCCGTTAAGGGTCACCCAAGTGTCCATGTACTTGTCGGCCATACAAGGAACCGCGGTCTGCATGCCCTTGTAATACACTGTGGAAGTGTCTGCTTTTCCAAGACGAAGTTCACGGTAGTCACTGGAGGCATGCACTCGGTTGCTCAGTGCATCATCCAGGTTTTCTATCTGTTTCCATCGAACTCTCATTCCATCTTGACTGAGTTCATCCTCTTCCCATGTCTTCTGTACTGGCCAAACCTGCAAGGGTCTGGAGTTGCTTTCGACTGTTGAGAGGTCTATTTCAGCCTGCCCTGTCGCAGCTACCGTCGTGGCAATATCGTCTGCATGTTCGTTCCCTGGTATGCCGGCATGCCCGCGCACCTTGATGAGCATTACATCCTCGCCTGTTGCCAAAGCGGCGGCTTTGATCTCTTCCAGAAGGTTCTTGTGCCTGTGGAACCTAATATTTGACGGATAGTAGATGGCGGCCTTGATAGAGTATATAGAGTTCACACTGTCGGTCATAATCTGGCTGTAGCCCAATTTCAGGGCCCCCTGTATGGCTATAAGCTCTGCCCGGTAAGCCGTATTATGTCTGGTTGGCGCTGCTGCTTGTATACTGATGAAACGCTCTGCCTGGGAGGCTGTGGCAGGCACGTATAACCCTGAGCCGAGGGTGACTGTCTCCCTACCCTCACGTCCCTCTGCTTTTCGCTGGCTACCGTCTGTGTAGACCAACTCTTGCCAATTATATTTCAACGGTTTTGCCTTTGTGAGCTCCAGTTGCTGCTTTGCGAGCTGGTTCATGTGCTCTTGGGATGGAGCTAGAGACAAGTATGGCAAGCTTTGATCACAGGGGGCGCTCTTGATCTTATCGGGCGGCCTATAGAGTATGCTGTCAAGTTTTACTTCTGTGTCCTTGGCACCAGCGGAATGGTCTGGCCAGTGGTGTTGGAGGTGGCCCCATGTGAGAGGGGTACTTGGATGGGCATGTTGGTTGACCGCCTGGATCAGGTGTTTCTTGAAGGTGCTACTGGACGCTTCGGTATCTGGGAAACATTGATTGTATCCTGCAGCATTGCCTACAGCAAGTATATTGATGTCCCATTTTGGATGGCCTGTGTCCTCAGGGGGAATGCCCAGGGTGGCTGCTTGAGGTTGGATAAACTTAAAGCTTTTCCTTGGTATGGTTGCCAACAGTCTGCATGTGTCTGGCATCTTCTGTGCCCATTTCATGTAGGCAGTGTTACTGCCTTCCGTCCATGCTGGTAGGACGAACATAGTGAGTGTGGGTGTCTCTGTGTTTTGTGCTGAGTGTACTGCCCATGATACTGCTTTGTACATCTCTTTTGATTCATACTCAGGATTTGCAACCGAGTACCCTGTCCATTGGCATGTGTATGCATCATGCATGGCCCCGAACAGCTGGTCCCTTTCAAAGCAGCTCCAGTACTGTTGCATGCCACTGTGGTAATTCAGCGGACTCGCAAAGCACTCTTTGCGTAGACCTGGGAATGTCTCTTTAACTGTGTCATAAATACCTGGGGGCGTGGCCCAGTGGTTGGTAAGATCCACTCTCCTATTAGTGCCTGGGACTGGTTGTCCTGTCTTGTACCTTTTTACCAGGCTGGCTACTTCCTCTGCAAAGGTCTTTGGCTTGAGCTTTTCCACCAGATCAGACCTGGTTTTTATCACTTGTTCATAATTGTGATAGAGTAGTGCAAGTCTTTCCTGTGTCATCATCCCCACAGTACGTCCAGCGGGATCGTGGATGCACGCCATTCTTACTTCATAGTCCTTCTTATTTCCTGTGGCTACCTGATACCTTCTGAGCACTTGCCTGTATTGGATTTCAAACCTCCCAGTGCCCACAATATCCACGTGAGGGTCTGTGTCTTCCGTAACAAAAGTGCACCGTTGACGGGCATCCTCTCCAATTGTGATGTGCAAGCGTGGACCCTGATTGCCCTGCTTCTCCCTGTTTGTGAGATGCTGGTCTTTTGGCGGTTTAGACCTAGCACTCTGCCTTCCCCCATCAACTCCTGAAGAGTTTTTGGATGTGTATATCTCCATTGTTTTCTTAACCTGTTCTTCGTACCCAAGCGCTTTCAATGTGTCTGCGTTTTCCCATTTTGGTTCCCATTCAATGTACCACTGCTGTACTTCTTGCTCGTATCTTTCCCGTGTTAAACTTTCAGGATAATGGTCATACCTTTGGCATTCCCAACATTTTCCGTCTACAAGAGATGTCCTGCCTGTTGGGCAGCACTGGTGGTAACCCCTGTGGCATGTATTGCATCTAATTAGCGTGCCTTCATCACCGTGGCATCGTTCACAGACCAGGCTGGGAGACTTCTGGATATCGGCAGCTGTGGCTGGGCGCATCAGTGCGGGTTTGTATCCCAGGCTGTCTATGGCAATGCTTTTTTCCCAGCTCGCAAGTACTGTTGGGGCCCAATGAACTTCCCACTGAATTTGACTGGTCAGCAGGCGTCTTTGCTTTTCGCGCCACTTTGTATGGTGATTGGCCATGCGTGCTGCACCAGATACCTCCTTAACGCTATCCTTGTAGGCGCACAGTAGATTGTACACAGTTTGCGGAGGTACCTTTTTGCTGAGCAATTGACTCGCCCTTTGCTTCCTTGTGAGTGTGCAATCATCAGTCTCCGGTTCTCCAATTTCCAGATGCCTTTGACCACAGGCGTTACTGTCCGGCCTGTTTTGCTCCGAACTCTCAATATCAGTTTTCTCATCTCCAGTTAATACAGGGTCCGACTGGCGTAGCTGTGGATCAAACGCAATGGCATGCTCCCTTTTTCCTCCACAGCTGAGTTCGACTGTCTTTTGGTGTAGCTGGGCCCAGGTGGCCTTTTCGTAACAGGCTTCCAGAGTATTTGGTGGTGGCGGCCTGTGCGCTGCTTCACCATCAAGCT
The DNA here is from genome assembly GCA_963556185.1 of Pseudopediastrum boryanum. Taxonomy (NCBI): domain Eukaryota; kingdom Viridiplantae; phylum Chlorophyta; class Chlorophyceae; order Sphaeropleales; family Hydrodictyaceae; genus Pseudopediastrum; species Pseudopediastrum boryanum. The sequence continues at coordinate 5,774,749 of OY744499.1, read as the reverse complement.
TCCGCCTGATCCATCGTACGTGTTTTGAATCTACATTATAGCCTCTTGCTGCTGAGGCTGCCCCATTTAAAAAATCCTGCGATGCCAGGAACTTGGCCACCTCATTCAGGGAAGTTACGTATTTCGTCTTCAGTGATCTGATCCCTAAGTTACGAGCTATGTCTTGGGCACTCAGTAGTCGTTTGCCTTTTTTGTTCAGCAACTCGCCCAGGCGGAAAATGCCCAACTCTTGAAGCTTGAGCAGCGGCTTCCTGATTTGCATAAGGGTGGAGTCCCTATCCCAGTATTCTACATTTCCTAAAACAGTCTGAGCAACCTCTGTCGCTGGGAGAGGGTATGCCTCCTCACCATTCTGGTACATGTATATGCCTGCTCCCACTCCTTGCATCAACTGTCGCATTCTTAGAGAGTAGGTAGGTACCCAGTCTGCTGCCTTGTCTGCTGCAGGGTGGGTGTATGCCTGCAATTGTGCTTCAAGCAGGGCTCGTGTCAGCTGTCCGCGTTTGCTTTGATCGTTCACAGCCTGTGTAAAGTTTTTCACTGCTGCAACCGTGTAAGGCACCATAAGGGACGTATTGCCTAATCCACCACGTTTAAGATCCTCACGAATCATTGCTGTTGGTGTGCCAGGTGGGAGCTTGTACGCTTGCCGGACTACAGAGTCCATTACTTTGTCCAGAGCATCCAGTGCTTTTTCATTGTAGCACATCAGCGCAAAGGGGTACCTAGCTTTAGCCTTCAGACAGCTCTGCAGCGTGCGCAGCTTCTGTGCTTGCGTGTTGTAGCACCTGCCTAAGTGGGCTGCCATGCTCTTGAGTGCTTTGCAAACCTCTTCCTGCTGCTTTTTCCACTGGAGGTCCATTGTGTACCATACACCCAACAGTTTATATGGCTCCTTTGGATCGTGTGCTGTAATTACGTGACCTTGCATCTCGATGAATCGGGTCAGCCGGCAGACCATGTCCTTGTCGAAGGGCTTCTCGGGTTGCCGCTTGTACAAGGCTGCGGTGGCGATTGTCTTTGACTGACTGATGATCAGCCGACCCCAAGTTGCATACTGACTGACCTTTTGGGCCAGTATAGCCAAGTCGCTGTGCCCTCCTGTGTACAGGGTTAGATCATCTGCATATGAGTTGTTACTGAAAGTGACTAGCTGGCCTTTGCGTTTCAAAGCTCCTGGATGGTATCCTTTCGCCCCTACACTCAGCCACCGAAGCAGTGGTTCCAGGTATAGTATAAACAGGAAAGGAGAGAGGCTATCACCTTGCAGTGTGCCTCTTTGGACTTTGATTGGGGCCGTCGTGCCGTGTGGGGTAACCACAGTTGTGAACGCACTTTCATAAAGGCCTCTTACTACATGCACTGCATCCGCTGGGTAGCCAAGGTCATTGAGTATTTTGTACATTTTTTGATGATCAATGGTGTCAAATGCTTCCTTTAAATCCACTAGCAGCAGGAATATGTCTTGGCCGGTCAGTCTGGCGTCTTCCAACAACATCGTGTGTATCTCGAGCTGCTGAATTGTGTTCCTGTGTGCCCTGAACCCACCCTGTTCCTGGCTCAGGATGTGGTGCTTGTCGGCATAAGATGCAAATACTCCCTGAACCACTTTGGTCCATAGCTTGTACATAGTGTTTTCCAGCCCTATCCTGCGATAGTGTGTTTGCCTGCGAAGGACCTGAGGTGCATTCGACACATTGATTAAGTGTCATTCCTCGGGCCGGCAACATGGGCGAACCCACACTTTGACCCGATCATACCGCGTACGGCATGACCCTTCGAAAACCCCGCCCGCATCGGGGTTCGAACTGGCAACCTAGCGGATAGCAATGGAGAGTGCTAACCACTACGCCAAGGCGCCAGGGTCTAGCTCCAATAGTAGTCTAGCTCCAAAATGTCTAGCTCCAAAATGTTGCCCTTGTTCTTGTACAGCAGCACGGTGTAACTTTCCTTCCATTTGTGTGGTGTGCAGCCTGTAGCCCACATGATCATTGTCAGCATGTGCATGCAGTCCTTCAATAGTACGGGGGCTGCTTTCAGTATTTCGTTGGGAATCCCATTTGGGCCTGGCTGTTTGCCGGTGCTTAAGTTGCACAGGCACCTGTCAAATTCTGCTCTGTCCATTATCATGTGATGCAGTCCTTCCTGGCAGGGCCCATCGTGCGCCTCTGTTTCCAAAGAGAATGGATCTGGGGCTGCTGCTTGTTCCCATGGATAGCAGGTTGCTTGGGCTGTGTCCTCTTTGTTATTGCTGGTGTCAGTGGCTGGTTGTGGCAGGGAGCCCGCATGGTGGTCGGTCAAACTTCTGTGACATTTTTTAATGATATCGTTTGGCTCCGTCAAAATCCTGTTTCCATCTTTCAACACCCGAAGGGCGTACCGTAGTGCTGGCTTGTACTGCCCTGTCATAATCTTGTTCCCGACTTTCTGATTGTCCTGTGCCAACCTCTGGTGCCTTTCCCGGTGTCGCTGTACAACGTAGGAGGCATCCTTCTGATCTATTTCTTTTATCTTTTCTTTAATGTGAGCCTCCAGGGCTTTTCCTGAATGTCCTTTTAGTCTGTCTTCAATCTCTCCGCCCTGGGAGTGCTGCTCATTGTCAGAGGCGTGCTCTCGTAGCAGTTGGGCCAATGTGCGATCATCCTTGCTTTCTTGCACCTTTGCTTCCTCATACCTTATTTGTCTGAGTCTGTGCTTCAGCCTGAGATACTTGGCCCGTGCCCTGGCTGTGGTTCTGTTCTGGTGGTGCACTTTGCTAGGTAGGCCCTGCTGCCTAGTCTTGCACACTTGCAGTGCAATCTGGTTTCCCTTCGAGAGGATATCCGTCAACCTGTCACCCAACATATCTACTTTGGTCTGCAAAGCAGCTGTAGGCTCCCATTTGGGATCGGTGGGGGTTATCTGCTTGGCATCTAGTTTCGCCCAGTAGGGCTGCACCTCATTCTCCATGATCTTTGTCAGGCTCGCCCATAGCTCATACACTTCACCTGACAGTCTCACATCCATGGCAGTTGCGAGGGCTTGTTTGTCTTCCTGGGTCAGAGGTGTGACTAGTACTGTTTTGGTCTGGGTTGCTTTGTCCTCAATGACTGGCAGAGGCAGCTGCCCCATTGTCACGTATGGCACTTCAGCACACAGTGCTTTGTGGTCTGTATTGCAGTCGGAGGTTTCTATGGTGTACACCATGGCACCAGGCCGGTCAGCCCACAGGGATTGTGTCAGAATATCATCTATACGGCTGATCTCATTTTCACCACTCTGCTGAGTTTCCCTGAAGAATGTTTTTGGCCTGGTCGTCCAGCCATTGCTCACCACCTTGGCATCAAACGGGCTCAGCCCAGTCTCTTGCATGAATGTCTGATACTGTGCATCATGTGATCCTTTCTTGCATGTTTCACGGTCTGTAGGGTACAATGCGGCATTCATGTCTCCAGCCACTAAGTGAACATGGTTTGCGCTGCTTGCCATGCACTCCTTTATATAATTGTAGATACTTTGCCTTGTCATCTTTGCCCCGCACCCGGTCGGCATGTAGGCTCCGGTCACTGTGAGAGGAGCTGAGGCTGGTCTACATAGAGACATCTGGTATATGTAACCGTGAAGTTCAACAGGAACTGAAGGTATGGTCAGGTCAGTCCCTGCTAGCAAGTCCATGTGTACTGCCATTAAGACACCTGCCTGTCCCCTGATTGCATCCAGGGAGGTGTATCCCCACTTATAGCCTTGCAGTAGTATTGCGGCCCATCTCGGTAGCTTGCCTCCTGCTGGCAGGTGATGTTCTGTCCATTACCAGAATGTCTGGTTTTGCCTCCATCATTTTCTTCATCAATTGAACTTTGGCTTTAATCCCTCTGCCGTTCACTGTTACTATCTTCATTTTTGCATTTGTCCCCTCACAGTCAGTGTATGTGTCTGCCAGTATAGCAGGGTGCTGTGTTATCTCTGCTGCACATCGGTGCTTTATCTTCTTGTACTGCTTGCTTATGCCTTTTTTGCAGACCGAACGTACCTTCCAGTCTGCAACAGCAGCATGTGTTCTGCTGCGGCGGGTTTCTTTGTGTCGCCTTCCTGTTCTCTGCGCCCTGAATGTGCCTGCTACTTCTTTTTCTACTCCATGCAAGTGCGCTGCATGGCGCAGCTTTTTATCTGTATGTACCAATGTATCACCTTCACCCTTTGGTCCTGTGGACGCTGCCTTGGTAGTTGCCTGCCACTGTTCCAACATCTGGGCTTGTGCCGCACTTATGCCTGGCTGCCTTTTCTGCTCTTGTGCCTGCCTCGTTTTGCTTATGATCTGTATTGCCTGCCACTCCTGCTCAGTGACAGTGTGAGGCTTGTCTCTGTTATGAGCTGATGTGGTCTGTACTTTGACTGCAATGCTGTTAGGGACCATGGGCCATATTCCTGTTTGTGCCTTGTTGAGGCATGTCATTGGCGGCATGCTACCTCTTGTTTCAAGCACCCTCTCAGCTCCTGACTTGTGCTTTTTTGTGTCAGGAGATGGTTGCTGTGGCTCTGCTGCCATGAGAAATGAGCGGATGTCCTGTGTCTGTGCAGCTGCACTGGAATTGAGCTTAGACAGTCTAAGCCTCCTCCTTTCCTTAACCTGTGTCTTTTTGGGTGGGGGAGCAGGCCTTTTAACCTGGTGTGTGCCTGAATCCAATGTTAGGTGGGCCTTTTTGGTTGCTGGTCCCATATGTGTTGGCTTCTTGCTTTGAGTTTTTCCTTCAACACCTTCCTGTTCCTCGGCTTTGCGCTTCATGTTTGTGGCCAAAGGACTTTGCTTCTTCTGGTTCTGGGCTCCTGTCCGTTTTAGAGGAACCTCGTTTTGAAATGCAGGTTTGCCCTGTCGGGGTGCACGCCCTTTTGCTACATTAGGTCGGAGGGCAGTCTCACCGGGTGGGAGGTGGAACTGCTGGTTAGGGAAGTCCTGCTGGATCCATGCACTGGCTGGCCTGCTGCAGTTAACTTGTCCAGTAAAAGCAACCTGCTGCAGGTCCACGTATGTCAGGTTCTGAGTACTTTCTAGGGGCAGCCGCCTGGCCCGACTTAGATTCATCATGGTGGTGTGAGAAGTGTAAGCATCCCGTTTTACTGTCGTGCTCATGGTCCCTGTGAAATTGTACCAATCCGCATCTGTAAGTTCCTTTACATTGCCGCGGTTGCGGCTGCCTCCATATGGAATGGAGTCCAGCTCATACCATTTGTCATCCACAGGGCTTTTCTTCCAGCATATGAAATGTCCACCACCCCCAGGTTTATGCAAATAGAAGGCATTGCATCCTATAGGTGCATGATTTTCCAGCACCTCCCACTTGGTATATCTTGGAGCCTGTTGAGCTAGGTGATGTACGTTTCCCAGCACTGGCACCAACGTGACATCCTCTTGGGTGAAGTAGTACAACAGCTTGCATATGGATTCTATTCTGAACCATCCTCCCTCGCGACAGTCTTGCCCATCGTCTGTGGATCGTGGGAGCTCCTTTACAAGGGCATGCATTGCCTGCTCAGGTGTAAGCACCTGCCTTCCCGCCATAGCATTAAGTGCATGTATGCCACAGTACCCTGCTCTTTGAGGCTCGCAGTATAGTTGCTTGTCTGTGGGATTCACCCACGTCTCGGCCACCCTGCCAGCCCTGTCGTGTGCCGGTGCTTTGCACGGACCTCCTCCCCGTTGGTCGTGCTTTTTGTTATAATGCTGCTCGATAACTTCACGACGAAGTTCGTCTGCGCTGCTAGGGCTGGGTGCATTAGGACCAACAGTTGTTTGCTAAGTACTGCATCATCTGGATAGTAAATTGCATGAAAAGTCTTTTATCCATTATCGAGTGCGGGGCCTCCGTATGGACCGCCCCTTCCGACCCCGAGGTGTCTGCCATGTTGATTGGTCTCTGACGTTTGCGTGCTCTCCGCGAATACAAATCCCAATGCCTTTCCCTCAGCCTGTGACCAGCCATTCGTTGAGTGAACCTTTTAAATTGCCTAGCCACTGCAATCTTTACATATATGTACTATATAGTGCTTGTCTCCGGCCTCGAGGCAGTCTTGTGATTCTTGCCAATCGGTGCTGCCTTGCTTTTTACGGCCCTTGCTTTGTCTCTTCCGTGATTTCCGTCGTGGCTTCTTTATTTTACAAGTCCGAGGGGATGTTGTGGCGCCAGAGTTCGAGATAGCTGCGGTATCTCCTGCTGGCTCTGTTGCGTTTATCAGTCCGTGAGGATGTACACCATTTGCTGCTACTGGGTATGTTCCTGATGCCTGTACAGAGCAGTCATGGACATCTGGCCTGGCCTGCTCATTTTCCGTCCCTTCTGTTCCAACAGCAGTATCATGTGGACAGCTACTTTGATGGGGATTGCCAAGGTAAAGCAGGAGCATACTTGCCCCTAGGCATGCTGATGCTTCTCGAGCTTCTTCGATTGAAGTATCTTGGCCAAATTTGCTGCTCAGCCTGTTTTGACTCGCTGCCGTTTGAGCAGGGCTTTTCTTGTGAGGATCCCATGAGCTGCTGGGAGGATGTGACTGTTGCTGAGAATAGCTGACTGCATGTGCGGAGCTTTGTTGTACCACTTGTGCGACATCGCCAACGCTTCTCTTGAGCTGGCTGCGACCACTACTGCTTGCCTTTCTGCGAGCTGCCTTGGATGTCCCACTGAGGGGCGGGAGATCAGCTGCTGTGCTGCCATGATTCTCCCGGCCGCTTTCTGCCTGCATCTTTAGCTTATTCTGGTTTGAAGGGTTGCCACAACACTGCTGTCCAGCCTTTGCTGTGGGCGTATTTTGAATGAAGTCCTGCTTCTTCTCGGAGGATGCTAACAACCTGCCCTGGGGGCTTTGTAGGCTTATCTCTAAGTCTGTGGACTGCTTCTCTGCTATCCTTCCTGGCAAGACATCGGCTGTGCGCGTTGCATCGGTGCAGTTCGAGCAGCCGTGAGGATTTTGTTGAGCTGACCCGTACACCTGGTCTGGATGTTTGGGCGCCCCGCTCTCCTCAGGCCAAACTGACCACAACAGCAGCATCAGTCGTGCACATACTGCCCTAGCGTACCTGTTAATGCACTATGTTTGCTGCCATGGTAAAGCCAGCTCGCTCGACTCGGCGAGATGCGACGCGCAACGTTTACATGTGACAAAGTTCGTTAATCATGCATGCATCGTGCCCTTGAAGCCATCGGACCTGGTAGGGGCACTGGAGTTTTGGCGTACGTCAAGTGCACACTCAGCACACATGTTAAGAAGGTTAAGCACAGTGAGCGGTCTATATGGTTACAGTTGTCACATGAGAGCTTACGGTCTGATCACTACTTAGGAGGCATATACATGAAGCCATATTCCTCTGTATCTGGGTCTGCTAGGTTATATCATGATTGGTTTGAGGAGTTACAGGAGGAGGTCACAGGTTTTGCTGCTAAGGGTTATGTCTGCATGTTTGGTGATTTTAATGCCCACACTGAGCAATTGGCAGATTTTGTTGAGGTATCTGATCTTATCAGTGAGCTACAGCTTGAAGGGGTGATCGATAGTTTTGCTCCGCCACTCAGGCACACTCAGGACAGTAGCAGGCCAAATGCATATGGCAGGGCCTTGGTCAAACTTTGCAAAGGCACGGGGGTGTTTATTGCGAATGGGAGGTCTTGTGGCGATGAGGCTGGTGCCATCACATATGATAGGGGGCGTAGTATCATTGATTACTGTGTGGTTGACCAGCGTATGTTCTCACAGCTCCAGGTGCTTCGTGTTTTGCCTAATGTTCTTTTGAGTGACCATCACCCTTTGGAAGGTCAATTTATCTTTCCTATCCACCAGCCGTATAATAATGGCCTGCATGAGGCGCCCAACCGACCAGCCAGGGAGGTACCCATTCCAAAATATGTCCCTGAAAAGCGCGAGGAGTATGGTGCCACTCTGGATCATTTGTTGCGGGGTTTTACCAGGCAAGTTACAGATGGTGAAGTTACCAGAGCTGAAGCTGCCGAGCGGTTGCGCACTGTTATTTATGGTACATCATGCAGTGTTTTTGGAACTGTCAAGAGCTCGCCTGGTGCCAGTGCTAGAGATGTCAATCCTTGGTTCAAACACTGTAAAACAGAGCATAAGGCTTTGAGGCGTGCCATTGAATTAGGGGACACACATGCTGCTCGTGAGTATCGGAAGGCATTTAACCATGTGAAGAGGCGATGGAAGCGATACTATAGCAACAAGCTGTTATCTAGGATGAGAGATGATATCAGGCATAACCCGCGTAGGTTTTGGTTGTACTTTAAAGGGGCCAAGAGGCGTGAGTTTGTGCAAGATCTAGTTTTGTGGTCACAGTATTGGGAGAGTCTGTTTGGTGGTGGTGAGCAAACGTGGCTCCAGCAAGGTGCAGCTGATGTTGCTGCATTGGTTAGTGAGTTAGGACTTGAATCAACCCTAGGTGCTAAGCATAAGGCGTCTAAGCTTAATGAACCTGTTGAGTTGGATGAGATGGCTGTTGTCTTCAACAAGCTAAAGCGCGGGAAAGCAGCTGGTCCAGATGGTATTCGTGCAGAGTTCCTGAAAGATGCTGTAGTTAGGGAGTTTGAGGAGGAGGATGGCTCTCACCCTGTATTCCGCAATGTGTTACTAGAGCCAGTGCATGCTGTAATCAATGCATTTTTTGAGTCTGGTGATCCACCTGTTTCATGGTCTGAAGCAGCAATCTCAGCTGTGTTTAAAAAGGGTGACCCTACATGCAAGGACAACTATCGGGGTATAGCTGTGTGCAATGTGTTTGGGAAGGTGTTCAGCATGGTGTTGGAGCAACGCTTGTCAAAGTGGTCTGAGGAGCATGGGCACAGAGCACAAGCGCAAGCTGGCTTTCGTAAGGGCATGAGAACCACATACCAGTTATTCATCCTTAGGCATGTGATTGATAAGTACCGCCTGCAGAAAAAGCCATTGTTTTGTTGTTTTGTGGATTTCAAGAAGGCATATGACTCTGTTGATCGTAGGCTCTTACTCCAGCGGCTTGCGTCCCTGGGTATATGGGGAACGATGCTAACATCCATTGCAGCCATGTACAGAAATGTCCCCTTGCATGCCCGGGTTGATGGGAAGGTAGGGCCGGCTTTCCAGAGTAGTATTGGTGTGAAACAGGGGGACCCGCTCTCGCCACTGCTGTTTGGTTTATTTGTTGATGAGCTTGAAGATTTTGTGAGGCAACGTTTGCCAAATACAATTACCAATTACCAATTACCAAATGGCCCCGTCAAAGCGGGGCGCCGGTGGGGGCAGCGCCACCCACAAGGAGCCAACTTAGGCTCCAACGGCATACTCAATTTCCTGTCCAAGCTCAAACAATGGCTGCCACCAGCCCACCCTAAATCCCTTGCTAGCCAATGTATGTCAGGCCAGCCCATTTCGACTTGCCATGCGCTGACCAGTTGACCCAGTCAACAGCAAGCCAAACAGTTTTATGCCTTGCTCAGGGCTAATAGTGGTGCGCAGGTGGGTCCTTCTAAGTGTCAGCTACTTCTGTATGCGGATGATGTGGTGTTGTTTGCAGAGACAGCTGTGGAACTGCAGTCTCAACTAGATGCCCTGAAAGAGTTTTGTGACCTAAAGCACATGACAGTCAATGTCCAGAAAACACAGATATTGTCTTGCAGGTCCCGGGACGCAGTAGGTTGCTCATGGCAGTATGCAGGGGAGGCCATTGAGGTTGTCAGTACCTTCAAGTATTTGGGTATCACTGTGGAATCTGATCGTGGTTTTAAAGGTGCTGTGGATGTTATGAGGTGTGCTGCAACCAAAGCTATGTGGAGTGTGGTACGCCAGACTCAGGAACGGGACATCCAGCAGATTGCTTTACGGGTACTGTTGTTCAAATCGATGGTTATTCCAGTTATGTCATATGGGTGTGAAATATGGTCTTTGCCCTTTCTCACGTCAAACTTGCCATTGGGTAATCCACTCCAGAAGGTCCAGAACATGTTCTTGAGACAAGTTAGTGGGACTTGGTTGAGGAAGTCGGTATCTCAACGACTGTTGCATGAGGAGCTGGGGTGCATGCCTGTATCATTTACGTGGGTTAAAATGGCTTGTGGCTTTTGGAATAGGTTAGTAGCTCAGACATCTGCGCCTATGCTACGTGCAGCGTTTACAGAGAACCTCCAGTTGTCGATTGTTGCTGGACATGGACGGCTGTGGTCTGCTGAGATGATGAAGTGTCTTAAAGATGTTGTTCCGGATTATGCTGAGAAGGTAACTTCTCTTGTGCTGAACAGGTCAGTAACAGAAATTGAGCGTGTAGACACAGAAGTTGTCCTAGGCACTTGGAGTAGTAAGTGGACTGCTTGTTGGTGTGACCTTCCAGAGGATCCTAGGGTTGCATCCTCGGATCAGGTATCGTATGCGACCTATTATACGTGGATGGCTGAGTGTGTTTCACAGCCTGCTAGGTATGTTGATCATGACCGTTGTATAAATCCAGAGTATCTTGCTGATCTCATGAGGTTTAGAGTGGGAGCTCACTGGCTGAGTGTTGTGACTGGACGTTGGGCTGATGGTGGTACTGTGAGGGCACAGAGGTATTGTAGGAAATGCATGGCATATACCGTTGAGGATGAAAAGCATTTCATGCTGGAATGCCCTGCCTACCAGGAAATTAGATCGGAGTTTGGTGAGGTGTTTGATTATTGTGAAGGTGATTTAAGGAAGCTTATGTGTCATCCAAAGCAGCATATGTTGGCGAAGTTGGTACATAAAATGCGTGTCTTGAGAGATGAAGATACTGAGTGGGTGTTTGATCTGCAGCTTGACAGATTTGAATCGAGTGAAGATGAAAGTTGTGGTAATGTTTCTAGTGATGAGTATGAGAACGAATTAGTTGAAGTTGATGATATTAGTCAGTTTGGTTTTTTGGAAGCCCCTTGAGCCTCGTGTTGGCTCCGGGTTTTTCTTTTTTCAAATGTAACATTCAAACCGTGCCTCTAGTGCCCGAAATGTCTCCTGCAATATTACAGGTACCCGGGCACTTGTACACACTGTAGGGCATTGCGGCCCGTTGAGGCCTCGTGCGGCTTAGGGCAATTTGGTTATAACAACTCTCCATGGTGGCATTGCAACCCTTGGAACAATAGTATTGGGAAGGGTTGTGCCTCAAGTGCCCGAAATGTCTCCTGCAATAATTCAGATACCTGGGCACTTGTACACACTGCAGCGCATTGCAGCCTGTTGCGGCCTCGTGCGGCTTAGGCCAATTTGGTTATAACAACTCTCTTTGGTGGTATTGCAGGCCTTGGAACAATAAAATTGGGAATGGTTGTGCCTCAAATGCCCGATATGTCTCCTGAAATATTACAAATACCTGCGCACTTGTACACACTGCAGCGCATTGCGGCCTGTTGCGGCCTCGTGCGGCTTTGGCCAATTTGGTTATAACAGCTCTCCTTGGTGGTATTGCAAGCCTTGGAACAATAAAATTGGGAAGGGTTGTGCCTCAAGTGCCGGAAATGTCTCCTGCAATATTACAGGTACCCGGGCATTTGTACACACTGTAGGGCATTGCGGCCTGTTGAGGCCTTGTGCAGCTTAGGGCAATTTGGTTATAACAACTCTCCATGGTGGTATTGCAACCCTTGAAACAATAACATTGGGAAGGGTTGTGCCTCGAGTGCCCGAAATGTCTCCTGCAATTAATAATTCAGGTACCTGGACACTTGTACACACTGTAGGGCATTGCGGCCTGTTGCGGCCTTGTGTGGCTTAGGCCAATTTGGTTGTAACAACTCCTTGGTGGCATTGCAACCCTTGGAACTATTATATTAGGAAGGGTTGTGCCCCTAGTGCCCGAAATGTCTCTTGCAGTATTCCAGGTACATGGGCACTTGTACACACTGCAGCGCAATGCGGCCTATTGCGGCCTCGTGCGGCTTAGGCCAATTTGGTTATAACAACTCTCCTTGGTGGTATTGCAAGCCTTGGAACAAGAAAATTGGGAAGGGTTGTGCCTCAAGTGCCCGAATTGTCTCCTGCAATATTACAGGTATCCGGGCACTTGTACACACTGCAGCGCATTGCGGCTTGTTGCGGCCTCGTGCGGCTTTGGCCAATTTGCTTATAACAAGAGTTGTTACTCTCCTGGGTGGCATTGCAAGCCTTGGAACAATAAAATTGGGAAGGATTGTGTCTCAAGTGCCCGAAATGTCTCCTGCAATATTACAGTTACCTGGGCACTTGTACACACTGCAGCGCATTGCGGCCTGTTGCGGCCTCGTGCGGTAGGGCAATTTGGTTATAACAACTCTCCATTGTGGCATTGCAACCCTTGGAACAATAATATTGGGAAGGGTTGTGCCTCAAGTGCCCGAAATGTCTCCTGCAATAATTCAGGAACCTGGGCACTTGTACACACTGTAGCGCATTGCGGCCTGTTGCGGCCTTGTGCGGCTTAGGCCAATTTGGTTGTAACAACTCTACTTGGTGGTATTGCAAGCCTTGGAACAATAGAATTGGGAAGGGTTGTGCCCCTAGTGCCCGAAATTTCTCTTGCAGTATCACAGGTACCCGGGCACTTGGACACACTACAGCGCATTGCGGCCTGTTGCGGCCTCGTGCGGCTTAGGGCAATTTGGTTATAACAACTCACCTTGGTGGCATTGCAACCCTTGGAACAATTATATTAGGAAGGTTTGCGCCTCGAGTGCCCGAAATGTCTCCTGCAATAATTCAGGTACCTGGGCACTTGTACACACTGTAGGGCCTTGCGGCCTGTTGCGGCCTTGTGTGGCTTAGGCCAATTTGGTTATAACAACTCTCCTTGGTGGTATTGCAAGCCTTGGAACAATAAAATTGGGAAGGGTTGTGCCCTCAGTGCCCGAAATGTCTCTTGCAGTATTAAAGGTACCTGGGCACTTGTACACACTGCAACGCATTGCGGCCTGTTGCCGCCTCGTGCGGCTTAGGGCAATTTGGTTATAACAACTCTCCTAGGTGGCATTGCAACCCTTGGAACAATAATATTGGGAAGGGCTGTGCCTCGAGTGCCCGAAATGTCTCCTGCAATATTACAGGTACTGGGCACTTGTACACACTGCAGCGCATTGCGGCCTGTTGCGGCATCGTGCGGCTTAGGGCAATTTGGTTATAACAGCTATCCTTGGTGGCATTGCAACCCTTGGAACAATAATATTGGGAAGGGCTGTGCCTCGAGTGCCCGAAATGTCTCCTGCAATATTACAGGTACTGGGCACTTGTACACTCTGCAGCGCATTGCGGCCTGTTGCGGCCTCGTGCGGCTTAGGCCAATTTGGTTATACCAACTCTCCTTGGTGGTATTGCAAGCCTTGGAACAATAGAATTGGGAAGGGTTGTGCCCCTAGTGCCCGAAATGTCTCTTGCATTATTACAGGTACCCGGGCACTTGGACACAATGCATGCAGCGCATTGCGGCCTGTTGCGGCCTCGTGCGGCTTAGGCCAATTTGGTTATACCAACTCTCCTTGGTGGTATTGCAAGCCTTGGAACAGGAAAATGGGGAAGGGTTGTGCCTCTAGTGCCCAAAATGTCTCCTGCAATATTACAGGTATCCGGGCAATTGTACACACTGCAGCGCATTGCGGCTTGTTGCGGCCTCGTGCGGCTTTGGCCAATTTGCTTATAACAAGAGTTGTTACTCTCCTGGGTGGTATTGCAAGCCTTGGAACAATAAAATTGGGAAGGATTGTGTCTCAAGTGCCCGAAATGTCTCCTGCAATATTACAGTTACCTGGGCACTTGTACACACTGCAGCGCATTGCGGCCTGTTGCGGCCTCGTGCGGTAGGGCAATTTGGTTATAACAACTCTCCATTGTGGCATTGCAACCCTTGGAACAATAATATTGGGAAGGGTTGTGCCTCAAGTGCCCGAAATGTCTCCTGCAATAATTCAGGAACCTGGGCACTTGTACACACTGTAGCGCATTGCGGCCTGTTGCGGCCTTATGCGGCTTAGGCCAATTTGGTTGTAACAACTCTACTTGGTGGTATTGCAAGCCTTGGAACAATAGAATTGGGAAGGGTTGTGCCCCTAGTGCCCGAAATTTCTCTTGCAGTATCACAGGTACCCGGGCACTTGGACACACTACAGCGCATTGCGGCCTGTTGCGGCCTCATGCGGCTTTGGCCAATTTGGTTATAACAGCTCTCCTTGGTGGTATTGCAACCCTTGGAACAATTATATTAGGAAGGTTTGCGCCTCGAGTGCCCGAAATGTCTCCTGCAATAATTCAGGTACCTGAGCACTTGTACACACTGTAGGGCATTGCGGCCTGTTGCGGCCTTGTGTGGCTTAGGCCAATTTGGTTATAACAACTCTCCTTGGTGGTATTGCAAGCCTTGGAACAATAAAATTGGGAAGGGTTGTGCCCTCAGTGCCCGAAATGTCTCTTGCAGTATTAAAGGTACCTGGGCACTTGTACACACTGCAACGCATTGCGGCCTGTTGCCGCCTCGTGCGGCTTAGGGCAATTTGGTTATAACAACTCTCCTTAATGGCATTGCAACCCTTGGAACAATAATATTGGGAAGGGCTGTGCCTCGAGTGCCCGAAATGTCTCCTGCAATATTACAGGTACTTGGCACTTGTACACACTGCAGCGCATTGCGGCCTGTTGCGGCATCGTGCGGCTTAGGGCAATTTGGTTATAACAACTATCCTTGGTGGCATTGCAACCCTTGGAACAATAATATTGGGAAGGGCTGTGCCTCGAGTGCCCGAAATGTCTCCTGCAATATTACAGGTACTGGGCACTTGTACACTCTGCAGCGCATTGCGGCCTGTTGCGGCCTCGTGCGGCTTAGGCCAATTTGGTTATAACAACTCTCCTTGGTGGTATTGCAAGCCTTGGAACAATAGAATTGGGAAGGGTTGTGCCCCTAGTGCCCGAAATGTCTCTTGCATTATTATAGGTACCCGGGCACTTGGACACAATGCATGCAGCGCATTGCGGCCTGTTTCGGCCTCGTGCGGCTTAGGCCAATTTGGTTATACCAACTCTCCTTGGTGGTATTGCAAGCCTTGGAACAGGAAAATGGGGAAGGGTTGTGCCTCTAGTGCCCAAAATGTCTCCTGCAATAATACAGGTACCCGGGCACGTGTACACACTGCAGCGCATTGCGGCCTGTTGCGGCCTCGTGCGGCTTTGGCCAATTTGCTTATAACAAGAGTTGTTACTCTCCTGGGTGGTATTGCAAGCCTTGGAACAATAAAATTGGGAAGGATTGTGTCTCAAGTGCCCGAAATGTCTCCTGCAATATTACAGTTACCTGGGCACTTGTACACACTGCAGCGCATTGCGGCCTGTTGCGGCCTCGTGCGGTAGGGCAATTTGGTTATAACAACTCTCCATTGTGGCATTGCAACCCTTGGAACAATAACATTGGGAAGGGTTGTGCCTCAAGTGCCCGAAATGTCTCCTGCAATAATTCAGGAACCTGGGCACTTGTACACACTGTAGCGCATTGCGGCCTGTTGCGGCCTTGTGCGGCTTAGGCCAATTTGGTTGTAACAACTCTACTTGGTGGTATTGCAAGCCTTGGAACAATAGAATTGGGAAGGGTTGTGCCCCTAGTGCCCGAAATTTCTCTTGCAGTATCACAGGTACCCGGGCACTTGGACACACTACAGCGCATTGCGGCCTGTTGCGGCCTCATGCGGCTTTGGCCAATTTGGTTATAACAGCTCTCCTTGGTGGTATTGCAACCCTTGGAACAATTATATTAGGAAGGTTTGCGCCTCAAGTGCACGAAATGTCTCCTGCAATAATTCAGGTACCTGGGCACTTGTACACACTGTAGGGCATTGCGGCCTGTTGCGGCCTTGTGTGGCTTAGGCCAATTTGGTTATAACAACTCTCCTTGGTGGTATTGCAAGCCTTGGAACAATAAAATTGGGAAGGGTTGTGCCCTCAGTGCCCGAAATGTCTCTTGCAGTATTAAAGGTACCTGGGCACTTGTACACACTGCAACGCATTGCGGCCTGTTGCCGCCTCGTGCGGCTTAGGGCAATTTGGTTATAACAACTCTCCTTTATGGCATTGCAACCCTTGGAACAATAATATTGGGAAGGGCTGTGCCTCGAGTGCCCGAAATGTCTCCTGCAATATTACAGGTACTGGGCACTTGTACACACTGCAGCGCATTGCGGCCTGTTGCGGCATCGTGCGGCTTAGGGCAATTTGGTTATAACAACTATCCTTGGTGGCATTGCAACCCTTGGAACAATAATATTGGGAAGGGTTGTGCCTCAAGTGCCCGAAATGTCTCCTGAAATATAACAAATACCTGGGCACGTGTACACACTGCAGCGCATTGCGGCCTGTTGCGGCCTCGTGCGGCTTTGGCCAATTTGGTTATACCAACTCTCCTTGGTGGTATTGCAAGCCTTGGAACAGGAAAATGGGGAAGGGTTGTGCCTCTAGTGCCCAAAATGTCTCCTGCAATAATACAGGTACCCGGGCACGTGTACACACTGCAGCGCATTGCGGCCTGTTGCGGCCTCGTGCGGCTTTGGCCAATTTGCTTATAACAAGAGTTGTTACTCTCCTGGGTGGTATTGCAAGCCTTGGAACAATAAAATTGGGAAGGATTGTGTCTCAAGTGCCCGAAATGTCTCCTGCAATATTACAGTTACCTGGGCACTTGTACACACTGCAGCGCATTGCGGCCTGTTGCGGCCTCGTGCGGTAGGGCAATTTGGTTATAAAAACTCTCCATTGTGGCATTGCAACCCTTGGAACAATAATATTGGGAAGGGTTGTGCCTCAAGTGCCCGAAATGTCTCCTGCAATAATTCAGGAACCTGGGCACTTGTACACACTGTAGCGCATTGCGGCCTGTTGCGGCCTTGTGCGGCTTAGGCCAATTTGGTTGTAACAACTCTACTTGGTGGTATTGCAAGCCTTGGAACAATAGAATTGGGAAGGGTTGTGCCCCTAGTGCCCGAAATTTCTCTTGCAGTATCACAGGTACCCGGGCACTTGGACACACTACAGCGCATTGCGGCCTGTTGCGGCCTCATGCGGCTTTGGCCAATTTGGTTATAACAGCTCTCCTTGGTGGTATTGCAACCCTTGGAACAATTATATTAGGAAGGTTTGCGCCTCAAGTGCACGAAATGTCTCCTGCAATAATTCAGGTACCTGGGCACTTGTACACACTGTAGGGCATTGCGGCCTGTTGCGGCCTTGTGTGGCTTAGGCCAATTTGGTTATAACAACTCTCCTTGGTGGTATTGCAAGCCTTGGAACAATAAAATTGGGAAGGGTTGTGCCCTCAGTGCCCGAAATGTCTCTTGCAGTATTAAAGGTACCTGGGCACTTGTACACACTGCAACGCATTGCGGCCTGTTGCCGCCTCGTGCGGCTTAGGGCAATTTGGTTATAACAACTCTCCTTTATGGCATTGCAACCCTTGGAACAATAATATTGGGAAGGGCTGTGCCTCGAGTGCCCGAAATGTCTCCTGCAATATTACAGGTACTGGGCACTTGTACACACTGCAGCGCATTGCGGCCTGTTGCGGCATCGTGCGGCTTAGGGCAATTTGGTTATAACAACTATCCTTGGTGGCATTGCAACCCTTGGAACAATAATATTGGGAAGGGTTGTGCCTCAAGTGCCCGAAATGTCTCCTGAAATATAACAAATACCTGGGCACGTGTACACACTGCAGCGCATTGCGGCCTGTTGCGGCCTCGTGCGGCTTTGGCCAATTTGGTTATAACAACTCTCCTTGGTGGTATCGCAAGCCTTGGAACAATAAAATTGGGAAGGGTTGTGTCTCAAGTGCCCGAAATGTCTCCTGCAATGTTACAATTACCTGGGCACTTGTACACACTGCAGCGCATTGCGGCCTGTTGCGGCCTCGTGCGGCTTAGGGCAATTTGGTTATAAAGACTCTCCATTGTGGCATTGCAACCCTTGGAACAATAATATTGGGGAGGGTTGTACCTCAAGTGCCCGAAATGTCTCCTGCAATAATTCAAAAAGCTGGGCACTTGTACACACTGTAGCGCATTGCGGCCTGTTGCGGCCTTGTGCGGCTTAGGGCAATTTGGTTATAACAACTCTCCTTGGTGGTATTGCAAGCCTTGGAACAATTGAATTGGGAAGGGTTGTGCCCCTAGTGCCCGAAATGTCTCTTGCAGTATTACAGGTACCCGGGCACCGACTTGGACACACTGCAGCGCATTGCGGCCTGTTGCGGCCTCGTGCGGCTTAGGGCAATTTGGTTATAACAACTCTCCTTGGTGGCATTGCAACCCTTGGAACTATTATATTAGGAAGGGTTGTGCCTCGAGTGCCCGAAATGTCTCCTGCCATAATTAAGGTACCTGGGCACGTGTGCACACTGTAGCGCATTGCGGCCTGTTGCGGCCTTGTGTGGCTTAGGCCAATTTGGTTATAACAGCTCTCCTTGGTGGCATTGCAACCCTGGGAACAATAAAATTAGGAAGAGTTGTGCCCCTAGTGCCCGAAATGTCTCTTGCAGTATTGCAGGTACCTGGGCACTTATGCACACTGCAGTGCACGCAGTGCGGCCTGTTGCCGCCTCGTGCGGCTTAGGGCAATTTGGTTATAACAACTCTCCTTGGTGGCATTGCAACCCTTGGAACAATTATATTAGGAAGGGTTGTGCCTCGAGTGCCCGAAATGTCTCCTGCAGTATTGCAGGTACCTGGGCACTTGTACACACTGCAGCGCATTGCGGCCTGTTGCGGCCTCGTGCGGCTTAGGCCAATTTGGTTATAACAACTCTCTTTGGTGGTATTGCAAGCCTTGGAACAATAAAAATGGGAAGGGATGTGCCTCAAATGCCCGAAATGTCTCTTGAAATATTACAAATACCTGGGCACTTGTACCCACTGCAGCGCATTGCGGCCTGTTGCGGCCTCGTGCGGCTTTGGCCAATTTGGTTATAACAACTCTCCTTGGTGGTATTGCAAGCCTTGGAACAATAAAATTTGGAAGGGTTCTGCCTCTAGTGCCCGAAATGTCTCCTGCAATATTACAGGTACACGGGCACTTGTACACACTGCAGCGCATTGCGGCCTGTTGCGGCCTCGTGCGGCTTAGGCCAATTTGGTTATAACAACTCTCCTTGGTCGTATTGCAAGCCTTGGAACAGGAAAATGGGGAAGGGATGTGCCTCTAGTTCCCGAAATGTCTCCTGCAATAATACAGGTACCCGGGCACTTGTACACACTGCAGCGCATTGCGGCATGTTGCGGCCTCGTGTGGATTTGGCCAATTTAGTTATAACAGCTCTCCTTGGTGGTATTGCAAGCCTTGGAACAGAAAAATGGGGAAGGGTTGTGCCTCTAGTGCCCGAAATGTCTCCTGCAATAATACAATTACCCGGGCACTTGTACACATTGCAGTGCATTGCGGCCTGTTGCGGCCTCGTGCGGCTTTGGCCAATTTGGTTATAACAACTCTCCTTGGTGGTATTGCAAGCCTTGGAACAATACAATTGGGAAAGGTTGTGCCTCAAGTGCCCGAAATGTCTCCTGAAATATTACAAATACCTGGGCACTTGTACACACTGCAGCGCATTGCAGCCTGTTGCGGCCTCGTGCGGCTTCGGCCAATCTGGTTATAACAACTCTCCTTGGTGGTATTGCAAGCCTTGGAACAATAAAATTGGGAAGGGCTGTGCCTCAAGTGCCCGAAATGTCTCATGCAATATTACAGGTATCCGGGCACTTGTACACACTGCAGCGCATTGCGGCCTGTTGCGGCCTCGTGCGGCTTTGGCCAATTTGCTTATAACAACTCTCATTGGTGGTATTGCAAGCCTTGGAACAATAAAATTGGGAAGGGTTGTGTCTCAAGTGCCCGAAATGTCTCATGCAATATTACAGTTACCTGGGCACTTGTACACACTGTAGCGCATTGCGGCCTGTTGCGGCCTCGTGCGGTAGGGCAATTTGGTTATAACAACTCTCCATTGTGGCATTGCAACCCTTGGAACAATAATATTGGGAAGGGTTGTGCCTCAAGTGCCCGAAATGTCTCCTGCAATAATTCAAAAACCTGGGCACTTGTACACACTATAGCGCATTGCGGCCTGTTGCGGCCTTGTGCGGCTTAGGGCAATTTGGTTATAACAACTCTCCTTGGTGGTATTGCAAGCCTTGGAACAATTGAATTGGGAAGGGTTGTGCCCCTAGTGCCCGAAATGTCTCTTGCAGTATTACAGGTACCCGGGCACCGACTTGGACACACTGCAGCGCATTGCGGCCCGTTGCGGCCTCGTGCGGCTTAATGCAATTTGGTTATAACAACTCTCCTTGGTGGCATTGCAACCCTTGGAACTAATATATTAGAAAGGGTTGTGCCTCGAGTGCCCGAAATGTCTCCTGCCATAATTAAGGTACCTGGGCACGTGTGCACACTGTAGCGCATTGCGGCCTGTTGCGGCCTTGTGTGGCTTAGGCCAATTTGGTTATAACAACTCTCCTTGGTGGCATTGCAACCCTTGGAACAATAAAATTAGGAAGAGTTGTGCCCCAAGTGCCCGAAATGTCTCTTGCAGTATTGCAGGTACCTGGGCACTTAAACACACTGCAGTGCAGTGCGGCCTGTTGCCGCCTCGTGCGGCTTAGGGCAATTTGGCTATAACAACTCTCCTTGGTGGCATTGCAACCCTTGGAACTAATATACTAGGAAGGGTTGTGCCTCGAGTGCCCGAAATGTCTCCTGCCATAATTAAGGTACCTGGGCACGTGTGCACACTGAAGCGCATTGCGGCCTGTTGCGGCCTTGTGTGGCTTAGGCCAATTTGGTTATAACAACTCTCCTTGGTGGCATTGCAACCCTTGGAACAATAAAATTAGGAAGAGTTGTGCCCCTAGTGCCCGAAATGTCTCTTGCAGTATTGCAGGTACCTGGGCACTTAAACACACTGCAGTGCAGTGCGGCCTGTTGCCGCCTCGTGCGGCTTAGGGCAATTTGGCTATAACAACTCTCCTTGGTGGCATTGCAACCCTTGGAACAATTATATTAGGAAGGGTTGTGCCTCGAGTGCCCGAAATGTCTCCTGCAGTATTGCAGGTACCTGGGCACTTGTACACAATGCAGCGCATTGCGGCCTGTTGCGGCCTCGTGCGGCTTAGGCCAATTGGGTTATAACAACTCTCTTTGGTGGTATTGCAAGCCTTGGAACAATAAAATTGGGAAGGGTTGTGCCTCAAATGCCCGAAATGTCTCCTGAAATACTACAAATACCTGGGCACTTGTACACACTGCAGCGCATTGCGGCCTGTTGCGGCCTCGTGCGGCTTTGGCCAATTTGGTTATAACAGCTCTCCTTGGTGGTATTGCAAGCCTTGGAACAATTAAACTGGGAAGGGTTCTGCCTTAAGTGCCCGAAATGTCTCCTGCAATATTACAGGTACACGGGCACTTGTAAAGGAGGAGTTAGAGGCTGGCTATCCTCAGGGTATGCCAAGGTATATCAGGCACACATCAGGTATCCCGTTTACTTATGTGAAACAGTTAATGCGGTTTCGTACTGGTGCACACCATCTTGCTATTGAAACTGGGAGGTGGGCTCGTCCCAAACTGCCAAGGCAGCATCGTGTATGTTCAAAATGTTCTTGCACAGTGGTTGAGGACGAGGTACACTTTTTTTTGAATGCCCAGCATATGATAGAATTCGTGAGAAGTATAATGCCGTTTTGTTTGCACAGTTTGGAGGTTGCCAGGAAGCTTCTAGTACAATGAAGCATAATCCAGACAACGTGAGATTGTTCATGGACCAAGAGCCAAGTTTCCAAGTTGCAAAGTTTGTTTATGAATGCATGGAATTTCGGAGGTCGGAGGAATGTGAGGACTATAATCCTTACTTTGATTTGTCATTATTCGGGGATGAATGGCAAGGTCGTATTTTCGATACCTTTTCTTCTGGACCAAGAGGTGATATTGCTGAGACATTCACTTCTGATGGACCAGGTTCCAGTATTTCTGCCCATGGAGCCTAGGTTGGCTCCATACGGGCGCCCCCTTTGAGGGGCCATGATGTATTATTAAATTTCATGATATGCCATAGCAATAAGTGCCATAGGCCCCGCACCTCAAGCTGTCACAAAGAGCAGCGAGGTGGAACAGAATACGGGTAAATGATGTAATCGTAATCGTAATCGTAAACACTCCAGCGCATTGCGGCCTGTTGCGGCCTCGTGCGGCTTTCGCCAATTTGGTTATAACAACTCTCCTTGGTGATATTGCAAGCCTTGGAACAATAAAATTGGGAAGGGTTGTGCCTCAAGTGCCCGAAATGTCTCCTGCAATGTTACATGTACCTGGGCACTTGTACACACTGCAGCGCATTGCGGCCTGTTGCGGCCTCGTGCGGCTTTGGCCAATTTGGTTATAACAACTCTCCTTGGTGGTATTGCAAGCCTTGGAACAGGAAAATGGGGAAGGGTTGTGCCTCTAGTTCCCGAAATGTCTCCTGCAATATTACAGGTACCCGGGCACTTGTACACACTGCAGCGCATTGCGGCATGTTGCGGCCTTGTGCGGCTTTGGCCAATTTGGTTATAACAACTCTCCTTGGTGGTATTGCAAGCCTTGGAACAGGAAAATGGGGAAGGGTTGTGCCTCTAGTGCCCGAAATGTCTCCTGCAATATTACAGGTACCCGGGCACTTGTACACACTGCAGCGCATTGCGGCATGTTGCGGCCTCGTGCGGCTTTGGCCAATTTGGTTATAACAGCTCTCCTTGGTGGTATTGCAAGCCTTGGAACAGGAAAATGGGGAAGGGTTGTGCCTCTAGTGCCCGAAATGTCTCCTGCAATAATACAGGTACCCGGGCACTTGTACACACTGCAGCGCATTGCGGCATGTTGCGGCCTCGTGCGGCTTTGGCCAATTTGGTTATAACAGCTCTCCTTGGTGGTATTGCAAGCCTTGGAACAGGAAAATGGGGAAGGGTTGTGCCTCAAGTGCCCGAAATATCTCCTACAATAATACAGGTACCCGGGCACTTGTACACACTGCAGCGCATTGCGGCCTGTTGCGGCCTCGTGCGGCTTAGGCCAATTTGGTTATAACAACTCTCCTTGGTGGTATTGCAAGCCTTGGAACAAGAAAATTGGGAAGGGCTGTGCCTCAAGTGCCCGAAATGTCTCCTGCAATATTACAGGTATCGGGGCACTTGTACACAATGCAGCGCATTGCGGCCTGTTGCGGCCTCGTGCGGCTTTGGTTACTTTGCTTATAACAACTCCGTCTCATTGGTGGTATTGCAAGCCTTGGAACAATAAAATTGGGAAGGGTTGTGTCTCAAGTGCCCGAAATGTCTCCTGCAATATTACAGTTACCTGAGCACTTGTACACACTGTAGCGCATTGCGGCCTGTTGCGGCCTCGTGCGGTAGGGCAATTTGGTTATAACAACTCTCCATTGTGGCATTGCAACCCTTGGACCAATAATATTGGGAAGGGTTGTGCCTCAAGTGCCCGAAATGTCTCCTGCAATAATTCAGGAACCTGGGCACTTGTACACACTGTAGCGCATTGCGGCCTGTTGCGGCCTTGTGCGGCTTAGGCCAATTTGGTTGTAACAACTCTACTTGGTGGTATTGCAAGCCTTGGAACAATAGAATTGGGAAGGGTTGTGCCCCTAGTGCCCGAAATGTCTCTTGCAGTATATATCACAGGTACCCGGGCACTTGGACACACTGCAGCGCATTGCGGCCTGCTGCGGCCTCGTGCGGCTTAGGGCAATTTGGTTACAACTCTACTTGGTGGCATTGCAACCCTTGGAACAATTATATTAGGAAGGTTTGTGCCTCGAGTGCCCGAATTGTCTCCTGCAATAATTCATGTACCTGGGCACTTGTACACACTGTAGGGCATTGCAGCCTGTTGCGGCCTTGTGTGGCTTAGGCCAATTTGGTTATAACAACTCTCATTGGTGGTATTGCAAGCCTAGGAACAATAAAATTGGGAAGGGTTGTGCCCCTAGTGCCCGAAATGTCTCTTGCAGTATTAAAGGTACCTGGGCACTTGTACACACTGCAACGCATTGCGGCCTGTTGCCGCCTCGTGCGGCTTAGGGCAATTTGGTTATAACAACTCTCCTTGGTGGAATTGCAACCCTTGGAACAGTAATATTGGGAAGGGCTGTGCCTCGAGTGCCCGAAATGTCTCCTGCAATATTACAGGTACCTGGGCACTTGTACACACTGCAGCGCATTGCGGCCTGTTGCGGCCTCGTGCGGCTTAGGCCAATTTGGTTATAACAACTCCCCTTGCTGGTATTGCAAGCCTTGGAACAATAGAATTGGGAAGGGTTGTGCCCCTAGTGCCCGAAATGTCTCTTGCAGTATCACAGGTACCCGGGCACTTGGACACACTACAGCGCATTGCGGCCTGTTGCGGCCTCGTGCGGCTTAGGGCAATTTGGTTATAACGACTCTCCATTGTGGCATTGCAACCCTTGGAACAATAATATTGGGAAGGGTTGTGCCTCGAGTGCCCGAAATGTCTCCTTCAATAATCCAGGAACTTGGGCACTTGTACACATTTTAGCGCATTGCGGCCTGTTGCGGCCTTGTGCGGCTTAGGGCAATTTGGTTATAACAACTCTCCTTGGTGGTATTGCAAGCCTTGGAACAATAGAATTGGGAAGGGTTGTGCCCCTAGTGCCCGAAATGTCTCCTGCAATATTAGGAAGGGTTGTGCCTCGAGTGCCCGAAATGTCTCCTGCAATATTACAGGTACCTAAGCACTTGGTGTACACACTGCAGCGCATTGCGGCCTGCTGCGGCCTCGTGCGGCTTAGGGCAATTTGGTTATAACGACTCTCCATTGTGGCATTGCAACCCTTGGAACAATAATATTGGGAAGGCTTGTGCCTCAAATGCCCGAAATGTCTCCTGCAATAATTCAGGAACCTGGGCACTTGTACACACTGTAGCGCATTGCGGCCTGTTGCGGCCTTGTGCGGCTTATGGCAATTTGGTTATAACAACTCTCCTTGGTGGTATTGCAAGCCTTGGAACAATAGAATTGGGAAGGGTTGTGCCCCTAGTGCCCGAAATGTCTCTTGCAATATTAAAGGGACCTGGGCACTTGTACACACTGCAACGCATTGCGGCCTGTTGCCGCCTCGTGCGGCTTAGGGCAATTTGGTTATAACAACTCTCCTTGGTGGAATTGCAACCCTTGGAACAGTAATATTGGGAAGGGCTGTGCCTCGAGTGCCCGAAATGTCTCCTGCAGTATTACAGGTACCTGGGCACTTGTACACACTGCAGCGCATTGCGGCCTGTTGCGGCCTCGTGCAGCTTTGGCCAATTTGGTTATAACAACTCTCCTTGGTGGTATAGCAAGCCTTGGAACAATAGAATTGGCAAGGGTTGTGCCCCTAGTGCCCGAAATGTCTCTTGCAGTATCACAGGTACCCGGGCACTTGGACACACTTCAGCGCATTGCGGCCTGTTGTGGTCTCGTGCGGCTTAGGGCAATTTGGTTATAACGACTCTCCATTGTGGCATTGCAACCCTTGGAACAATAATATTGGCAAGGGTTGTGCCTCAAGTGCCCGAAATGTCTCCTTCAATAATCCAGGAACCTTGGCACTTGTACACACTGTAGCGCATTGCGGCCTGTTGCGGCCTTGTGCGGCTTAGGGCAATTTGGTTATAACAACTCTCCTTGGTGGTATTGCAAGCCTTGGAACAATAGAATTGGGAAGGGTCGTGCCCCTAGTGCCCGAAATGTCTCTTGCAGTATCACATGTACCCGGGCACCGGCTTGGACACACTGCAGCGCATTGCGGCCTGTTGCGGCCTCGTGCGGCTTAGGGCAATTTGGTTATAACAACTCTCCTTGCTGGCATTGCAACCCTTGGAACTATTATATTAGGAAGGGTTGTGCCTCGAGTGCCCGAAATGTCTCCTGCAATATTACAGGTACCTAAGCACTTGGAGTACACACTTCAGCGCATTGCGGCCTGTTGCGGCCTCGTGCGGCTTAGGCCAATTTGGTTGTAACAACTCTCCTTGGTGGTATTGTAAGCCTTGGAACAATAGAATTGGGAAGGGTTGTGCCCCTAGTGCCCGAAATGTCTCTTGCAGTATCACAGGTACCCGGGCACTTGGACACACTTCAGCGCATTGCGGCCTGTTGCGGCCTCGTGCGGCTTAGGGCAATTTGGTTAAAACGACTCTCCATTGTGGCATTGCAACCCTTGGAACAATAATATTGGGAAGGGTTGTGCCTCAAGTGCCCGAAATGTCTCCTGCAATAATCCAGGAACCTGGGCACTTGTACACACTGTAGCGCATTGCGGCCTGTTGCGGCCTTGTGCGGCTTATGGCAATTTGGTTATAACGACTCTCCATTGTGGCATTGCAACCCTTGGAACAATAATATTGGGAAGGGTTGTGCCTCAAATGCCCGAAATGTCTCCTACAATAATTCACGAACCTGGGCACTTGTACACACTGTAGCGCATTGCGGCCTGTTGCGGCCTTGTGCGGCTTAGGGCAATTTGGGTATAACAGCTCTCCTTGGTGGTATTGCAAGCCTTGGAACAATAAAATTAGGAAGGGTTGTGCCTCGAGTGCCCGAAATGTCTCCTGCAATATTACAGGTACCTAACCACTTGGAGTACACACTGCAGCGCATTGCGGCCTGTTGCGGCCTCGTGCGGCTTAGGCCAATTTGGTTGTAACAACTCTCCTTGGTGGTATTGCAAGCCTTGGAACAATAGAATTGGGAAGGGTTGTGCCCCTAGTGCCCGAAATGTCTCTTGCAGTATCACAGGTACCCGGGCACTTGGACACACTTCAGCGCATTGCGGCCTGTTGCGGCCTCGTGCGGCTTAGGGCAATTTGGTTATAACAACTCTCCATTGTGGCATTGCAACCCTTGGAACAATAATATTGGGAAGGGTTGTGCCTCAAGTGCCCGAAATGTCTCCTTCAATAATCCAGGAACCTGGGCACTTGTACACATTTTAGCGCATTACGGCCTGTTGCGGCCTTGTGCGGCTTAGGGCAATTTGGTTATAATAACTCTCCTTGGTGGTATTGCAAGCCTTGGAACAATAGAATTGGGAAGGGTTGTGCCCCTAGTGCCCGAAATGTCTCCTGCAATATTAGGAAGGGTTGTGCCTCGAGTGCCCGAAATGTCTCCTGCAATATTACAGGTACCTAAGCACTTGTAGTACACACTGCAGCGCATTGCGGCCTGTTGCGGCCTCGTGTGGCTTAGGCCAATTTGGTTATAACAGCTCTCCTTGGTGGTATTGCCAGCCTTGGAACAATAAAATTAGGAAGGGTTGTGCCTCGAGTTCCCGAAATGTCTCCTGCAATATTACAGGTACCTAAGCACTTGGTGTACACACTGCAGCGCATTGCGGCCTGTTGCGGCCTCGTGCGGCTTAGGGCAATTTGGTTATAACGACTCTCCATTGTGGCATTGCAACCCTTGGAACAATAATATTGGGAAGGGTTGTGCCTCAAATGCCCGAAATGTCTCCTGCAATAATTCAGGAACCTGGGCACTTGTACACACTGTAGCGCATTGCGGCCTGTTGCGGCCTTGTGCGGCTTATGGCAATTTGGTTATAACAACTCTCCTTGGTGGTATTGCAAGCCTTGGAACAAAAGAATTGGGAAGGGTTGTGCCCCTAGTGCCCGAAATGTCTCTTGCAATATTAAAGGGACCTGGGCACTTGTACACACTGCAACGCATTGCGGCCTGTTGCCGCCTCGTGCGGCTTAGGGCAATTTGGTTATAACAACTCTCCTTGGTGGAATTGCAACCCTTGGAACAGTAATATTGGGAAGGGCTGTGCCTCGAGTGCCCGAAATGTCTCCTGCAGTATTACAGGTACCTAAGCACTTGTAGTACACACTTCAGCGCATTGCGGCCTGTTGCGGCCTCGTGCGGCTTAGGCCAATTTGGTTGTAACAGCTCTCCTTGGTGGTATTGCAAGCCTTGGAACAATAGAATTGGGAAGGGTTGTGCCCCTAGTGCCCGAAATGTCTCTTGCAGTATCACATGTACCCGGGCACTTGGACACACTTCAGCGCATTGCGGCCTGTTGCGGCCTCGTGCGGCTTAGGGCAATTTGGGTATAACGACTCTCCATTGTGGCATTGCAACCCTTGGAACAATAATATTGGCAAGGGTTGTGCCTCAAGTGCCCGAAATGTCTCCTGCAATAATCCAGGAACCTTGGCACTTGTACACACTGTAGCGCATTGCGGCCTGTTGCGGCCTTGTGCGGCTTAGGGGAATTTGGTTATAACAACTCTCCTTGGTGGTATTGCAAGCCTTGGAACAATAGAATTGGGAAGGTTCGTGCCCCTAGTGCCCGAAATGTCTCTTGCAGTATCACAGGTACCCGGGCACCGGCTTGGACACACTGCAGCGCATTGCGGCCTGTTGCGGCCTCGTGCGGCTTAGGGCAATTTGGTTATAACAACTCTCCTTGCTGGCATTGCAACCCTTGGAACTATTATATTAGGAAGGGTTGTGCCTCGAGTGCCCGAAATGTCTCCTGCAATATTACAGGTACCTAAGCACTTGTAGTACACACTTCAGCGCATTGCGGCCTGTTGCGGCCTCGTGCGGCTTAGGCCAATTTGGTTGTAACAGCTCTCCTTGGTGGTATTGCAAGCCTTGGAACAATAGAATTGGGAAGGGTTGTGCCCCTAGTGCCCGAAATGTCTCTTGCAGTATTACAGGTACCCGGGCACTTGGACACACTTCAGCGCATTGCGGCCTGTTGCGGCCTCGTGCGGCTTAGGGCAATTTGGTTATAACGACTCTCCATTGTGGCATTGCAACCCTTGGAACAATAATATTGGGAAGGGTTGTGCCTCAAGTGCCCGAAATGTCTCCTGCAATAATCCAGGAACATGGGCACTTGTACACACTGTAGCGCATTGCGTCCTGTTGCGGCCTTGTGCGGCTTATGGCAATTTGGTTATAACGACTCTCCATTGTGGCATTGCAACCCTTGGAACAATAATATTGGGAAGGGTTGTGCCTCAAATGCCCGAAATGTCTCCTACAATAATTCAGGAACCTGGGCACTTGTACACACTGTAGCGCATTGCGGCCTGTTGCGGCCTTGTGCGGCTTAGGGCAATTTGGTTATAACAGCTCTCCTTGGTGGTATTGCAAGCCTTGGAACAATAAAATTAGGAAGGGTTGTGCCTCGAGTGCCCGAAATGTCTCCTGCAATATTACAGGTACCTAAGCACTTGTAGTACACACTGCAGCGCATTGCGGCCTGTTGCGGCCTCGTGCGGCTTAGGCCAATTTGGTTGTAACAACTCTCCTTGGTGGTATTGCAAGCCTTGGAACAATAGAATTGGGAAGGGTTGTGCCCCTAGTGCCCGAAATGTCTCTTGCAGTATCACAGGTACCCGGGCATTTGGACACACTACAGCGCATTGCGGCCTGTTGCGGCCTCGTGCGGCTTAGGGCAATTTGGTTATAACGACTCTCCATTGTGGCATTGCAACCCTTGGAACAATAATATTGGGAAGGGTTGTGCCTCAAGTGCCCGAAATGTCTCCTTCAATAATCCAGGAACCTGGGCACTTGTACACATTTTAGCGCATTGCGGCCTGTTGCGGCCTTGTGCGGCTTAGGGCAATTTGGTTATAACAACTCTCCTTGGTGGTATTGCAAGCCTTGGAACAATAGAATTGGGAAGGGTTGTGCCCCTAGTGCCCGAAATGTCTCCTGCAATATTAGGAAGGGTTGTGCCTCGAGTGCCCGAAATGTCTCCTGCAATATTACAGGTACCTAAGCACTTGTAGTACACACTGCAGCGCATTGCGGCCTGTTGCGGCCTCGTGCGGCTTAGGCCAATTTGGTTATAACAGCTCTCCTTGGTGGTATTGCAAGCCTTGGAACAATAAAATTAGGAAGGGTTGTGCCTAGAGTTCCCGAAATGTCTCCTGCAATATTACAGGTACCTAAGCACTTGGTGTACACACTGCAGCGCATTGCGGCCTGTTGCGGCCTCGTGCGGCTTAGGGCAATTTGGTTACAACGACTCTCCATTGTGGCATTGCAACCCTTGGAACAATAATATTGGGAAGGGTTGTGCCTCAAATGCCCGAAATGTCTCCTGCAATAATTCAGGAACCTGGGCACTTGTACACACTGTAGCGCATTGCGGCCTGTTGCGGCCTTGTGCGGCTTATGGCAATTTGGTTATAACAACTCTCCTTGGTGGTATTGCAAGCCTTGGAACAATAGAATTGGGAAGGGTTGTGCCCCAAGTGCCCGAAATGTCTCTTGCAATATTAAAGGGACCTGGGCACTTGTACACACTGCAACGCATTGCGGCCTGTTGCCGCCTCGTGCGGCTTAGGGCAATTTGGGTATAACAACTCTCCTTGGTGGAATTGCAACCCTTGGAACAGTAATATTGGGAAGGGCTGTGCCTCGAGTGCCCGAAATGTCTCCTGCAGTATTACAGGTACCTGGGCACTTGTACACACTGCAGCGCATTGTGGCCTGTTGCGGCCTCGTGCGGCTTAGGCCAATTTGGTTATAACAACTCTCCTTGGTGGTATAGCAAGCCTTGGAACAATAGAATTGGGAAGGGTTGTGCCCCTAGTGCCCGAAATGTCTCTTGCAGTATCACAGGTACCCGGGCACTTGGACACACTTCAGCGCATTGCGGCCTGTTGCGGCCTCGTGCGGCTTAGGGCAATTTGGTTATAACGACTCTCCATTGTGGCATTGCAACCCTTGGAACAATAATATTGGCAAGGGTTGTGCCTCAAGTGCCCGAAATGTCTCCTGCAATAATCCTGGAACCTTGGCACTTGTACACACTGTAGCGCATTGCGGCCTGTTGCGGCCTTGTGCGGCTTAGGGCAATTTGGTTATAATAACTCTCCTTGGTGGTATTGCAAGCCTTGGAACAATAGAATTGGGAAGGGTTGTGTCCCTAGTGCCCGAAATGTCTCTTGCAGTATCACAGGTACCCGGGCACCGGCTTGGACACACTGCAGCGCATTGCGGCCTGTTGCGGCCTCGTGCGGCTTAGGGCAATTTGGTTATAACAACTCTCCTTGCTGGCATTGCAACCCTTGGAACTATTATATTAGGAAGGGTTGTGCCTCGAGTGCCCGAAATGTCTCCTGCAATATTACAGGTACCTAAGCACTTGTAGTACACACTTCAGCGCATTGCGGCCTGTTGCGGCTTCGTGCGGCTTAAGCCAATTTGGTTGTAACAACTCTCCTTGGTGGTATTGCAAGCCTTGGAACAATAATATTGGGAAGGGTTGTGCCTCAAGTGCCCGAAATGTCTCCTGCAATAATCCAGGAACCTGGGCACTTGTACACACTGTAGCGCATTGCGGCCTGTTGCGGCCTTGTGCGGCTTATGGCAATTTGGTTATAACGACTCTCCATTGTGGCATTGCAACCCTTGGAACAATAATATTGGGCAGGTTTGTGCCTCAAATGCCCGAAATGTCTCCTACAATAATTCAGGAACCTGGGCACTTGTACACACTGTAGCGCATTGCGGCCTGTTGCGGCCTTGTGCGGCTTAGGGCAATTTGGTTATAACAGCTCTCCTTGGTGGTATTGCAAGCCTTGGAACAATAAAATTAGGAAGGGTTGTGCCTCGAGTGCCCGAAATGTCTCCTGCAATATTACAGGTACCTAAGCACTTGTAGTACACACTGCAGCGCATTGCGGCCTGTTGCGGCCTCGTGCGGCTTATGGCAATTTGGTTGTAACAACTCTCCTTGGTGGTATTGCAAGCCTTGGAACAATAGAATTGGGAAGGGTTGTGCCCTTAGTGCCCGAAATGTCTCTTGCAGTATCACAGGTACCCGGGCACTTGGACACACTTCACCGCATTGCGGCCTGTTGCGGCCTCGTGCGGCTTAGGGCAATTTGGTTATAACGACTCTCCATTGTGGCATTGCAACCCTTGGAACAATAATATTGGGAAGGGTTGTGCCTCAAGTGCCCGAAATGTCTCCTGCAATAATCCAGGAACCTGGGCACTTGTACACACTGTAGCGCATTGCGGCCTGTTGCGGCCTTGTGCGGCTTATGGCAATTTGGTTATAACGACTCTCCATTGTGGCATTGCAACCCTTGGAACAATAATATTGGGAAGGGTTGTGCCTCAAATGCCCGAAATGTCTCCTACAATAATTCAGGAACCTGGGCACTTGTACACACTGTAGCGCATTGCGGCCTGTTGCGGCCTTGTGCGGCTTAGGGCAATTTGGTTATAACAGCTCTCCTTGGTGGTATTGCAAGCCTAGGAACAATTAAATTAGGAAGGGTTGTGCCTCGAGTGCCCGAAATGTCTCCTGCAATATTACAGGTACCTAAGCACTTGTAGTACAAACTGCAGCGCATTGCGGCCTGTTGCGGCCTCGTGCGGCTTATGGCAATTTGGTTGTAACAACTCTCCTTGGTGGTATTGCCCTGAGCAAGGCATAAAACTGCTTGGCTTGCTGTTGACTGGGTCAACTGGTCAGCACATGGCAAGTCGAAATGGGCTGGCCTGACATACATTGGCTAGCAATGGATCTAGGGTGGGCTGGTGGCAGCCATTGTGTGAGTTTTGGACAGGAGTTTGAGTACGCCGTTGGAGCCTAAGTTGGCTCCTTGTGGGTGGCGCTGCCCCCACCGGCGCCCCGCTCTGATGGGGCCATTTGGTAATTGGTAATTGGTATTGCAAGCCTTGGAACAATAGAATTGGGAAGGGTTGTGCCCCAGTGCCCGAAATGTCTCTTGCAGTATCACAGGTACCCGGGCACTTGGACACACTTCACCGCATTGCGGCCTGTTGCGGCCTCGTGCGGCTTAGGGTAATTTGGTTATAACGACTCTCCATTGTGGCATTGCAACCTTTGGAACAATAGAATTGGGAAGGGTTGTGCCCCTAGTGCCCGAAATGTCTCTTGCAGTATTACAGGTACCCGGGCACCGACTTGGACACACTGCAGCGCATTGCGGCCTGTTGCGGCCTCGTGCGGCTTAGGGCAATTTGGTTATAACAACTCTCCTTGGTGGCATTGCAACCCTTGGAACTGTTATATTAGGAAGGGTTGTGCCTCGAGTACCCGAAATGTCTCCTGCAATAGGTAAGGTACCTGGGCACTTGTACACACTGTAGCGCATTGCGGCCTGTTGCGGCCTTGTGTGGCTTAGGCCAATTTGGTTATAAAAACTCTCCTTGGTGGTATTGCAAGCCTTGGAACAATAAAATTAGGAAGACTTGTGCCCCTAGTGCCCGAAATGTCTCTTGCAGTATTACAGGTACCTGGGCACTTATACACACTGCAGTGCAGTGCGGCCTGTTGCCGCCTCGTGCGGCTTAGGGCAATTTGGGTATAACAACTCTCCTTGGTGGCATTGCAACCCTTGGAGCAATTATATTAGGAAGGGTTGTGCCTCGAGTGCCCGAAATGTCTCCTGCAATATTACAGGTACCTAAGCACTTGAAGTACACACTGCAGCGCATTGCGGCCTGTTGCGGCCTTGTGCGGCTTAGGCCAATTTGGCTATAACAGCTCTCCTTGGTGGTATTGCAAGCCTTGGAACAATAAAATTGGGAAGGGTTGTGCCTCGAGTGCCCGAAATGTCTCCTGCAATATTACAGGTACCTGGGCACTTGTACACACTGCAGCGCATTGCGGCCTCATACGGCCTCGTGCAGCTTAGGCCAATTTAGTTATAACAACTCTCCTTGGTGGTAGTGCATGCCTTAAAACAATAAAATTGGGAAGGGTTGTGCCCCAAGTGCCCGAAATGTCTCCGGCAATACTACAGGTACATGGGCACTTGTACACACTGCAGCGCATTGCGGCCTGTTGCGACCTCGTGCGGCTTAGGCCAATTTGGTTATAACAACTCTCCTTTGTGGCATTCCAAGCCTTGGAACAATAGAATTGGGAAGGGTTGTGCCTCTAGTACCCGAAATGTCTCTTGCAATGTTACAGGCACCTGGACACTTGTAGACACTGCAACGCACTACAGCCTTCTGCGGCCTCGTGCGGCTTAGGCCAATTTGGTTATAACAACTCTCTTTGGTGGTATTGCAAGCCTTGGACCAATAAAATTGGGAAGGGTTGTGCCTCGAGTGCCCGAAATGTCTCGTGCAATATTGCAGGTACTTGGGCTCGTGTACACACTGCAGCGCATTGCGGCCTCATGCGGCCTCGTGCGGCTTAGGCCAATTTAGTTATAACAACTCTCCTTGGTGGTATTGCAAGCCTTGGAACAATAAAATTGGGAAGGGTTGTGCCCCAAGTGCCCGAAATGTCTCCGGCAATACTACAGGTACATGGGCACTTGTACACACTGCAGCGCATTGCGGCCTGTTGCGACCTCGTGCGGCTTAGGCCAATTTGGTTATAACAACTCTCCTTTGTGGCATTCCAAGCCTTGGAACAATAAAATTGGGAAGGGTTGTGCCTCAAATGCCCGAAATGTCTCCTGAAATATTACAGGTACCTGGCACTTGTACACACTGCAGCGCATTGCGGCCTGTTGCGGCCTCGTTCGGCTTAGGCCAATTTGTTTATAACAACTCTCCTTGGTGGTATTGCAAGCCTTGGAACAGGAAAATGGGGAAGGGTTGTGCCTCTACTTCCCGAAATGTCTCCTGCAATAATACAAATACCTGGGCACTTGTACACACTGTAGCGCATTGCGGCCTGTTGCGGCCTCGTGCGGCTTTGGCCAATTTGGTTATAAAAGCTCTCCTTGGTGGTATTGCAAGCCTTGGAACAAGCAAATTGGGAAGGGCTGTGCCTCAAGTGCCCGAAATGTCTCCTGCAATATTACAGGTATTGGGGCACTTGTACACACTGCAGCGCATTGCGGCCTGTTGCGGCCTCGTGCGGCTTTGGCCAATTTGCTTATAACAACTCTCGTGGTGCGCAGCAGCAGCTTGCCTATGTAGGGGGGGCCAGCTGTTGCTGGGCTGGCCTATAGCACTCCCTGCTTGTGGCCAGCCATTATGGTTGATGCAACTTTCTCTTTGATGCTATTTGTGGACTGGCATCGGAGGATTGCTGTGTCCCATCATCCGCACCTGCCTGCACTCGCTAGGAGCGTTGCGTTGACCTTTCAGGGATTGATTCGGCCACATGCATTCCATGTTGGTTGGGTCAGGTTGCATATATCCATCTGTATTTGAGCCCTTTGCATGGTTTTTGTACATCTCCAGCCCGTGGTAATCGTCATTGTTTGCCATGCCATTGCAACCGATGGAGGAGTGGGTGGTGTTCTTGATCATGGGCTCTGTCTCGATAGGAGCGTTGCCTTGACTTTGGAGGGATTGATTCGGCCACATTCCATGGTGGTTGGGTCTGGTTGCATATATCCCTCTGTGGTTGAGTCCTTTGCATTGGTTCTTGCATGGTTCTTAGTGTACATCTCCAGCCCGTGGTAATCGTCATTGTTTGCCATGCCATTGCAATCGATGGAGGAGTGGGTGGTGTTCTTGATCATGGGCTCTGTCTTGCCTGGATACATGTTTCGGTATCATTACTGCTTGGTTGGTGGTCTGGAAGCCATTGTGTTTGGATCCATCCGATGGTGTGTTTGGTCGGTTCGACCTAGCAGCGCAGCCCTTTGCGGTTGCCACACCTTAAATGTTTGTTGTTGTTGTTGTTGTATTCGTCCTTTTCAACTCCTGAATGGCTTTTGATGGTGCGGGAACCGAGCAGGGCACGCGTCGTTTCCCGGAAGCAGAGGAAGGCTACTCCATCCGCCTTAAGCCTTGAGAATGCTGCATATAAGAGACGTGCATAACAATTAGCACCGTGTTCCACGTTTTCACGCACTTAGCTTCTTGCTTCTGCATCGGCAAGGCTGGACCTTTCCAAGCCACCCGGTTCGGGCTGGCCTCAAGGGTCCCGTTTGCGTTGTGCAATTTAATCAGTGGGATGTACTCCGGGCAAACATGTGAAGCTTTATCAGGCGCCCGTTTCTACAACTTTGCCAAAAAAACATGTCTGCATGCAATCGCTTCTAATCCAGCAAATTTCACATGGCACTGCTCCTCCTTCACGAGCTGGGTTGCCGCAGCTATGCATATAATCTGAGTTGAATGTGACGCCATATGCAGTTACCACTCAGTTCTATTCCAGAAGCAAGCCGCATGAGGAGCAGCCAACTACTGGCAGTGGTGTCCATCAACTTGACTGAGACTGCTGCAGCAGCTACGTAGATATCAAATGTTGCATGCCCCTTCTTGCCAGGGAAGCACCCCTAATGGGGCCAGCCTTCATGGGGCGAAGCCCTTTATTGGGAGTTGTAATCACATAAACCTATCTGTCGGAAATGAAGGCTATCCAGTCTGTGAGCTTGCTTGACAATAATGGCCAAGGACAAGCAAGAGTAGTGCTGACTTGAGGGGGTGACAAGTGCATACTCGTACTGCCAGTCCACCAAGGGGGTCTGGGGGCGAAGCAAAAGCTGAAAAATCTGGTTTACATTTACCATTTTTTTCCTCGCAACCCCCATGGTTTACCTATTACCCTCCACGCAGAGGAGTGCTTTACCGTTTACGCCTCGCCATCACCATCGTTTACCACCTCACAACTCCACTCAGTCGCATACCCTTTACGCCTCGCACGCTTGGCCGTTAACCGTTTACATTACCATTAAACACTCGTAAACTCAGCCATCACCTCCTATATTTAGCATACAAAGGGCAACGATTCTGTCTCGCAACTCCAATTGCAGCCTCATCTCTAGCACCTGCCTGTACTGCACAAACACAGCATGTACAGCTGAAGTGCTCCATGTACTGCCTAAACCCTTCATTAATGCCTGCACCGCTAACGTCTGCAGTCTGCTACTGCTGAGAGGGTGTCGGCAGCACAACTCCAGTGCTATGGCCAGGAGCTTCAGGTCCTGGCTGAAGCCTTTGCTCAAAGCATCCTCACAAGCGGCACGCAACTCGTCAACCTGTGCACATGTCCAGAGGTTAAGCACAAGGTAAGATAACATGGTTCTGTGCCCTTTGCCTGTGCCACATTCCAGAAAGTGCTAAAGGATCCATTGCCAAGACCAATTAGCACATGTTTGAGGCCTTTCTCTCTTCGGCTGCCTTTAACATGAACATTTGCACATTTGAAAGTGTTAACAGGGCAAATAGGGGCAAAAATTTGGCCCAAAAATCGACGACTGCGGGGGCGGCAACGGGCAGTGCAGAAAACTAGGGCATGGCCCAACATTCATTCCGAGCATGTGCAAAAAGAAAGGAAAATTAGGGAAGGCCTTCATCAGTAGGGTTGATTGACGGCGACCGTTCTGCGGGGTCTCGGAAGGCGGTACAACTTCGGAGCCTCCGAAACAGTCAGCATGTATCAGTTGTCCTTTGCGGCATTCGCTGCTGTTGCAAGCCCATATATGGGAGCGAAAGGGGCCAGGAGCGCCAAAAGTCTTTGTCAGCCTTTTAAAATCGTGTTTCGCAACGTTGCCCGAACACACAGTGTGACACGCGGCAGCTGTCGGTTGAGCGAAGCAGTTGCATTTGCATCACATGCCTCTATGGAAGCGATACTATCCTGCTCTTGCCTTGCGCACACCACTGCGGATTAGTGAGGGTCCTGCTTTTGCCTTGAAATCTCGGTTGAGTTGGCGTCTGCTCCTGCCATGGCTTGCAGCCTCCGACACGGCAAATGAAGCAGGCTTGAGTATGGATGGCCTAAGTATGCCTGTTACGCCTCCCAGCATTCATATCAGAAGTATCTGCCTGGCGCTGGGCTACTATGCTCTGTTCGGGGTTTCGGGAGATTGGCATCTTCGAGATGGTTCCAGAGGCATGGAACTCGTCTACTCGTGTTCATAAGCAATTCTCACCCTTTCGAGCAGCTCGTGGTCTTATGTACGACGCATAGGAGCAGCCAGTCGGGGACTTGAAAAGTGTGAGAGTGTGAGGATCGATGCACTGCTCGCTTCATCAGTGGTGGACTTATCCACCGGAAGGAAGCTACTAGTCTATCGTGTTGCATTCGCAGTCTGCATGTTTGCAAGGGTGCTTTCAATCTGCACTCTTGCTTTTGGTTTTTCTTGACATCGATTTTTAATGTTTGTGCAGGGAAGAGAATAGTATGGCAACTTAACCCAAAGGATACTGGCATGTAATATACATGTTCACGCTGTAAGCTCCAACATCCCTGCAATATGGCGGCGGGTGCTGTACGGTCTACATGCTGTGCAGTGATCTTTCTCACATAAATATGGTGCGCTTGTCTGCTTGTGAAGTTTGCTGCTGTGTGTACCAAAGTGGCATGGTTTTCTCATAAGACTGGAGGCTCGAATCCGCATCTCCTACCAGAGGTTTTGGTCAATACAGATACACATCTGGATATGTTTGATTCAGAATCTGAGGATGCATCAGACTTCGAAGAGCGTATAGAAGTGCAAGCCAAATGATTGAACCTCAATGGCTTGAAATCCTGATAGAGTGTGAAGCTACTGATTTTGTGTTGGTCCTTTTGCCATTTCTGTGATGTTTCCTATTCCGTTGTGTGGGGAAATGGGGTTTGACCCCGGTGTGTTTGGTCGTTTCGACCAAGCTGCCTTGGTGTAGCCACACCTTAATTTTTGTTTGTTTGTTTGTTTGTCCACTTTATCTGCAGCTAGACCATGGATCAGTATAGCCTACCAAAGTATGCTGCAATAGACGTCTCCTCTCAACATGTTGCAACCAATGCATGTCATGAGCCTGCTGCAGAATGAGCAATGGCTGTCACAAACACCTGTAAACGTATACCACTTCTAAGCGGCACACTCTAGTTAAGAGCTGTCGAACACCCGATGACAATGAGCTGCTCCCCTGTTGGTACACCAAGTAGGGGATATCTACTAGCCTACTAGAAAATAGCCTACTAGCCTTCTACTATCTCGTCTTTAGAACATTCTCCCAAACCCAATGCTTCGATAGAAAAATATGCAAAACAGGCATAATTACATCACATCGATTTCTCCTCTGCGGCCAGGCAGGGTGGGGAAATAAAGATAATAACGATGATAATAACAATAATAACAATATTAATAGACTTACCTTAAGAGGGGAAAGCTAGAAAAAACAGATGAAGAACAGAAAGAGGTTTCAGTGAAACCCAACGCCATTAACCTAGATACCGTAAGAAACACCATATGGCCGTACTATCGTTCTGCTCATTATCTACGGATCGTAGATTGCTCCATGCAGCCAGATGCTCACCAAGGGCAAAGCCACAATGCTGTTCACATATGCTGTTATCTGTATTAAGCATATTTATCTGTATTAACATATAGAATGCAGAGAAGCTGGTGCAGGGTATTCTCTCCACTAGCAGCCTCGCGCTAGGGAATGGTTCTGAATTCGAATGGCCCGTCCCCAGCCATTTGCCTCAGAGAAACTAGCCCCAAATCGGGCGGGCTGTAAAGTACTTGGACAAACTAAACTGTTCGTGCTAAAAAAGCTTAAGCTTCCTCTTTCTGCGATGGTATTGGTGTGATAATCAATGCTTGAAAAACCCAAGGTTACATTTAGTGCAACGCTGATCGAGGAAAATACTCTGTTGAAAACGCGCAGCCCCTTAGTCTGGAAATATGTTGAAGCGCTTGGCTGCAAACTAAGTGCTAGCTTGAACATCCCACTCTGGTCAAGATGCGCAGGGAACATATGCGATACTTGGAATTGCTGCCCACGCCGCTACCAGTACGCTGCTGTTGTAAATATGCGTAGACTTGTGCTCGTTGAGAAGCGCGCAAGTCTGCATTCCACACAATTAGCTCAAGTGAGGAAGCCCCGGGGAGCATGTTGCTAACACGAGGACCTGGTGTGTCCCGATCTTCCGTGCATGACGCATGGAGGAGGTCAAAGCTGTAATGGCTTCTCTGGGCTGGCATAAGTTGAACCTGGGCTGCAGGGGCTGCTGCTTCCCAGCCTTTGTACTTCCTCGAGTCTTCTTTAGCAAGATGTTCCGCGACGTAGTGAGCATTAGACAGGCGATTGGACCGGTACGCAGCTAGCAGACAACGTTATAGTGATTTGCGACTGCGCTGGAAGCGATCATGTGCTGCATTGCGTTGCAATCGGGAGATTTGCCTGCTCTCGAGTCGTATTTAGCGTGACGCTCCGCAACCGTGACAACCGGGCCCATCCTAGGGCGCGCCCCTGGGGGGGCTGCGCAAAAAGAACCTCCGGGTTTTTCAGCGAGGATCAATCACACTAGAATAGGTTTGGTGTGTTTCTGCCGTCATTCTTTTGAAGTGAATGCATTGCTGTCACGTGAGGCCATGGCCACACGTGGCCAGTCATGCCGTCCACAACCCTTGGGTCCCAGGCCGGTCCACCTACCGCTCGCTGGGAGGGTCTGTTGTGACCATTTTGCATTTATTACAGTGGCTGAACACTTTCTGGTGCCAGACCAGTCGAAAATGCCCTGGATTTACTAGCTTTTGCCCCTTATAGTCACTGCTCTGCCCATCATCCCCTGAACCTCCTTATTGTTGCCCATAGCATACCCGCAGCTGTTCTTCCCCCATTGAATTGACCCCGTCTGGTTGTTCCCACAATGCAAGCTGTCAACCAACCCTCATCAGATGTTACCAACCAGCCAACCCCTTCCATGGGCATAGAACCAAGGCAACCAAATGTCATTCCTTGCATCATATGCTAATATCTTACCTGCAGAACCTCTGCAGCAATCCACAGCTGTGCCACCTGTCGAGGCTTCAAGCCTGTTGGTAGGTTGCTCCCATCACACCAATGGGTCAGGCACCGCACCACCCACCAGTTTGCGCGGGCAGTGAACTGTGGAATGGACAGCACTCTAATTGGCTCCTGTGCCCCGGACGCCTCCACGGCCTTGCCCAGCAGAAGCTTCAGCAACTGGCTGCTTTGCTTCATCTTCTTGAACTGCCGGCCAGTCACCCGGTGCTGGTAGCGCTCAAATTGGAACACGATGCTGCCTGTGCCGCTGCTGCCGAAGAGCAACTGCCCCAGCTCTACCTTATTCACCTTCAGACAATTGCCCCCGCTGCTGCTACTGCCGACCGGACACAGCTGGCTGCTGCCCATTGAGCACGGCCCACCGCAAGTACATTTACCGCAGCTGTTACTGCTGCTTAAGGTGAGTGCTCCAATCACCTCCATCGTATTTTCCGCCCTTGGCATCAAAGGAGCAGCCTCAGGTTCTTCTGGCTCTATTTCACACACGGCCGCCCGCTTTCCAGGGCCTGCCCTAGCGGGCGGCAGCTGTTGTGGCTGTACTAACCCCTGGACAACAGAGGTGTACACCCCGTCTCCATCTGGCTGCTGCAGTGCTGCATCGAGGCTGCTGATGCTGCTTGCCATACTGCCTGCGGTATCCGAGCTGCTGCTGTCTTCAAAGCCAGCCCCACACACCTGCTTGGCTGTCTGCAGCTGCACATCCCGATCCACTACATATTTTATGAGGGAATCCACTGCCTCAATCACCTCTGAACCGTCTCCACCCACTCTAGAGCCCCCCTTCTCTGCTGCTGAAGGTGGCACGCCAGCTGTAGAGGAGCAATACCCGTTGCCTGAACCTCCTTGCTTAATTGGTTCGCCCAACGCCCCAGCTGTGGCTGCTTTCAGACCACTTCGGTCAGCTCCCCCTGCAACCATTGCTGCTACTATTAACTCCTCTCCATATCCAGCTACCAACTCTTTTAGCCGATCATGCTGCAGCAGGAGCCGGCAGGTAAGCATGTCAGTGTAGTATTCCTCCTGCTGCTGCTCGTCCTGCTCTGGTGCTGCTCCTGTTGCCGGTTGACTACGCCCAACACCGATGTGGCCCTGCTGCTGCTGCTGCTGCTGCTGTTGATACCCTTCCTCCTCACCCTCCGCCTGCTCCTCGACAAGCTGCACTCCGTTGGAAGGAAATGCTGAAGGCAGCGCCATATGCACCCCAGAGAGTGTGATTACCTGTGCAAGTGCAAGAGGCACATCTAACACACATTCCACCTCCAGGCCCAGAATCATCTCCTGTCCCCTGCTGCTAAGCAGCTGGCACAGGAACAACCGAGCGAGCTGCCGGGGTAGCGCCTGCAAAAACTTCCCTACCAAATGCTCTTCCAGCAGAACCCTCAATACCCCCAGCACATGGCTGCTGCTGCTGCCCACTTGATTTACCAACCCATGAAGCTCCTGCTCGACCCGTGGTGTCGGGTACTTCCGATAGTACAACGCCAGAACCAGGCCATGGAGTGGTTCCGGTGCTAGTAGGGAACCCAGAACCCCTTCCCCGGCTCCAGGCACACCAGGTGACTCTGACTGTGCCAAGCACCCTAACAAAGCCAGCGAGAAGGTCCCGGGAATTAACCCATATTCCATCCCGAGCTGCTGCTGGATGAGCGGGACAGCCCCTGCTTCTAGCAGCATCATTCGGGTCAACGATGCAGCCTGAAAGCTGCCGCAACGGATGCCTTTTGGGCTTCCACTGCTGCTGCCGTTGCTGCCTGTCCCTGTACTGCTGCTATCGCTGGAATCACACAATGTTTGCGCAGACACCTGATACTGCTGCGGTGTGACGGGGCCCACCTGCAGCTGCAGCTCTGAGGTGCCATCATTTCGGCTGCAGAGAAGAAACCAAATCCACATGATGTTGCGTAGGATGCATTCCTTGACCGAAAGAGCCACATATGTAGATTGTACAACTGCTGACGCAGCTCGGTGCAGCAACCCAACCACTTGGGCATCCACTAAGACGCCACCGACTAAAGGTGGCCCAGCGCAGACTTGCAGTAGAACCCATGTAGCCTGCAGCCATAGACAGATAACGTGAGAGCTTGGCATGCTTGGGCCGCTTGTAGACACCTTCATATGCAGTGCTCACTGCACCCCAGGTCGGTAACATGGGAAACATGGAGAAACTGCAACCTCAGTCTACAATATCAAATGTGCTGAAGGACTCCTCCTGTCAACCAGAGCTAGAAAGCTGCTGCCCATACTGATCCTTCAAGTTCTGCATGACCGACGCACCCTATCACCTAATCTTGTGAGTGGGCACCAACAATCAACAGCAAGCATGCAGCAGATCCACAACCACACATTAGTAGCTGCCCAAGTCGGTCCTAACAACAGCAGACACCAACATAAAACATCATCAATACCGCACGTGGCCCCGGGCTCGGCAAACAGTCCTACCACTCCTCCACCCCTTGCATTTTCCCAACCATTTCCTCAAGGACCTACCTGCCACAGCGCTCCCACAGCCGCCTTCTGCCCACTTGGCGGCCCATCCGACAATTCAGCGACAGCCCTCTCCACCACTCTGAGCACCAGTACCACCCCACCGTGCTGCACAAAATCTGATTGGGCAGTCCCGCTCCTGGATTTCAGCAGGAGCTCAGCCGTCTCACAGCATACTTCGGCTGCGGCACCAAGTGGTGATGCTGGAGGAGATGACCATGGAGTTACCTCGGCGGGTGACACGGGTGATGCCAGGTTACCCATCCGCTTGACGCAACACAGGAGAGCATCCTTTTGTGCTTCCGCTTCAGCCTGAAAACAAAAGTTGGACAGAATAACTGTTACTGCACCGCCACAATTGAGTCACTACGAGACTCCGTGGTTTTCAAACGCGACAGCAAGCAATTACCTTAGGGCAATAAATATGCACTATTGTTAACATTCTTATTCACAATAACCTAAGCTATGTCCAGCCGTCTTCATTGCCCAGTCTGCAACTGGCCCTGACAGTGCCCAAAGCATGGAATCCAGCTGCAACAATGCCAACAAGCAAACTGCCTTACATAGTCCTCACCATAAACTGTACGGCCATGCACGCATCCACATGGCACCGGTTACTACATTCCACAGTCACCCACGGTCACCCACACCCCTTTGCTTTGCTGCTGAGCTAGCTTGGGTCCATATGGATTGATATCCCAATCAATTGTACTGTCATGCTCAAGTCCAGGCTTCCCATTGGGTGATTTAGGGAGTCACTGGCATTAATAATGTCAGCAGACTGAACTTCGCACACCACTTGCGAGGCGCACCTGTGCCCTGCGCTTCTCCAGTGTAACCTCATCCTCGTCTTCCTTTGTAGGGGTAGTTTCAAAAGTGAATGTAGACCCCTTGGCACTGCAAGCAAGGACAGGAGGCAACCCCCACATCACTCCTCCCAACATACAGCCTGCTATGGAGGATTACCAAAGCCACTGCCAACGCCCCCCATGTCAAAGATAGCATTATGTGAGAGATGGAACCAGCAAATGCATATGCATATACATTAAATTGTGTGACCGACTGATGAACCCTGCAATCTATCAATCAAAACGCAAAAACATCATGATGAACCCTGCCCTGTGCCCAAAACATTGCCTGCTGCACTTAATGAGAGTACATCTGCTTGGCCCCTTCCTGCTATATACTCAACCCCCAAGCAGACGCACAACCATGGCAAGCAACTTCTCCCTGCAGTGCCCTTTGGCCTGTGTCACGATCAGGAGCCCCCAACCATTTCGAGCTACAGCTGCCGACCATCATGCCGGGCGTTGTTCCACCACATCTCTCTTTACTCCTGTGTTCAGTCGCCCATGTTGCCCCTCACCTGCTTACACCCTGCAAGCCCACCAAATCGTTTGGCTGTGTCTGATCGCCCAAGCAGTAGCGTGAGACAAGGCGCCTCAACCCCAATACCCTGCAGAAGGATCCCACATCCCACAGAATTACATTTGCTATCAGCAATTCGCACGACCCTGGATATGCACAATAAAGGCACAGTGACCGATAATCTCCCACTACGCTCCACACCAGTAAGCCAGCATGCAGCAGTATCCACAAATTGTAGACAGCTCCCACTGAAGCCCTGGATCTGAGGTGGCCTGAACCACCCCACAAGCAGAAGCATAGATGGTTGCTGCATCACGATGTAACCAGTGTTCCCAAACCCTGGACCTGCTGTTCGCTGTTTCTG
Organism: Pseudopediastrum boryanum; assembly: GCA_963556185.1. Classification (NCBI taxonomy): domain Eukaryota; kingdom Viridiplantae; phylum Chlorophyta; class Chlorophyceae; order Sphaeropleales; family Hydrodictyaceae; genus Pseudopediastrum; species Pseudopediastrum boryanum. The sequence goes on along the minus strand of OY744499.1, from coordinate 5,729,817 downwards.
CACGTACAGCCTCTTGGAAATTCCCAGCATCAGCCCCAGCACATGCTTCCCCTAACGGAGTTGGTGCCGCACCACTGATGCACCCATCACACAGTAGAAACAGGTCACTCTTAAAAAACAGGACTTCTGACAGAGCTTTACCTTAGTAGGGGTCGTGAGAGCAGCCCAAGGGCAGCAGACACCACCAGCAGCATCCATATTGCTATCAGGGACCAGACCCCGTGTTCTTCAAAGCAGGTGAAGCAATCAATGATGAAACTCCAGTGGGAAAGCATCACAAGGCCTGCCACCACTAAGCTGACCTGGGTAGGCAAAATATGAACATGTGGATCAGCAAAGCAAACTTGGCATACATGACAGCCCAAAAGCTCTTATGTTTACTCCGTACGATATTGTATTTACATTCACCCAACCTGCTGTGAACTTCCGCCTGTGGTGCATTGATCATCCAGCGTATGCTGCTTAGCCCTGCCATGGATATAAAGCAAGCGTGTCTCCTGAAAGGCTGAATGCTTCCAAGAAGTGGAAGCATGTGGCGTGTTAGGCCCTAAAGGTCCGAGGCTGGTCTTCTTGATGCAGCTAGAGGCGGGGCCACAAGGCACATGGACTCGCGGCCCAACGAGCTCTCCAGGGGCACCAGCAGCAATAATGCAGGCATGCGGATAACTTTAAGCGCTGTGTAGGCCGGAGCAGCATTGAGCTCTGTGCCAGAAGAAGGGTGGCGTACAGCCAGGGGGTACATGGGCAGCGTTGATGCAGGAGGCTGCCATACTCATTGCTCTGCATCACAGTATTCGCGATATCAAGGCACCATCTGGTAAATGCTTACAGGCCAGCATGAATTTGTTATAGTATCACTGCTTGCCACCCAAGAAATAACGAACAGAAGGATGCGACTGCATAGCATAAGGGTTGCAAAACTGCGGTATGCCACTGCAGCACTGCCTTGGTGCATGATGGGAGCGCTGCGGATGTGCTCATACCAAACATTGATATGCTGGTGACCCTCTCATGTTGTTGCGGTTGTCAGCACCTTACCAAGAGGCTGGTCGATGACCCTATCCCAGATACCTGTGGCTTCCTTACGTCTGTGTCTTCAATTGCAACGTGCCGCATTAATGCCAACGACATGTAGAAGAGTGGGTCTTGTCGTGGCACCCTGTTTGCTGGCTTTAATTGCTTTAAAGGGGGATCGTAAATGTCTGACCAGGACCCTATCACATGCAGCCACACGGTTAGCTACGAACACTTCAAGCTCGCAATCAGACACCCTGCACTCGCACCTTGCATGTTCAATCGTGGTCTCATTGCCATGTCGGGCCCGCTATTGCTCCTGCAGCATAATGAAACTGATTTGAAGCTGGCACACCGGAAGCAGCCGCAATCAGGCTATCGCGGGAAGTCCAGCCGCCTCCAGCGCGGGCAAGCCTAAGTAAGCAGATATCCCTGACATATGGCATACCCTACAGACTGGGGAAAGGAAGCCACCGAAGACATCTCGGTACCTTGTCCCCAGGTGCTTGGCTACATCAGTTGCAATACTTTGCCTCTGAAGGCTCCCATGTGTAAATGCATAAAGGCACGGGCAGGAAACGACAGGGCTCGTCAAGTGCTGAGCATTATTGAAACCAATCTCCTGAGCTCAAAGCTGTGGCGGTGCCACTGGCACCCGTTGAGGAGGCGCCTATAGACTGGATCGGCTTGAACCGCAAACATGCATCGCCTTCCAGAACAGTACAAAATGCAACATCATGCTTGCATTCACGGCAAACAAATGCTCAGACTGTAGCCAACACCGGCAGGAGATGTCGGTCGGTGAAAAAGAGCAGCAATCGGTACATGTATGGATCAGGAGGGTCATTAGTCGGTACGCACATACGTCTCGTCACAAATCCTCCGTCTAGAGGATCAATATGGTGGTGACTCCGGTTCATGGACGCACCAAAACCGGGGCGGGTTCAAGAGTAACACGGATAGATTTCAAATTCTTCATGTTGGCTTCCGAGGCGGCGCTATAAAAGGCAATAACTTGTGCACGGATGAGTGGCAGGTAATTATCCCGGATGCCTGAATGCAAGGGCAGCCGGCTAGCATACGATAAATGTTTTATACATACATGTCATCGGACAAGGAGCAGCAGTATGGCCCAGGCAGCCTAATGTGGCACTTGCGCATGCGCTTGAGCGCAAAGTGCCTTAAAAACTACCGGGCAGGCTAATGTATCGTGTACTGCTTCTTACTGCGATGTGACCCGGTCAGTGCATGGCTACCGATGCTACCGGTCCCGCTTCAGCTGCGGTGGAACTCGTTTCACTTGCACTAGCACGCGATGATCTGTACTGCTCCCTAGTACCATGGATATTCAGCAGAGAGCAGTCGTCCTTTGCTTCTTGGGCGAGCCAGCGCCGTTGTCTACTAGGCTGTGTTGAACGCTATGGGCCGCTTACCCCTGCAGACATCCGCCAGTGCCTGTGCGAACGGATTAATGCTGAGTGTTGCATGGCCGTTCATGTTCCTTCACACTGTGAGACTTGCAGCTTGACACGGAATGGCTGCTCTAACTCGCCACTCGTGAGCCCTCACGGCGCACGGGCAGCACCAACTCCTTCGCCCGCTGCCACCAAGCTTGCAAAACTGCATGGTCACTTGATCGCTCAAGGATTCATGCCCGACACATTGGGGAACCTCAGACATCTCCTTCAGCTCATCATACAGGGGCCCTTGGAGCAGGAGGTGCGTCGGCAAAGATTGTGCTTGAGGAAAACAGTCTTACCATGGTCTAGAGGACAGCAAGCCACTGGCAGCGGCCTTCTGGCTTACGTATGCCCAAGCTTGATGGAAGCCATTAGAGCAAGGCATGGGATGTACAGCATATACTTCTTGGCCCTGCAACGGCTTTAAGAACAATGTCCCATCCCCCTTCCCTGGTGCGTACTTCAGGTATCTGGGCCTAATGCCAAGGTGCTTGGCGACTCAGGATCACTGGGCCACTCTGTGGGTGGGTCCTGGCCTCTCTTCATGTCTGATGGCTTCCCTGCATATCCCGCAGCTGCCCTACACCCGGGACAGGTGACTGGAAACCTTGGCAACCTCCTGTGTTGCAGCATGGTAGCTGCTAAGTATGCAGCAAAGGTCTTGGATCCCAACAGCAAGCTCCTCCTGGCCCTTCCACCCCAGCTGCTCAAGCAGCTCCTTGTGTCTGAGCAACTGCAGCTATTCAGCCCCAGGATCAGCAAGCTGATTGAAAACCAGGAACAGCTGCAGCAGACTAGTGGGCCAAGCCCTGGATCTGTTAGGAGACCTTCCTCCAGGGCAGATAAGCAGAAAAGCAGCCCTGCAAGTGCTGCAAAACAGCAACGGCAGGGGAAAGGTGCGGACAGTAAGCTCTATGGCCAGCATCGGCACCAGCTCCTGCCAGCATGGGGTTTTGCCAAATACAGCAGCAGCAAGGGGACCCAGGCCGCAGCTCAAACTTTTATGAACAGCAGCAGCAGCTGGGGATCAGGGCCAATTGGTAAGGGCGCAAGTTGTCAGAGCATAGGCAGCGTGCAGCACATCGGCAGCTCCAGTGGCGCAGCAAGCTCAGCAAGCAGAAGGCAGAGCAATGGTGCAGGGAGCTTGTGGGCCGCTTTGAAGGCTCCCAAATCCAGCTGCTCCTCCTTTGGAAACAAACACCTGCATAATCGCGAGAAGGCAAGGGATCTCTTCTTTGCTGCTGTTAAGCAAAGCTCAGCAGGGGCCATCGCTGTGCGCCATGCCTGGGAGCAAGAGCAGCACCAGCAGGCGGTAGGGGAACAAGGGGTACAGCAGAACGTTCATGGGAATGCAGGGGCACAGTATGCTCTGCAGCTGCTGGCGAAGCTGCTATGCGACCTGCACCAGGTGATGCAGGAGCTGCTGCAGCAGTTGCAGCCGGGCAGTTTAACATATGTGTGTGAATTATTCACATCATGTGTGCTACAGGCGATCAGCACAGGTGAGCATGTGGTGATTACATTGAGAAAATATCACTGAGCATAGCAGGTGAATAGGAGGGACACAGATCACGTGAAAGGGACATGGGAGGCTCGTGCGGATGTGAGAACTTCCAAAGCAGACATGAGATTAGGTGCAGGGGGGAGAAGGAAAGAGCACAGGAACTGGAGCAGGTGCAATAGGTGGAGCCATGGCAATAGACAGCATATCATGCAGACAGGGAAGACTGCATATCAACAACTTTTTGCACTGGTAGCAGTAGCTGGAATTAAGGCGCATGCTTGAAAATTCCAACGGGGCCATCTGAGCATGCTTTAGGGTGGAATCAAACAAGGAGGCCCAGCGACAAGACATCTCATATCTTTACTGAGCATGCAGATGCTAATCCTGATCGTACCTCTAAAAACAGAATATGTCTGAGGTTGAGAGTAGCGTCCAGGGGAGGCGACAAATTCAACGATGCATCCTCATTGGACATCAGATATGACGGCCTTTAGTACCTTACCTGCGATGCAGGGGAAGCCGTGCTTAACCCGCAGCTAGCAGTGATTGCCGAGAAGGATCCCTCCCGCTTCATGAAGCTGCAGTCACGCCTACTCAGCACGCATGCAGAGCAATCACTGCTTGGCAGTACCAGCAGCTCTACATGCCTAATCAGCAGCAGCAGCACATACAGCAAGGGTATGACGCCAACAACCACACCAGCAGCAGGAGGGGCCCAAAATGTGACCCCAATTGTCTTGTCTAGCAGCACAAGCAGCCACACCACCGTTGGTGGTGGGAAAGGTGGGAATGGGATACAGGGCTCTGGCACGAGTTCTGACCAAGGAAGTAGCACCGTGCACCAGCAGCAGCAGCAACAGTCAGAATGGTTCTCAGTCCCTCCTCGAGCTAGGCAGTGGAGTTCTGCAAAATCACACCACAGCTGCAATTGGTATCGCAGTCCAGGCCCCAGCCCCTACCCCCATGCAGGTGTCGCTTTTGCAGCAGCAGCTTCCCATGCTCTAGACCTGATGTATGAACTACCAACATCACAGCATGCCTTGCTGCTGCTGCTACTGGCGGCAGACAGCAATAGCTTCAATGGGCAGCTTATGGTGGTCATGGCAGGGCGGGCAGAACAGCTGATGCAGCAGCCACAAGCAGGGCCAGAGGGGCTAGGGCTCGCGCCGGTAGGATTGCTGGGACAGCAGGCTGCGTCCGCAGCAACTTTGGGGTGGTATTTGGGGAGTTGCTGGGGTTGGCCGCAGGCGGTAGGAAAGGGTGGCAGCAGTAGCAGCTGCATTAGTGGCGGTGCTGTTGGTGGAGGGGGCGGGGGTGATGTGACTAGGAGGGTCCTGCTTGGCGGGGGAGTTCGTCCAGGGGATTTAGAGAGCGCTGTGGGTTTCTTGGGGCATTTTCAAAGTCCCTCCCATATACTGGGGCGTTCGGTGACTTCTCCTGGTGCAATCTCACCAGCAGCAGCAGAAAAAGCAGCACAGTGGGGAAGGGCAGGCCGGACACCTCAGACGTCAGAAAGTCAGGCAGATGGCAACTGCTTTGCCGATGGTTGGAGCAACAACCAGCAGCACCACATCATGACCAGCGGCCTAACTGGGGCCGAAACCACCTGCAACCCCCCATGCTGCAGGGAAGTGCCGCTGCAGCCACCTTTTGATCTGCTAGGTCTGCTCGATAGCTGCTGCTGCAGTATCATAAGCCGTCATGGCAGCAGCAGCAGTGCATGGGGTCTGGCCATAGCATTGCCTTTTCTGGTGAGCTACACGAAGGCAGCTGCAGCTCAGCAGCCCCACCTTCTCGTGTCTAGGGCTATCCAGGAGCTTCAAGCTTGGGTAAGGGGCATAGCGGATGACCCAGGGTTCTCGCCCTTGAACCCTAACTTTTGCCAGCTCACCGTGTGTCTCAAAAGCTGCCTCGACCAGCTTCTCATGGTCTTGGGGTTGCCGCAGAGAGTGTCAACCTTTGGGTCCATCCCCTTGATGGGCACGTCAGCACTATCAACAGCAGGCACTCCACGAGGGCCAGCTCCGACAGTAGGCAGAAGTGGGGACGAAAGTGCAATGCACACCCCTAGAACATCGGCGCCAGGGCAACACTTTACCCCTAAGTCTAACAAGCAACCATCAGGGGGAAAGTCTGCGTCTGGGGTCGCAGCTGGGCACGCACATACAATAGCCGCAGGGGGCCCGGAATCGTCTCATGATTCAGGGCAAGGGATAATCCGTAGCCAACCCAAGAGGGATGGGGCCTGGGGTAATAGCCAACTAGTTAGTGGCATTTCCAGGGGAGATAGGGCAGGGAGCTCACATGTTCCTCCTCTGCCCCGCCCTCGCTTTGTTTCAACATCATCAGTCCCTGTGTCTTCTGCTGAGGAAGACGAAGTGGGCGGCCAATCCAGAAGTGCTGTGGGAGTGGGAGGGCAGCGCCTGGGTGTCTGGTCGACTGCTAATGTAAGTTGCAACAGTCTTCAGAAATCACCAGGGGCAGCAGCATTAACAGTCCCAGCAGCAGCAGAAGGAGGAGCAACTGCAGCAGGAGAAAGAGCAGGGAGGCCTATATCATCAAGTTTAGCTGGCAGCAGCGGTGCAGGGGAAGATAGCATCGTGGGGAAATCTCCCGCAAATGCTCAGGAGCATACAAATGGGTACTCTTCAGCACCAGAGCAGCTCCAGGAGCAGCAGCAGGAGAGTAGCACCCTTAGTGCTCATGATGTTAAGGGTGTCTGGGGAACACCTCCTATCAGTAAAAAGCTGTGGCAGTCGCCTCTGGGGGGGCAAACGAAGCTTGGCTTGGGTGCTGGGGTTGGAAATCGGCAGCAGCAGCAGCAGCAGCAGCAGCACAGGAAAGAGACCTGCTCACTTCGGAATCAGGACTGCGAGCACCAGGGACAGTGCCACCCCAGCAATGGCATGCGGTACTGTACTTTCAGTATATTGGGCAAGGAGGAGGAGCACCAGCAACGCTGCAGTCAGCAGAGGCAGCAACAAGAAAGTGATTTAACCGTTGAACAAAACGCACTGCCACTGCTAGAGCAGCAATGGCAGGAGTCGCCTTCAGGGAGGTTTGCTAGCCGTTCTGCTGCTAAACCTGCTCTCCCTAGTCCCCCCTCCCCACCCCATATGGCAAATGGGCACGGCGCTCCATCTGTGCCAGTGGACAACCCTGCTTGTACTGTATCTACTTTAGGTCAGCTCCTGCAGCAGTCATCAGGGCTGGTGGATGACCTGTACTGGCAACTCACGTGCCCCCAGATAGTAGCCACAGTACAGCAGCTGGGGGACATGAGCAGTGTGAGCCAGGAGCAGCAGCAGGTGCAGTCACGGCAGCGTGGGGCCAAGGGGAGACCAGGCCAGAACGGACCAGTGCCAGCACATAGTTTGGATGCTGGGTTGCCTGCCGAATCAGCAGTGGTAGGGAGAAAGCAGGGGGGCGGTACCGGTTACTCTGCTGTTTCTAGAAGCCTTGAAACCAAGCCCTCAGCTGGGGTGTATGCCGCCACAGGAGCAGCAGCAGCAGGACGGACAGCAGAAGGAGCTCGGCAGCATGCGGTAGCAGCGGAGGCAGGTGACGGGCCAGCGAAAGTAGGGCGTTCTCGTCATGCGTCAGCGGTGCTGGTGGCATTGAAATCTGGGGTTGCAGAGCCGGGGGCAGTTCCCAGGAGCCTGGAGGTAGCACTGGCAGCGGCAGGAGATGAAGTGGAAATGCAGCTGCAGCAGGCCTTTCTGGCAAGATACAGCACAGAGGAGGAACAGGTGAGGGGATCTGGCGACATGACAGCATAAGGACTGAAAATGGATTCAGGGAGCCCGGCACAAAGAAATACCCAGAGGTCAGCAAACACAGTTCCATGCACTGTGTGGGACAGGCTCTGAACAATTATGGAGGGGGGGATGGGGTGTAACCAATGGCTGCGAGATGTTGGGTCTGCTGGGGGTCTTGAGGTTTAAAGCAGCACAATCCATATTCTGACATGCAAGATATTCAGAGGAGCGACAGAAGGAGATTTTTTGGGGGGAGGGGGATGATCCTAAGAGTTAGAGGTTGTGCTGGCAGCAGCAGGAGACAGTGTGGAAATCAAGCTGCAGCGGGGCTTTTTGGCAAACTATGGTACAGAGGAGCAAGTATGGAGGTAGGCAGGCCTTGGTGGTTAGGGTATGGCAGGAGTCTGGATTGAAGTAGCCGAGCAGAAGCTTTCCAAACCTGTGGACATGTGGTTTAGACACTTTATAGTTGTCATCCCCATGGTGGCAGATATGAGGATCAGGAGTGGCAATGTCAAGTCCTGGGCAAGAGAGCAGGGCCGAGATAAGGTGGTGCAGGCGTGCTGCAATTGCGGAAGGCGTTATGGGCTAAAATAATTACCAAAAGGAACAGCAGGGCAGAAGGGAAAAGCCAAGGGATTTCAAATGGTTGTCCTCATGAAGCGTGGTAGGAAGAAATGAGTGCAGCTTTGGGCAGCAAGCACGGTGTGGAGCTGGTGTTAGACAGGCTGGGCAGAGTTGAAGGGAAGGCCTGGAAAAATGATAGCTTTTCTGGCAGTTGTTGTGGCTTTCTTACGTACAATGATGTGCAGAGCATAGGCACCTAGTGCTTCCTTGCTGCCACCATCGCCTCTTGAGGGAATTGTAAGGCATGCTTTTCAGTGCATGGTACCTGCAACTACTTAAAGTTGTTCAAGACCTTGGGGTTGCTGCAGATATAGTGCATTGTCAGGCCCCTCTTTGTAGGTTTGCTTCTCACACCCAAATTGTTTCTCAATGTACTCACACCCTTCTAAGGCTTGGAGCATTGGTCTGCTCGTTCTCATACACCGTATATCGATCCATGCATGTCAAATGCTCACCAAAAGGCAACTAAGCCACAATCTCCTTTTTTCTGTCCTAAGCAGAGTTTTATAACATAAAGAGTCCACATAAGCTTTACTAGCTTTTTTCTTCTCTTGCTTGTTTAGCTTCAGTAGCATGTTGAAATGTGCGCGCACGACTTGACTGATTGCCAAATACGTGCCATTCCAGGTAAAGATGTCAGATGTGGTGTCTATGGTGACCTGGGCTGTCAGCCAAAATGCAATAAGCTTGGCTATATTGGATGGAGTGCCTGCTGCCGTGAAGCAACACCTGTTCAGCATTAAAGAGCAGGCACAGGCTCAGGTGAAAAGCTTACCAGGTCGTGGTGGCATCACCAGCAGCAACAACAATGGTGCAGTGGCAGCGACCTCACAGCCAGCGCTGAACGTTAGCTTGAAGGTGAGGGCACCAGCGTTCAGTTGTTATTGCAGCGATGAGGCGAATACCCTACTGCTTGCTGTCCCTTCCTTCGTCTAAGCAAGTGTTTGTGTGTGGTGAAAACTGCAGTAAGGTTTTTAGAACGTCAATCTTAGTGGCCAACAAGGGTTTTTCTTGGCATAATTAAACATGGTAGGCCATTTCATGTGCTTGCTGAACCACCCTTGCAGTTTACTTTCAGTTTTCACTGCCTGTGTGGTTGCCGCAAGCAGGAGTCTGACTTTGGCAGCCTCCAAGCTATTTAACGACTTCAACTCTTAACCAGTGCACGAACACATCGTCTGTGCAGACAAATTCAAGTCTGCTTGTATATCTGGGTGGTGCTGCTGTTCCCTACTCGTAAGAACTTGACATCTACTGTCATAACATTGCAATATCCATGATTTGGCTTTTTCTTTGCAGGACATTGCCACCTGTGTTCAACTAGCATGCACAAGTGCTGCCCCAGCTGCTAGGACTGCTGCTCTTGAAGCTGCAATGGCAGCAGCAGGTCATCATATAAAGGCCAGCGTGCCACCAGCAGTAGCAGCACTACTGCCTGGGCGGCTGACCCAAGCTGTGATCACAGCAGCAGCAAGGGTGGTGATGGGCCATTGCTTTGCCACTTGTGCGCAGCGACTGCTTATACAAGTAAGCGGGCTTGTGGCAAGCAATATGTAGCATATGCACCATGTGTTTCTGCATCTTCTGCAGATGGCTTAGGCTGTCTTCTTTGGTTATCCTGTCCTGGCATACGCGGCATTGCTATGCCGAGTTGGACTGGGAGGTTCGGCAAGGAGTGAGCATCTGCTGCCTTCTCATTTTGACTTGGAACATGGGGGGGGGGGGGGGGGTGATAAAGGAAATGGTGCTATTGCCATGTTGGCATATTACTCCCCATCTGAGGATGGCATGGCCGATCGATGGTAGCCACTTGCATAAGCGCTGTAAGCACATCCAGAGCAAAAACATACCGGGAGGCGGGCATGCCAATGTTTCGCCGTGCTGCCTGCCTGTGCCCAAACAGCCTTTCGAATCAGCAGTGGGAGACAACATCACCCCAACTCAGCAGCCTGTCGGCACGTCTGTGCCAGCTGACTCTAGACTCATATGCAACAAACTCTTAAAGCGTAGCAATGCATGTGCTTTACTTGACTGTTGCATTGCTGGCTGTGTGAACCATCTCATGTGTGTAGTCCCTCCCTTTCTGTTTTCTTGTGGATCTCTCTAGGTGCCTGGCCTGGTAGCAGAGTACCTGGAGCAGCAGGGTGCAGAGTTGGTGCAGGTGATGAGCAGGGAGCAAGCGATAGCAGCACGCATGACAACACCTCTGGCTGCAAAGAATCTCTCAACCCTCTCTGCTGCACAAGTGCTAAATGCGATGCCAGCAGCAAGAAGACTTTGCAAAACAGCTGCTGAAACGATTGCCCTCCCTACGGCAGTATGCGCGGCAGCTTCTCCTTTACTGGCAGCAGCAAGTGGTGTGCAGGAGCCTGAGGTAGCACGAGCACCTGTAGGTTCACCCGCAGCAGCAGCAGCCGCAGACCATGCATCTGCTCACCAGTGTTGCATTGTTAGTTGCAGTAGCAGATCAGCAGTGTGTATTGCTGCAGTGGCACCCCAACCAGCAGCAGCGGATGGAGTCGCAGGGCTTGATGCAGGGCACACTGTGGTAGGCCACACCCAAGAAAGCAGCGACAGTAGAAACCGATATGTGCTTGCGGCAAATGCAGGGCATGATGATGTAGCCGCACACTACCCCACTTCAGAAAGCGCTCAGCTTGTGCCACCTGCTGACACAAGCAGGCATGTGACTGCCTCCTGTATTAACATGATGTCCTCTATTCCGGCGTCCGACGTTAGGGGGGAAGGCTTGGGGGATGGGCGGAAAGGAGGAGCAGCGTCTGGCAGGGAACAAAGGCAGCGGCGAATAATTCCAGTGATGGTGGAGAATGACGGGCAGGGCACCAGCAGTCACAGCAGCAAGAGCAGCTTGCAGGGCAATCCTAGCACTGCTGATGGTATCCAGGGATGTCTTGCCAGAACCCTGCTGGCTAAGCCATATTGTGCTGCCTCCAGCACTTCTCCGGCCAGCAAGTCCAACAGTGGCTGACACGCCAGCTTCAGCAAGATCTAGCACCTATTCATGTCATCAGCAGCAAGCGTGATTAGGCGACAACACAGAGCCGTAAGCTCAAGCGCTCCTATCTCTTGGCAGCATCAGGGATGCTTCTTGGGGATAATCTCTTCTGCTTTGGCATATGCAACAATCTAACAAAATGTGATAGCAGCACATGCTACGCTGTGGAGAATGCTGCTATTTGGGAAGCAGCAGCAGCCAGTAGAATGCCACCAGGCTCAGCGCGGCTCCCGGGATTGGGGAGGCAGCACAGGATTTCTGCAAGGGGCCCACTGCGCAAAACAAGGAAAAGAAGGGAGCAATTGGCTTTTTGAGCATGCGTTTGCGTCCGCAGGAGGAGGTCTTGGATGCATTTTTCGCTGAGGCTGAGGCTGGATGTAGGAGTGGTGTTCTGCTTCCGTCAGCAGCACCAGCCGGAGCAGCAGCAGCGGGGTCTCCTCGTGAATGGAATCACTGCAGCAACAGAGGCTTTGGCAGCTGCTGTCACGTGTGGGACTGTAATAGCACTCGAAAATATTCAGTGAGCATGCCCTACTGCAGCTGCTTGGAAAAAGTGCTGATAACAACAGCAGAAGTCAAAACCGCAGGGCAGTCGCCGGCATTTGCAGGAACAAGGAAGCCAGCAGCAGGGCAAGCACCAACAGCAGCGGCCACAGGATCAGCATTACGAGTGTGGCCTTGCCCTGGACAACAGAAGAATCCTAGGGTGCAGCAATACACGGTAGAGTGGCGTCTGCCTTGACGATGGGGTGAAGAGTGGCTTGTCTGCTGCAGTGCTGCTGCTGGCAGGAGGGATCGTGTACGGGTATGCTCACTTGAGGGTGCAGCACATAAGCATGCTACTTGGGGTGCAGCAAGGAGCAGTAGCAGCAGTAGCACGGGTGGGCGAGCAGAAGGCCATAAAGCCAGCGGGACAAGTGTTAGTTGTGATGATAGAGAGATGTGCATTGATGAGAGTGAAGTGCCGGAATCAGCCATCACAAGGCGATACCTAATCGCATAACATGCTCCAGGTATCACAATATTGTCACTAGTGCAGGATGGGCTTGGTTCTCGTGTGGGCCTTTATTTCAGGGAGTGTTGGTACACATGCATTGAGTACAGTCCCAGAATTTTACCGTTTGCCCCTCTCTCATGGGGTATTGGTGAGATTCTTGCGATTTAGATTAGGGTGTCATCACTTGAGAGTGAACACAGGAAGGTGGGTGCAGCCACCTTTACCCCGCCGTCAGCGGGTTGTCTACGGTACTTGTATCCGCCTCGCTCAAATTCGCAGCCCTCTAGCTCTCTATTAATCGCTCTTACTCAACACACCACGCTAAAATACCCGGTTGGAGTCATGCTTGGGTGCTGCACGGCCCAGAGGGCAGTGCAGTGGTCTCTCTTAACAAAATCGATACGTGGGCTAAATCATAATACCAAAGGCAATAGCGAAGCGAGAAGGAATCGTAGTAGTTGTGGTTACTATTTTTGTTACATTTCATGCTATGCCATGGCAAACACCTTTGAGTCTCAAGAGCTAGCAATTCATGGGGATGTTTTGTGGGCTGAAAAGCGGTGCATAGTGAACTAAGATTTAGGTAGTATTATATTATAGTCTTGGAGAGATTGCCATGCCTTTAAAGCATGCTATGGGACGTCACCCAAGTCAGCATCTGAGCGATTTGGCTCTCTGGAAGGTCACAGCTGCTCGTAAAATCCACCAAATGCATCGAAACATCATAATAATGTATGTCTAGATGAGATAGATTGCTATTAACCAAATGCTGTCATGCGGACCAGTGATCCGACCTTTCTTCGTTTTAACGTTAAAATGGTCTCGAAACTGATATTTGACGAAAGGAACCAAGGGGTCTTCGTTGAAACAAACGAAGGCGGAGAGGCCCCTTTCGTAAAAAAAAACCGAGAACTTTTGGGGCCTGTTCGTTGCAAAGGACGAGCTTGTTTTTGGCCCGACTTCCCCCGGGAGGAGGGCCATTGGCATCGCCTGACATATAGGTCAGGACCTAAACCGCTAGGTATTTGGTGTAGGTAAGCGCCGATGGCCGCAGCCCGTGGAACCCGCGGGGCGGTGCTCCAGCCTGCGGCCTCTTGGTCCTTCACTCAACCCATATAAGGGCATGCGTAGTAGGTCGTGTACGGTCTTTATGTACTATGGACTATAATGCAGGTAGATGGCGTTGTAAATGTTGTGTGGCAGGCGCCATCGCCACAGGTGCCTGCATTCTAAAGCGCGCGCCCAAGAAGCAGCTCCTCCATGCTTTGCGGTGGCATTTGTGGCTCCTTTCCGAGTTTATACATGGCAAAAATGCAGGCAAAATGCACGTAGGGAGTGCTGCAAGTCATGTGATCTTGGCCCTGAATTGGGAGGTGAAGTTGAATCTCCTGAACACTTCTTGTTGAGTCTGGCATGGTGTATTGTTACGGTTCCTCTCCCGGGTCGAACTAGTTGCTTAGGCGGCACGTAGGCGCTTAGCCTTCAACCATGTGTGGACCGGAGATGTCAGCGAAGTGAAACTTACAAGTCGATACACAGGACACTTAAGGCGTGTACTGTAGACAAAGATATAACACAATGAACTGAGGCTTTACCATAGCCTCCCAGCGCCCCTATTTATAGGGTTGGTGAAAGCCCAAAATGAGGCAAAGCGTTGTGACAGCCCTTGACACTTGATCCCTCACCACTTGATAAAGTACCATAAAGTGCATATGGCTCCGAGAATGTCAGGTACACTCAACACTACAGCGGTACACTCTTGGCCAACTCAAGGCCAAACAATGACATAACACAACATAAGCCAAAAACGTATGTTCCTTAGAGGTGAGCCAAGTGTCTGCTTGACCAAACTGAGTTACCTCAGGCTTTTACCCTCCTAAATTGTCAGGTTTTAGCTATTTCACTACACACTGTCCCCCTTTTAGGAGCAGCACCCTCGCTGCTATAACTATGTATAACGGCGAGTACTCTTGCGGGTACTCCTACGAGCCGTGGGCAAGGTGGCATGATGAGTAGCTTCATAAGCCGTAATCAGGCTTTGCTCAATATCACTACTCGGTCGCCATGAGTCATCCTCTGGTCCATAACCTTGCCATCTCACTTGATATTCAATACCTCCACGTGCAGTGGTCCTCTTGTCCAACAAGGCTTCCACAGCATATTGCTCATCATCAGGTACTACAGGTGGCGGTTGGCACTGGGCATCAGAGTGACTAGGAACTTCCAAATCCGAACGCCATGGTTGCAACAAACTCACATGAAACACATTATGAATACGTAAATTCGCTGGTAACTTCAACTGATATGCGACAGGGTTAATCACTCTAGTCACTTTGAGAGGGCCAATATACTTAGGTGCCAACTTTTTAGACATAGTTGAAGGTAACCTCAAATTGGCTGTGGATAGCGCCACTTTATCTCCTTCTCGGAAGGTTACATCGCGCCGCTTCTTGTTAGCTTGGGTTGCTTGACGGGCATGGGCTTCTTGAAGCTTGGCCTTGGCATGGGTGACAGCATCCTTCATTTCCACCAGAAAGTCCTGTGCCTTAGGCACCATTGCATCGGTTGTGAGATCCAGGGCGGTGTTGGGGTGTTGACCGTAGGTGAGGTAGAATGGGGTGTAACCGGTGCTTGGGTTGATGGAGTCATTGATGGCGTACTCGGCTAAGTCCAGTAGATGCCTAGTAACTCCTTATCACCGATCGGGTAGCGGTGCTCTGTTGGGCTGAGCTTACGCGATAGGTAGGCGACAGGATGAAGTCCTTGGCCTTGGTCTTGTAGCAAGACTGCTCCAAGAGCAAAGTCAGAGGCGTCGGTATAAACTTCATACGGAAGTTCGGGGTTGGCGGTAACGAGAACTGGTGCTGAAGTTACGGCTTCTTTCAGGCCTTGAAAGGCTTCTTCTTCTGACGCTGTCCATTTCCATCCATTCTCCTTCTTGGTCAGTTCGGTGAGTGGTAACGCGAGGTGAGCGTAGTGCTTAATGAACCGTCGATAGTAACCGGTCAAACCAAGGAAGCTCCTGATGTCCTTCACGTTAGAAGGTGTAGGCCACTCTGTGACAGCTTGCACCTTCTTTGGGTCCACCTTTACTCCGTCCTTGCTGATCTCATGTCCGAGAAAACCCATCTCAGCTTGTCCAAAAGCGCACTTGTCAAGGCCAATGTAGAGCTGGTGTTGCTCAAGCAAGGCCAAGACTTTGTCCACGTGCTGTAGGTGCTCCTCCGGGGTTTTGGAGTAGATGCAGATGTCATCCAGGTAGACTACCACGAATTGGTCCAAGTACGGGCGTAAGATGTTGTTCATTAGGGCTTGGAACGTAGCTGGCGCATTAGTCAGGCCAAAGGGCATGACTAACCATTTGTAGTGGCCGTATCGGGTGCGAAAGGCGGTCCTCTGAATACTTCCGTCATCACCTGATATACGAATCTGGTGATAGCCCTGCTGGCAGTCCAGTTTAGTAAAGATTGTGGCTCCATTTAACTGGTCCAAAAGCTCATCGATACGTGGCAACGGATACCGGTTCTTCACAGTGAGCTTGTTGAGGGCTCTATAGTCCACACACATACGTAACTTTCCGTTCTTCTTGGGCACAAAGAGTACGGGTGCCCCATAGGGTGACTTTGATGGCTGTATGTACCCCATGTCGATTAGTTCGGCTAGCTGTTTCTTCAATTCGGCCAGCTCCAGAGGGCTCATGTGATAGGTGGGTAGGTATGGCGGTCGTGCTCCGGGTTCTAAGTCGATATGATGATCGATCGCTCGTTCGGGTGGTAACCCCTTGGGCAACGGCTCAAAAGTCTTCTGGTGCTTCTCCAAGACTTGTATCAGCCTTCCCTTCCACTCCTCTGTAGGACCTTCAATTTCCAGCTTGGTCCCTTCTTCCAGAACTTCACGGATTACGGCGAGGTAAGCGGTTCTTCCCTTCCGTAGTTCACGCTTGAGTTGCAGTGAACTCAGGAGGTTCACGGTAGGTGACGTGTCTTCAACCGTAGATTTTAAGGTGTAGGAATTTCGCCCCTTGGTGATAGTCACGGTATTACTGATCCAGTCAATGGGCGGGTTGACCCGAGTCAACCAGGGTTTTCCTAAGATGAGGTCATCTCGTGCTAGCTTGGTAACCGTAAAGTTGTCCTTGTCCTTGAAAGCTCCAATTCGAAAGGTCTGGTGGTTCAACAACCGGCTGGCGTCTTGCGTCACGGGTCCAGCAAGTTGCACCACTTTTCCGGGTACGGTGAGAGTCTTAGGTCGTATTTCGTCAACGAGTTGACTGCTGATGTAATTATCACCGGCTCCACAGTCGATTAGGGCTCGTACTTTGCGGCCCCATAGCACTGTTGTTAGCCGTATTAGCTGATTACTGGTTGGCTGTAGTCCTTCCAGCTCTGATGTAATTACGTCGGTATCGGGTAGCGGTACGGTTTCGGCGGAAGCTGAAGTAGCTGCTATTTCTGCTGGTAGTGTCTTCACAATCCCTTGGAGTGTAGGTGGGTCCCAAAATACAACGACGTCCCATCTAGTTGGTCCTAAATCTGTCCGGGTAACTTCGCCGGGGTGTGCTGGTGCTGTAAATAGGTGGCTGCCGGCAGGGTAGACTCTCAGAACCCTGAATCCCTGAGTGAGTTTCCACCACGGCTTGTTGTCCCATTTGGGCAAAATGATAACTGCGCTAGTCTGAGTCGGTGCTCTCTCCTTGCACTCCAAGTAGTGCCTCAGAAAATGGCCGGCGCGGCGATAGGGCGCATTCAGCCATACATTCTCTCCCTCGACATTCGCCTTGAGGAAGGAATTCTGGCTGTGGTAGAACTTCTTGGCCTGGGCATTATGTCCCTCGGGATCCGCACAGGCGTCTACTGAAAATGGTCCGTAATACGCTTCAAAGCTGGCCCTTTCCAAAGGGTCAAACATCCAGTCCTCACGGTCCCTCCTCCGTGTTGAACACTGCTTTGGTCTCTGCTTTGGGGTACCCCTTGGCACCGTGGGGTGGCTGTTCCCTGACATCCGTGTTGTCCTTGATGAGTCTTCTGCGGGTCGGGGCTTGGCCTTCTCGGCGCGTGTGGGACTCACTGCACCACGCGCCTCTTCTAGTTTGAAGATCGCATGGTTAGGTGCTTCTTACGCTTCAGGCAGTCACGCTTGTAGTGACCCCTTGCTCCACAGTAGAAGCAACGGATGTTCTGCTTGAAGTTCATGGCCCTCTCTGGGCCTACGTGGCCCTTGGTCTCAAGTGAGCCAATCTCCATGGCACTGGGTCCTGCTGAGTGATGATTGGTCATAGCTCGGTAGGTGTCTCCTCTGCCCACCAGGGTTGGTCCTCTCCTGATTTGCCAAAGCAAAGAGTCAGTCTGGATAGCCAACTCTATTGCTTCAGCAAGGGTATCAGGTTTCTTCAGTTCGACGTGAATTCGTACTTCGGGCTTGAGTCCTTCCAGAAAGCGGTACAACCGGTCCTTCTCGTTCATTTCTGGCAATTCTATCATGCACAAGTTGAAGTCTTGCGCATACTCCCTAACGCTCTTGCCCTGCCTGAGTGAGGTCAGCTTCTGCCGGGCGGTGCGTTCGGCTGAAATTGCGGTGAAACGGCTGATGAGAGCGGTCTTGAATTCGGTCCAATTGGCGTACGTTACTACGATTCCCCGTGCGACATCGATCTGGTGCATACGGTGCCATGTTAAGGCAGAGTCTGCAAGGTAACCTGCTGCGTAAACGACGGCTGCTGGGGTGTCCAGGTTGATGTCATTCGCACTAAGGAAGATCTCCATCTGATAGGTCCAGTTCTGTGGCGTTGGCTCGCGGTTGCGGCCAGTAAACACAGGTGGTTTAGGCAGCTTTAGCTTAGGTCCAAGAGCTGCGGCGCCACTAGCGTGCTGTGGCTGCTGCTGCATCTGCGCAAGCTGATGCTGAGTTGTAGTTAGTTGCTGTTGCGCGGTTGCGAACTGCTGAGCCATAGCAGCGTGCTCATGGTACAGCTGCTGTAGCTGTGTAGTCAGCTGTTCGATTTGTCCCTCCATTAAGCTGCGGTCGGTCTGATGAGTGTAACCTTGGAAGCCGGCGGGTGACAGCGCGCGTACCGTCACACGTAAGCACTGGTCGATAGGCTGCTGAGCCTGCTGAGAGTCTGCTAGCGCCTCCGAGCGGGTTCGCTGCTTAACGTATTTGTAAAGTCCACAACAAGGTCACTCTCTCTATTCTCGAACTGTTCGGCTGCTTCGATATAAGCAGCAGGAACGCGGACTATGACTAGATGCTGCTGCTGAACGACGCGGATACTGTCCAAGTAGCTATTGCTCCAAAGGAACTCGCAAGCGTAGTTAATGTACTGTTCGGATGCACGCGGGACACGCCGAGGTATGCTCTGCTCCCTTGCTCTCTTATGGTTGCGCGGCATGCGGTCGTAACCCAGTACGATGCTAACTCGTGTAAGACAGCAATGACGGGCGGATACTTATACGGATCAATTAGGCTCCCAAACCAAATGTTACGGTTCCTCTCCCGGGTCGAACTAGTTGCTTAGGCGGCACGTAGGCGCTTAGCCTTCAACCATGTGTGGACCGGAGATGTCAGCGAAGTGAAACTTACAAGTCGATACACAGGACACTTAAGGCGTGTACTGTAGACAAAGATATAACACAATGAACTGAGGCTTTACCATAGCCTCCCAGCGCCCCTATTTATAGGGTTGGTGAAAGCCCAAAATGAGGCAAAGCGTTGTGACAGCCCTTGACACTTGATCCCTCACCACTTGATAAAGTACCATAAAGTGCGTATGGCTCCGAGAATGTCAGGTACACTCAACACTACAGCGGTACACTCTTGGCCAACTCAAGGCCAAACAATGACATAACACAACATAAGCCAAAAACGTATGTTCCTTAGAGGTGAGCCAAGTGTCTGCTTGACCAAACTGAGTTACCTCAGGCTTTTACCCTCCCAAACCGTCAGGTTTTAGCTATTTCACTACATGTATGATGCCCATGGAGCCTAGTTTGGCTCCGTTACGGGCGCCCTCTTTGTGGGGCCACTTTGTAATATGTAATCTGTAATCTGTTGTTTGACTGTCCTGTCTACCAGGCACAAAGGCAAAAGCTGTGGGAGAAGCTGACTTCGGACCCTGATGTTGCTGCAAAATGTCAGATATTGGAGAGCAAATCTGATGAGGAGAAGCTGCATAGCATGCTTAATGAAGAGTTCTGGGGTGTACTACGTCGATGAGGAGTCTGGCTTAGTATATGGCCCTTTCAAGCATGCATTTAAGTGTATAGCTAAATATGTTTCAGCTGCTTGGAAGATTAGGAATGCTTATGCTCACCCTTCTGATGTGGCGTGAGGTCCAACCAATGGGGTTTGTTACCAACTATTGCTTGCACCCGGGCTTACAAGCCCTCCTTGCTTTTTTAAGCAGGAGGGAGGCTCTTACCCCCATTGGGGCAGCGGAGGTTTTGGGTGATTTGACCTAGCTGCTGGACCTTATGTCTAGGCATATGTTGTCATACAAACAAACAAACAAACAAACCATTTAAGGTGCGGCAACCGCAAAGGGCTGCTAGGTCGAAACGACCAAACACACATACATGTCGAAGTTTACCCGTATTCTGTTCCACCTCGTTGTTCTTTGTGACAGCTTGAGGTGCGGGGCCTATGGTACTTATTGCTATGGCATATCATGAAATGTAATAATACATGGGGCACTCAATGTTGAAGAGGCTGTCCCCAGTTGTGCACCTCCCGGAGTCATACTATCTGCACCCCCACATCCTTGCTCTGATCAATGATCAGGGCTGGTGCTAGAGCTCAAACCAGCCTGAGCGGTGGTCAGGCAAGACAGACTACCGCCGCTGGACAGGGAGGTAATGACACCCGACGAGACCCTTCGGAAAAGCGCAGCCCCAATAAGTTGTCTAGGGGATGAATGTATGTGATAACATGGGGTGCATCAGATGGCGACAAGGGAGATGGGAGCTGGCTCCGAATAGCTAAGGTTGCTGCTGCAGTAGTGGCCGGCGCCGCATGGGAAGCGGTTGCTGCAACGGAGGAGTGTGGAATGAGAAGGAAAGGAGAATGGCTGCTAGCTGAGGTTCATGCTGCTGCACTTATTGATGTTTCAGCAACAAGGAGAGTGAGTAGCTGCTCACTGGTGTTCCTATGGAGTGGCTGCTGCACTACCACATTTTATGGCAACGGCTTATCTTGAGCCCGAGTTCTGCGCTTGCAACAATGCCACAAATGATGCGAGCAACAAGCTCTACACAGCAGAGAAGATTCGCAGCCCTCTAGCTCTCTATTACTCGCTATTACTCAACACACCACACTAACAAACCCGGTTGGAGTCATGCTTGGGTGCTGCACGGCCCAGAGGGCAGTGCAGTGGTCTCTCTTAAAACAGCAGAGAAGAGAGGATGCGTGCAAGTCATGTGACACTTACTTGGGTACAGAACGGGTTAAAGCGCTGAATCACACATGTCCGATTCTAGAAGGCATTCAGACGTGTATATATGTCGTCTACAAGAAATGCGCACCTCCAACAGGATCCAACGAGCAGGGACCCAGCTGGGTCCATTCTTCGGCTGCGACTTCGGTCGCGGCAACATGGCCTGACAAATCCACTGCCAGGACACTTCCGTCAGCTAGAAGGAGTACTACTAAGGCACTGAGGCCCATGTGGGAAGCATCTCAAGTAAAGGACATTTCTGCCAGAGCATGGCGAAGATGCGTCTGGTAGGAGCATTTGCAGGCACAAGCTAAAGAAACGGAGAGGATAGCATAAGGTAGACCGAAGAGTTGTACGTGGACAAAGACATGAGGGCGAGGCAGAGGCAGAGACTTAGTTGGACGCTCGCTGGATAATCCAACAACGTGGCATCACGTGGGTGTGTACGATATGATCTCACGCACAGTATACCGGGTTGAAGCCCGTTCCAGTTCCGCGTTCCAGGCAAAATCTGCTCAGTTCCGTCGTTCCAGCGATGCACGAAATGTGAGTTCCCGGTTCCAGCCGTAGGCCGCTCTGTGGCCAACATGTCACATGCTGCCGTTCCAGCAGGTTTTTGACAAAGTGTACGATGCTCATCTTAGTGGAAAAACAGCATTTTTCAATGTAGAAATTGGTGATTATATGTTCAAACTGTTGCTAGCTCCTGGGGCTTCGCCCCAGACCCCACCAGGGGGGCTGTTCCTCCCCCCTGGACCCCCACCTCCTGCTTGGGTCGATGCTTCGCATGGACATGGTCTGGGCCACCAGAAAAACAGCATCCAATTATTGGTTCCAGAGCCCTCCCTCAGGCCTAGTTCTGGTTCCAGAGGGAGGCTGTGGAACGGGCTTCATGACGTTAACAGTAATGAACCTCATTGCAATGCGATCATGGATTTCTTCAATACTTTAATTCATGCGATCAGTATAAATGGTGACGGACGAACGAACAGACGCGTCTTCGGGCTCGCCCCAAAGGGGTTGCGCAAAAAGGCACAGTGCAATTAAATCACTTTCACAAGCACTTCAGAAAGCAGCAATCCCAACAGCACCCCAAGCAGTGTCATTATGGCTTCCCATTGCGCTGCAACTTGCCAGCTAACCGGTTCCGCGAAGGCAACATGTTGCAACCATCGCTGCATATGCCCACCACAATGCATACCGAATCTTTGTCCGTATGCATGTATTCAGGGTGCGCATCTTTTGGGAGGTTGTAGCGTATGAGTGCTTCATGTTGTGACACATGTCTCGAATGGTATCCCTGGTCAATTGATATTGGGCTGACCAGTCAAGGTGCATGGTGAATTGCAGGCCCAGGTAACGGAACGGTTTTCGTGGGTCGTGGAGTGTTGCAGGGGATCGTTGGACCTTCACATCCGTTAGGCTACGCTGGAGCTTCTCCATATTAAAAGGGTCTTTGGCGTCAGCCCCATATCTAGCACCTGTGAGGAGGGTGTTTGTATTGTTTATTTTAAGGTGTCCCCAGTCAGCATACAGGGTGACCTTGTCAGCTTGGCTGGTCAAATCCCCTACGCAAGAACATATCAGGTTCAGGTCGTCCGCATATGTGACATCTGGGATCTGCTGTTTCAGTTTGAAGAGCGTATCACGGTTGTTGTATGCACCCGGGATGTATCCTCTGGCACCTACCCTTAGCCAACGTAGCAGTGAGGGGCTCCAGATATAAAATGAACAGAAATGGTGAGAGGCTGTCACCTTGAATTGTCCCTCTGTCCATGGGCATTGGTTCGGTATTCCCGAATGGGGTTGTAAATGCTGTTGTTGCACCCGTGTACAGGTCTTTGACCACCTCTGTGGCATCTGTGGGGAAACCCAGGTCATACATGATTTGCAGCAGCTTGTCATGGTCAATTGTGTCAAAAGCCTCTGAAAAGTCAACCATAAGGAGATAGATGTCTTTCCGGGTCAGTTTGGCATCCTCAAGCAAGAGGGTGAACAACTCCAGCTGGTCCATGCAGGTTCGTTTGTTTCGGAACCCACCCTGGGTATAGCTCAGAATGTTGTGTCTTTCGGCATAGTCAGCAAGGACCCATGTGATCATTCTGGTCCAGAGTTTGTATATGGTCATCTCCAGGCCAATGCGTCTGTAAAACTGCAGTTTGAGGGGTGTGCCCTTGTTTTTGAACAGGAGCACTGTGGTGCTCTCTTTCCATGCTTGAGGAGTATAGCCTGTTGCCCACATCAATTGGATGTAACCGTGCAGGAGGTCTTGCCCTTGGGGAGGCAGCATGTTTAGCATCTCATTGGTTATCTGGTCAGGTCCCGGGGCCTTGCCGCGAGCTAAAGATTTGAGGCAGGCCTGAAAAGCTTGCTGGTCCCTTATTTCATTAATGAATATATATTGTGCAGCCATCGTCGTGGAGCGGCACCACTAGTGATGGCTGTGTTCAGGTCAAATGGATCTGGGGCATTGGGTTGTAGCCAGGGATACGACCTTGGTTGCTCGGATGGGTGGTACAGTCCAGTTTTGCTACCGGCGCCTGCTGCTGGCATCAGCTTGGGCGTATAGTACGTTGTGATGGCTTCCATTACTCCCTTTGGGTCTGTAACAACCGTTTCCTCTCCGGTTTTTATTGCTCGAAGCTGCATGCTGTTGCGCCCCTTGAATTGGCCAGTAATCATTTGGTTGCCGATCTTCTGCCGTTGGTCATACAGTGCCTGCCTTTTGGCGATGGCATTTTGCTTGCGCTTGGTCTGGTGCTCACTGTCGATGACCCGCAGTTCTTTGCGGATTTTGCTTTTTAGCTGTTTGAGAGATTCTCTGAGGGGTTGAGGAGAGCTGCTGCTGCGCTCATCTGCTGCGTTGAGTGCTTCAACTGCTTTGCACACTTCTGCAGGCAACTCTGCTTCCTCCACATTGTCTTGTCTCAGTGTTTGGACTACCTTCTTTCGTAATTTAATCAGGCTGTCGCGTTGGATTGACACAAGTCTGGGCCGATAGTGGTGTCATGTTGGATTGGTCATGGTGGTTGGGCCTTCCGCTAGTATGGTGCCCCGAGTCTGCAGCAGCAGGTCAGCCATCTGGGTGTTCAGCTCTTCCATAAGCTCCCGTTGAGCGGCAGGGTCAGCTGCCCTTCCAAGATGAAGCGCGCGGAGGGGTTCCATGCTTGCGGGGTCTCCACTAGATAGGCGCTCCCAATGTGGGTACACATCAGTGTGCAGTAAGCGTTGCACTTGGTCGTTAAGCTGGTGATACGCTGCACCATGCCTTTCTTCCACTGTATTCTTGAGGCCCTCCCTCTCCTCCTTTGTGAGTTTTGTCAGTCGTTTTAGCTTTTCAAGGGTTGCTTTCTCAGCACTGTCAGGTGTGATTGGTGGGGGTGGGAGCATGTTGAGCTTGTGGTAGGGAATCTGGTTCCAGAGGGAGGCTGTGGAACGGGCTTCATGACGTTAACAGTAATGAACCTCATTGCAATGCGATCATGGATTTCTTCAATACTTTAATTCATGCGATCAATATAAATGGTGACGGACGAACGAACAGACGCGTCTTCGGGCTCGCCCCAAAGGGGCTGCGCAAAAAGGCACAGTGCAATTAAATACCGTCCTGAAGCCGGTTCCAGGTTCCGGTTCCAGGGCAAATTGTGCCCAGTTCCACGGTTCCAGCGATGCCAAACATGTCAGTTCCTGGTTCCAGCCCTGGGCCACCCTCTGGCCAACATGTCACATGCTGGTTCCAGCAAGTTTCTTACTAAATGTATGATAACCCTCTGAGTGGAAGAATAGCAAATTCCATTGTACAATTGATGGTTATAAGTGGGAAATATCGCTGGCCCCTGGGGCTTCGCCCCAGACCCCACCAGGGGAGCTGTTCCTCCCCCATGGACCCCCGCCTCCTGCCTGGGTCGATGCTGCACATCGACATACATGGCATGGCCCCCTGGAAAATATCGGTTCCAGAGGCCTCTTTTGAAGTCCAGTTCTGGTTCCAAAGGATGTTGTGGAACCGGCTTCAGGACGTTAAATTAAATCACTTTCACAAGCACTTCAGAAAGCAGCAATCCCAACAGCACCCCAAGCAGTGTCATTATGGCTTCCCATTGCGCTGCAACTTGCCAGCTAACCGGTTCCGCGAAGGCAACATGTTGCAACCATCGCTGCATATGCCCACCACAATACAGCCTTATTTAAATACTGCTCACTCGGCAGAACCGTTCACTTTCAGTTACTGGAGACAGCCAGACATTGCAAACACCCTGCCACCCTACATACAGATACAGATGCAATACCTGATTTTCTGTAACTCGTGAGAGAAGTCGGGCCCCGAAGGAAGCTCTTGGGCATCCACTTTATCGGTCTTTCGTTTCGACGTTACTGGCTTGGTCGAGGAAGATCCCGAAGGGGCCAAAGTGCTCCTGCGCTGGGAGATTGAGCCCGAAGCGGCCACATCAGTGCAAGCCGGCCACCCCAAGGACGGATGCCCCGTGGGCCGATTTTTGAGCTAAAGTATCAAGTGTTAAATCCTTGGTTAACATGACATTGCATGACAAAAGGTGATTTGTGCCGAATACAAGGCCTGCCGAATTCTAGATAATGAAGTTTCCTGGGCAGGTTAGTGCTTTTATGGATCAGGAGCCAAGAAAGGTTGCTGCCTTCGTTTCAGACTGCTTGGACTCATATAGGCGTTTTGAGGCACCGGACCTGCATCCATATGTGACAAGTGAGACGCTTCAGGAGTTAGGTCTGGTTGAGTACAAGGTGGATACATTTTCGTCTGACCAGGTTCCAGTATTTCTGCCCATGGAGCCTAGGTTGGCTCCGTACGGGCGCCCCCTTTGAGGGGCCATGATGTAATCGTAATCGTAATCTGAATACAAAGACTTTGTTGATGAGTTTGGTATTGAGTTAGATGCCCATGGAGCCTAGTTTGGCTCCGTTACGGGCACCCCCGGTGTGGGGCCAACTTGTAATCTGTAATCTGTAGATAAGCACCTTGTACAGACTGTGTCACTGTGTGTTGTGTGTTGGACCAACTTGGCAACTCTCTGTGTGTATTCTCGATTGTCAGTCATGGTGTGTTTGCTTGCACTAGGACAAGCGGGACTCTGGCCAGCATCTGGCCCTCAGACTTGGCCAGACCTGGGCCAGCCTTTGGCCAGACTTGGGGCCAGACCTGGGCCAGACGTCTAGTGTAATTTAGCCAGACTAGCCAGACATCTGGCCAAGGTCTGGCACAGAAACTCTGGCCCAGGTCTAGCCCAATCACTGTAGCTGGTGTATATTGGTTGCTGCAAAGGCCTTGTCTCTCATTGCCATGTCAAAACAAGCAGCTATAGTTGTGTATCTGCCTCTGTATTACAAAGTAAACTTGCCTTGCACTCAACACACTGATGCATATAGCTCCTTTGGAGCCCAAGGGATCCCATCAAACTACATCATGCATATGCCTCTGCATGGAAACCTCATTACAACACACACATCCAACCCAATAAGAGCAAAGCCAGGACTGAGTGACAGCCAGTAGGTCAGAACTGGGTGTATTGTATCCACAACAGCAACTGGTGCATGCCGCTCCCACAAAGCATACCACCAGAAAGGCAGGAATTAACTTCTCATATAATGTTCATGCACTCACTGCCAATTGCACTACATGCACTTGCAGTCTCCATGACATAAGTGACCCGGGGGGCCACACACCGGCATCAAACCTTGATCATGTGCTCCCTCACCACATGGTAAGCAGCACAAGACAGCTAAGCCTCCCCAACCAAAAAATGCATTATTATGCTGCATGTGTTATGTTCCATCTCGCTGTACTTTGTGACAGCTTGAGGTGCAGGGCCTATGGCACTTTTTGTTATGGCATCTCATGAAAGGTAATAATACTGTGCTGCATGTGCCTACCGACGCCGACCCATCAGTTGATGCAGTGAGTATTTCCTTGCATGCCTAACCCATGCCCAGTGAGATTCGCAGAAGGCCTCCGTCAACCCCTGGGTGCCTAAATCCCCTTGCAAAGGCATGCACCTTCCTACTGCCTAAACCCCTTTCCTGGCACCTTGTCCACCTGTCCGTAAACTGTATCCACCTCATGGCATATATGAAGCCCCCAACAAGAGACGTACCCCTCCATACTGCCTAAGCTCCCTTGGCAGCAAAGCAAGATGCCATCAAACAGAGCATTATTATCTCGGACCTGGGTCTGCAGCGCATGTTGTAGCCAGAGGTTGCAGCACCACTGGGTCCTTCTGGATGGACTTGACCAGCTTCCAGCTGGTTTATGCCTGCCGATCATCGAGGATGTCCTCTTCCGTGCGCTGTAATGCAGCAGCAGCAGCAGCAGGAGGAGCTTGGGCTGCTGCAGTCATCTTCTGACACCCTCTGGAAAGGACAGGCACCAATGAAAACTGCAGGAAGTTAGTTCACATGCACCACCTTGCCAATCGATGACAAGACAACACAGCAGCAGATATCACA
Source organism: Pseudopediastrum boryanum (assembly GCA_963556185.1). Taxonomy (NCBI): domain Eukaryota; kingdom Viridiplantae; phylum Chlorophyta; class Chlorophyceae; order Sphaeropleales; family Hydrodictyaceae; genus Pseudopediastrum; species Pseudopediastrum boryanum. The sequence continues at coordinate 5,702,536 of OY744499.1, read as the reverse complement.
CCAAACATCCAGCCAGCCATGCAAGTACCTTTACTGCATACTGAGCACCCTGGGTCAGCAGCTGCACATGGGCTAGGAGCAAGTGCAGGTTTGATTAACTATTTGAAAGGAACCCTCTCAGAGGAGCAGCTCTTACAATGCACAAGTGCTGCGCAGCCAATACCCAGCAGTACCTAGCACTACGCAACAGCTATTTGCAGTCAAGAACAGCATTAGCTGCTATGCCAAGAGCAGGAGGCCAACAAGCAGCAACAGCACGCAGTTTCACCTATGTGACAGCGGGCTGAATAAAACACATGACATCTTTGCCACTATATGTTTTCTGTATTGGATTCAAGAAGTCTGAAACACACCTCACTGCTTCAGATCCCTTGTCAAACCCTGCAGCTGGCAGAGCTTGCATTGCATCTAGTGGTGGTACAGCACTCACTGCAACTACAGGAAGTAGGTCTCACCTTGGGAGAGGCTGCTTCCCGCTGAGAGGGCAGCAGTAAGTCCACTGTCCTCGTAGGCTAAAAGCCCAACCCAGTCAAGGCCCAGGGCGCTGAACACAGCGGCTGGTTTGGTCAAGCCACATATGTAATGACTTCAGCTCAGCACAACACTGCTGAGGTGATTGGTCTTGAACACTGCATGTAACAGAGAGCAGCAGCATGAAGAGCACGCCATGGAAAGGAAATACAACACTTGATAAATGACTGCCTCAGACAGTAATCATACAGGTCAATCATAAGCATGCATAGCATGAGTCAGTTGCGGTGCCCGTAGCTGCTCAACATAATTCTTTGGCATCAAAGAAAGCACATGCAGCACCCTGGATGCTTGAAGGCCATTATGCAAATGGAAGGTGCATTTTGGCAGGGGTTGATACTACTACATGTTAAAGCAGTGCCACCAAAGTCCAGACAATTCTAGCGAGAGGGAGCCAAGAACCCTTACCATGTCCAGTTCCAACACCTCTCTGGACCAGGCACATTTTGGCTCAAGTGTGCTCCTGGAGCCCCATGTGGATTCTGCAACAATAAAAGGAACAAGTTACACATGTGGAAGTGCAATATCAATACTCTCAGAGCTACTTGCAATGTAGTAAATGACAGGAAATCCAGGGAAATCAGGCCACTAAGCTCAAGCAGCTCATCTGGTGACTAGCTGATTGACCATATGGGATGGCAGCAGCAGCTGTACTCTGATCTGCTGACTAGCCCATTGATCACATTTACTAGTTGCGGCAGCGAATGCTGATCCATGCGCAGAGACCACATAATTTCAGCGGTTATGATACTGTTATGCTGCATTGAGCAGCTGTTTTCTGGGATAGGTGTGTGCAGAAGCAACAAAAAGACCAAGGAGCTGCTGCTAGGCTGTAGTCAATACTGGCATGAACAATTGGGCAGCAGCAGCAGCATTCCGTGCAGCAGGACCAGAACACAACCCAGATAATGCAGCAGAGCATTTATGGACACCTTACACATTTGGGCCTAGTACAGGCACGAAGTCATTAAAGAAATCAGTCCTGCCAGGTGCTTCCAAAAGTGGACCCTTGGATGAAAGTTGTTCCAACTGCCTCCTGGGCATCTTACTGCTGCTTATACATGCACTGCCTCACTGAAGGGCTGCCACATGTACTGAGGGATCCGACAAACATTTACATCTAGAGTGGTATCAGGTCTCATGCACGCAGGCCATCTAGAGTTGTCCAGGCAATGGTCACGTGCTGTACTGCCACTCACCGATGAGTCCAGTACAACTCGGATCGAACGCGATACTCTCCATTTGATGAGCTTGTAGGTGCAGTCAGTCCAGTAAAAGGCTCTTTGTCGATGACATCAAGCTGGTTGCCCAAAGTTGTGCGGGCCAGCCTGGAAGCTGCCCTGCCATGCCCATGTCTCAAGCAACAAGCAGCACCCGATCGCTGCGTATCAAGCCCATTTGGTAGACGCCGCTCTGTATGTAAGTGCGCGTAACTGGTGTCAGCGCAATGTCGACGACAATGGCGCGTAAATGTCGACGACAATTCTCTGCTTTTTGCCAGCTTGATCTCAAAGCCGGACGATGCTATCGCGAACTTGTACACCTCAGATACAGCCAGGCCATGAAATGAGTAAGCCACCACCTCCTTCATCGAGAATCACGGGTGCTCTTGCGGCATAGCATGTGTTGGTATCGAGTGCTGCCTAGGGCGGTTGTAGTCAACAACCCATGGTACCGAAGTTCGTTGATAGTTCAACGGCCTAAAACATGGTCCTAACACCGCTTAAGACTTGCGCAAGCCTAGGACGCTGCATTGTAATGCGCAACATGGCTTCAACGTGCCTGCCTTCTGACGTTCTGTTGCTCACGCACTTTGAAATTGTCACTCGCACTCTAGTCTGGTGTCGAAGACAGTACCAGCCTAGCCTTCTTTAAGGCCTACTCCGGCCTTAAACAGCCATTACTGGTTAGGCCGAGCGCATGCCGCGAGCAGTGTCCTTTCCTATGCGACCTTGCATTGTTAGCTACATGCATGTGGGATTGCATGGAGTCTACTGTACGCACCCAAGGCACAATGCGATGGCTGGTTGCCGGAGATCTCTACTGGCCATTCAACTTCATAAACGTCTGCGAGGGCGCAGCAGAAAAGGCCTGCCACCATGTCAAGAACGTCACCTCCTTGCCATCAGGCTTGAGCAGGACAGCACTCAGCAGTAGTTAGTCGCATCCTGCGGTCGCTTAAAGCTGCCAGGATGGAGGTTCGGATCAAAGAGAAGACTGAATCTGCTGCCTTGTCTGTGGTGAGTCATTTCTGCAGCTTGCAGTGTGCACAGGATAAGACTGATAGACTTGGGGAATGCAGTGAATGACTCTGCGTCTTTGCATGAAGTCTACTAGATGCCCAGATGTAGGCGCTGGTAAACAGTAGGCAGGAGCTGTGTGCTTGTAAACAGCATGCAGGGTTGTGTGCTGGTTAACAATATGCAGGACATGTATGCTGGTGAACAGTATGCAAGAGTTGCATCCTGCCACACACAGCAGCTAACTTTGATAGTGGTACAATCAATGGGGACATTTTTCTCTAGACAGCATCGCGCTCGGGTATAATGCAACATGACAGAAGGAGCAAGCAGTCTGCTGCACATCAGCTAGCTGTTGCAGCAGTACCTGCAAGCTCAATGGATTCCAAGACAATTCACCACTGGCTACAAAAGGACCTTCACCACTACTCTGTGCATCTTGCCCTGCCCAGGAACCGGCCCTATGCATACCCGAAGCAAAATGTGAAGGGTGTAGCAATCACCACGAACCCTCTTGCAAGCAGCAACAGCGGCAGCAGCAGCGAGGCTGGAGCACGCACAAGCAGCAGCAGCCATGGCAGAAGGAGAGCAGGGGACTGGTAGGGATGCTGCAGCTGCAGGGGAAGGTGCTGCGGCTTGTGAGGAGAAGCTGGTGGGGCCAGGCAGCAAAAGCATATTGCTGAAGCGGACAAAGGTGGTGATGCTGCTGCTACCGCCGCACAACCGCTGCGGACCATGATCCTGAGCAGGAGCAGCTGCTGCATCAAGTAGCAGAGCTGCAGAGATAGAACCAAGCCAGCACCGCTGAGGTAGAGCAGTTGAAATAGCAGATCTGAGACCAGCACGATTGCGAACAACAGCAGCAGGAGGAGGAAGGTAAATACATAATTTTTTATAAGCCTTGAAAAAGCAACTACGTGCTGATAGTCTGGAAGAGGAGCGGGACTGCATCGATATCCTTGAGGAAGTCAGGTAGAGGAAGGAAAGCGTGTAAGGAAGCAGGAGGAGGAGGAAGCAGGGGTGCAAGGGGAGGAGCAGCACGACAGAAACGGGGGTTGGGGCTGGGAGCAGGAGGGGCCCTGGGATGGAGAGGAGCATGGGGAAGGGGAGAGGATGGAGAGGGGAGGAAGGGACAAAGAGCGGTGGGAATGAGGTGGGGCAGAAGGGGAAGAAAGGGCGGGAGATGGGTGAAGAGGAGAGGAATGGGGCAGCAGGTCATAGGGAGGCGCAGAGAGGGGGGGCAGAGAAGGTGTGAGTTGGGTGGGCCCTGCAACTCAGGGACAGGAGCAGCAGCAGTTGAAATGTTGCAAGCACTAAGCGCAGCCACAGCAGCATAGCAGCAGTGGGACCTTGCAGTGTTTGGTAGCAAACAACGGAAAGCAGCACTGGTTATTGCAATAACGACCGCGGCAGCAGCAGGAGACCTCCTGACCATCTCGAAACCGCAAACTCAGTACTTCCTAGGGGCAAGACGTGGATAGCCATGCAACAGCAGAGCAGTATTGGGTATGCTCAAACACAGCTTTTCTGGCAACCGTGGTAGTTTGTAGCATGTAGATGGCAACTGGTATGGTTTGTTGGCATGGTTTGTGGTCAGCTATACATTGTGATTTTTGATTTTGTGCATGGCCGGCTTGCGTGCTGCTGTGGGCTGTTGCGGCTCTGCTCGGATCCTGCAATTATTGATCCTGCTCGTATTGCCTGTACTGCCATACCATACATACTGTGTTACAGATTCCCAAGAGTGAATTTTCACTGTTCTGGTTTGCGATGGTTATAGGAAAGAGACTATCAATTGCATGTACGCCCATGCGTTTGCTACACATAGTAGATGCTTTTTTGCACACAAATTCTGTGGTAGGTCAAGCAGCATGGGTAGATGCCTCTTTGCAAAATTGCCTCTCCCTTTGCCTTAATCTGCTGTCTGCCGCGCCCCTGCCCTGTCCTGTCTGCCATGTAGGTTGTTATGTGAGCCCGCATCCTCCATTATTGGCCCGAGCTTGCAAATCCAACAACGATAGAGGTGCTCAGCATCAGTTGTCCTTGATGAAGCACACTATTGGGGGACCCCTGCTATCCAGGTAAGGGGGCAGGAGTGGGAGGTGGGCACGTGGTACTGTAAACTTGAACCCTACCGGTATTTGATGCCTGTCATTTCTAGTCTCTGTGCTGCACAGTGTGTGCTCCGCTGCAGTCCTTTCCAGTTGTTGGCCTATGTTTCAAATTGCCCTACCAGCACTCGTTCGGCTTGTAGTGTATGTTTGCACTGGTTTGTTGCAAAGTGCGCAGCCAAGAGGTAATGAATTCTCCCCATATGCTCCCTGTGTCTGCTGCTTTTTGTGCTGATTACAAGCGAAGCTAATGTAGCTAATTTTCCTTTAAACCCCAGTACCAGGAACTTCGTACCTTAAAGAGGTACAGAGAAGCGCAGACGATGTACGCTGTATGAAGTCAGCATACTCTGATAAGTGGTTTTCATCACTGCATTCCTGTACGCTAAGGTTGTAATTGTTCAAGATTGTTCTTTGGTGCAACCCCTGGATCGTACAAGACTCGCTGTGGGGTGTACTGCCTTTGAGGGTGCGGTGCAGGTTAAACCCAGGGCATATCTTTCATTCACTGCAGATCTGCTCTCAATGGCAAAAGAGGAGCTCTCAATGGCAAATGGGCTTCCCTGATGCTGGTCACAACTATTGATGCTGCTGCTGTGGAGGCCGAGCGTCGGGCATCCCCAAACTTTCTGCAAGTGAGGGGCATAACAAAAGGTGAGAGGAGCATGCGTAAATGGCACTTGAGTATAGCTATGGTGTCAAGGCATTTAAAATCCTTTTCCTGCACATGTGCAGTGGACTCATGGAGTATTAGGAGCTAGCAGGAGGGCTGGGGGCTTGATATAGGGGTATTGCCTGAGAACTGTCTGTGTTTTCATGTCACGTGTGCTGCAGCTGCTGTTGGGGTGAAAACAGTGTGCTGTTGTTCTCACCGCGCACAGGGTGTTGCGAAATGAACGTGCCGGTGGCAGGGTGCCTCGGCTGACTCGACAAGTGAGAGGCCGGAGGTGTAACTTTTCGGGGTGACCCGCCCATCATGGCACAGCACATGCATGCCCAATTTGCACGGCGGTTACGGCTATGCATTTGTCTGATGATTTGCTATGTTTTGCTCTCAAGGAGTGTATGGCCAATTCTGACTTGGTGAAAAGTTGATCATGGGCTGCGCTGAAAATGCCCATTTTGAGGAGGCAAACGTGCGAATGTGGGCCTGAAAATTTCCGAAAAATGTGTATAAGTCCCTGGAATTATGATGTGTGCTGGGACCCTTGCCCACCAGCTGCAAGTGGTTTGAAGGCAATCAGACAAGTGAGCTAGGACTTATGCTCCATCAACCATCCCCAAAGGGGCCAACTTCGAAGGGCAGGTAGCAGCCACCCAGCAAAGCAATGCCCATAGGGACCAGTGGGTGTTAACAAGCATGCAAGGGCTTGCACCAAGGATGGGCCCTGCCCTGAAGGGAGTGCCCTCTTAACTAGGACAGGAGCTGAAAGTTGGGGTCAAGCCATAGGGTGATGGTGCAAAAAAAGCACTTGTGAGAATGCTTAAACCCCAAGCACCCAAGCTTGGCCCTGCAACAGCTGACCACACCAGTGCATTCATCACAGCCTGCACCACTGCACAATATGTTTCCAGCACCATACTCCACATTGTCAAGACAGGCTGGAAAAAATTGCTGTGACAAAGGGGTCACGCCGAAAGCATTTGGTACAAAAGAGACCTAGAATGGAGCAGCCTATCAGCATGCCTCAACCCCACAGCATGTAATGAAACAAGACTTGCCTCCGCTGCAGCCTTATCCCCTTGCCACTGCAATCCAGGGTTTAAGCACCACAGTGGGATGTAGCAAAACACCCAGGGTTTGGTTGGCACAGCAACTAGGTGAAGTGCACAGGTGCCCATCTTGCACTTCAAACAAACATGTGCAAACAACACCCAAGCAGCCAGGCCCCCACATGCTGCTGTACTAGAGAGGGAGCCTCACCAAAGCCACCTGACTGCCACTCATGAGAATAAAGACTGGAACCATGGGAGCTAAGGCTAGCTGGCACATTCATTATGCAACACCCTGTGACAGGAGGTTTTGAATGCTCCATACCTAGTACCCTGTCTTATCCCCTTGCTTATTTACCACACAGGCAATCCTGCCCTTCATGCTATTGAACAGATGTGTTAGCATTGAGGAGGGGACTGCCTGGAACTGCTTGTGCACAGCTTCCTTGAACTCCTCAAAGGACTGGCAACCCAATGCATCAACTCTCGCTTGCACGTAACCCCAGACATTCTCAATAAGATTGAGATCTGGTGAGTTGGGAGGCCAATTTGGCAGCAGTCTTGCATTGGACTTGTTCTTCTTGCTCCACTCTTCCACCACACTTGGAGCATCCACATGTGCTGGATCACCATCTTGCTGCAGAGTCCAGCAACTGATTCCTTGGTTACTAAACAACCGCTGACCCCCAGGCAATAGGGTCTCCCTTAGCACACTATTGTATTGTGCTGCACATATGTTCCTGGCTGGCTCACCCTTCTTATTCTTAAAGGAGGGCTTGCTCTTGCTGCTGCCAGCAACTTGATGCAAGGGAGTAACACCATGCTTGGTGATTCCACCATACACATTGAGGCACTGGGGCTTGTTTGGCTGGTAGGCCCCATGTTTTTTTGGCCTGTTTGGGCCAACTTTCTGCCACCTGCAGGGCTGAACGCTGGAACCAGGATACCGAAAGTAGAACTTCTTCCTGTCTGTGAAGAGGACATGGCCCCAAGAGGTCTTGCTGTTTTCCTTAGCAAACTGCAGGCGCTTCTTCTTGGTATCCTTGGTTAGCTCCTTCGGAGGACGCCGCTTGGAGACCACCATCTTGCACCCCTCACTTTCGGCTGCTTTCCTTGCTGCACGAATTACAGTGGACTTATGCACAAGCCGCGGCACAAGCCCCTCCGCCAGCAGCTGCTTGGCCACCTGCTGAGCACCTCCTTGCTGGCCCTCATCTAAAAGATTCGAAGCATGAAGCGCAGCTGCCTCTGAAAGTATGGTTTTCCTGCCTGTCCCTGGCTTGTTTTCTAAACTCTGTTCGTTTTGCCACCGGTTGATGCACCGGCGTGCTGTCGCACGGCACACTCCACACTGTACAGCAGTCTCTGAGATGCTCTGACAAGCATTGCAAGTATTAACCAAATGTACTTTATCTTGCAGCGTCAACCTGGCCATTTCGGAAGTAGGCAGGTTTCACGTGCGAAGGCCAAGGGACCGTCCGTGTCGTAAGTGGCACAGCTGGTCAATGTGGCTTGCAAAGTTGTGTAGAATGAGAGCAAGTCTGTATCAATTGCTGCCTTGAGCCGGCGTTGAATAGGCTTCAAAGTTGCTTTCACAGTGACAGGAGGTTTTGAATGCTCCATACCTAGTACCCTGTCTTATCCCCTTGCTTATTTACCACACAGGCAATCCTGCCCTTCATGCTATTGAACAGATGTGTTAGCATTGAGGAGGGGACTGCCTGGAACTGCTTGTGCACAGCTTCCTTGAACTCCTCAAAGGACTGGCAACCCAATGCATCAACTCTCGCTTGCACGTAACCCCAGACATTCTCAATAAGATTGAGATCTGGTGAGTTGGGAGGCCAATTTGGCAGCAGTCTTGCATTGGACTTGTTCTTCTTGCTCCACTCTTCCACCACACTTGGAGCATCCACATGTGCTGGATCACCATCTTGCTGCAGAGTCCAGCAACTGATTCCTTGGTTACTAAACAACCGCTGACCCCCAGGCAATAGGGTCTCCCTTAGCACACTATTGTACTGTGCTGCACATATGTTCCTGGCTGGCTCACCCTTCTTATTCTTAAAGGAGGGCTTGCTCTTGCTGCTGCCAGCAACTTGATGCAAGGGAGTAACACCATGCTTGGTGATTCCACCATACACATTGAGGCACTGGGGCTTGTTTGGCTGGTAGGCCCCATGTTTTTTTGGCCTGTTTGGGCCAACTTTCTGCCACCTGCAGGGCTGAACGCTGAAAGATACCGAAAGTAGAACTTCTTCCTGTCTGTGAAGAGGACATGGCCCCAAGAGGTCTTGCTGTTTTCCTTAGCAAACTACAGGCGCTTCTTCTTGGTATCCTTGGTTAGCTCCTTCGGAGGACGCCGCTTGGAGACCACCATCTTGCACCCCTCACTTTCGGCTGCTTTCCTTGCTGCACGAATTACAGTGGACTTATGCACAAGCCGCGGCACAAGCCCCTCCGCCAGCAGCTGCTTGGCCACCTGCTGAGCACCTCCTTGCTGGCCCTCATCTAAAAGATTCGAAGCATGAAGCGCAGCTGCCTCTGAAAGTATGGTTTTCCTGCCTGTCCCTGGCTTGTTTTCTAAACTCTGTTCGTTTTGCCACCGGTTGATGCACCGGCGTGCTGTCGCACGGCACACTCCACACTGTACAGCAGTCTCTGAGATGCTCTGACAAGCATTGTAAGTATTAACCAAATGTACTTTATCTTGCAGCGTCAACCTGGTCATTTCGGAAGTAGGCAGGTTTCACGTGCGAAGGCCAAGGGACCGTCCGTGTCGTAAGTGGCACAGCTGGTCAATGTGGCTTGCAAAGTTGTGTAGAATGAGAGCAAGTCTGTATCAATTGCTGCCTTGAGCCGGCGTTGAATAGGCTTCAAAGTTGCTTTCACATGGTGTTGCGAAATGAACGTGCCGGTGGCGGGGTGCCTCGGCTGACTCGACAAGTGAGAGGCCGGAGGTGTAACTTTTCGGGGTGACCCGCCCATCATGGCACAGCACATGCATGCCCAATTTGCACGGCGGTTACGGCTATGCATTTGTCTGATGATTTGCTATGTTTTGCTCTCAAGGAGTGTATGGCCAATTCTGACTTGGTGAAAAGTTGATCATGGGCTGCGCTGAAAATGCCCATTTTGAGGAGGCAAACGTGCGAATGTGGGCCTGAAAATTTCCGAAAAATGTGTATAAGTCCCTGGAATTATGATGTGTGCTGGGACCCTTGCCCACCAGCTGCAAGTGGTTTGAAGGCAATCAGACAAGTGAGCTAGGACTTATGCTCCATCAACCATCCCCAAAGGGGCCAACTTCGAAGGGCAGGTAGCAGCCACCCAGCAAAGCAATGCCCATAGGGACCAGTGGGTGTTAACAAGCATGCAAGGGCTTGCACCAAGGATGGGCCCTGCCCTGAAGGGAGTGCCCTCTTAACTAGGACAGGAGCTGAAAGTTGGGGTCAAGCCATAGGGTGATGGTGCAAAAAAAGCACTTGTGAGAATGCTTAAACCCCAAGCACCCAAGCTTGGCCCTGCAACAGCTGACCACACCAGTGCATTCATCACAGCCTGCACCACTGCACAATATGTTTCCAGCACCATACTCCACATTGTCAAGACAGGCTGGAAAAAATTGCTGTGACAAAGGGGTCACGCCGAAAGCATTTGGTACAAAAGAGACCTAGAATGGAGCAGCCTATCAGCATGCCTCAACCCCACAGCATGTAATGAAACAAGACTTGCCTCCGCTGCAGCCTTATCCCCTTGCCACTGCAATCCAGGGTTTAAGCACCACAGTGGGATGTAGCAAAACACCCAGGGTTTGGTTGGCACAGCAACTAGGTGAAGTGCACAGGTGCCCATCTTGCACTTCAAACAAACATGTGCAAACAACACCCAAGCAGCCAGGCCCCCACATGCTGCTGTACTAGAGAGGGAGCCTCACCAAAGCCACCTGACTGCCACTCATGAGAATAAAGACTGGAACCATGGGAGCTAAGGCTAGCTGGCACATTCATTATGCAACACCCTGCATGTGACAGGTCAACCGAAGCTCTCCACTTCATTGACCGTGTCTACGTCCCAATAGCAAGCAAGGAACACTGGGCATGAATAGCCTTTGCTACAGGGCTGGGGATTTGTTCTAGATGGAGGAGCATGATCTGCTGCTGGTTTGGCTGGGGAACGGGGAGCTCTTGCCCACACAGAAATAACCACCGGACAGTGCTGGGGATGCGGGACTGTGTGAGCACTATGTACGTAAGCTAAAGAGGCTGGGGAGCGTTGCTCAAGCTGCGCTGGGGACCGTGGGGGACAGTGATTTGCCCGCAATCAGATCACTGCTGCTGCAGCGGGATTGCAAAAGAGGTCCTTCATTTGCGGTTTCCTTGTCTCAGCATTGCTAAAAGTCGCAGACCTATGGCTCTCTATTTCTCTTACTTACCCACCCCACCCCGCTAAGGAAACTGGTTGGCGTCATGCTTGGGTCCTGCACGGCCCAGAAGGCTGTCCAGTGGTCTCTCTTAACAAAAGTGGTCCTTCATTGGTTCAATGCTTGCTTGTGCGGCTCTGTGCTAGGGCGTGCTTGCGCAGTCGTGCACTGGTTTGCTTCTTCGTTGTTATCCCGTAACTGTTAGTAAAGTTTGCCACTCCTTTGATGCTCTTAGGAGCACATGTTTGAATTTCTAGGTTAGGAGCACATGGCTCCAGAGCAATGCAAAGGGTAACCATGACATTATTTGCAGGCACTTTGTTCTGCACAGCCTTTACCAGCAATGAATGTGTGTGCTTGTTTCTCTTGGTGTTGCTAGGGATGCTCTGGCAGGTTGAGTCTGATAGTCAAGACCACTTAAAGACCACTCCATGCAAGCTCAATGAGCCGGAAGTGCTGATGCTCATATCATCGTGGTGCGAGATGCTGGGGGTAGAAAGTGGGAGCTGTGGCAGTGTGGGGTGCCAGAGCAGGCAGTGGAGTGACCTAGGACTCTGTCCCTCAGCTTGGTTTAAATGTAAAAGAGATGTCGGCTGTACAAAAGCTCAAAGCATGCGTTGTTTGATATACTTAAGATGAATGATGAATGTTTTGTAGCAGCTTAAGGAAGCAGTGTGGTGCAGCTTAGGCAGCAGTGGTTTGAGAGTGGCTGTGAATGGTACTTGGTTGCAATAGGGAATGTAAATGGCTCAGTTAACGTTGCTTTTGGGGTTGTGCAATGGCCAGACCTTGGCCAGATGCTGGCCAGATGCAGCAGTGCGCCAGAGTCAGCCAGACTTGCCAGACCATGGCCAGACCATGGGCCAGATGCTGGCCAGCCATGGCTAGAGCTGGGCCAGACCCCCGCTTGCCCTAGTGTTGGGCTGTCTTAAGAGAGACCACTGCACTGCCCTCTGGGCCGTGCATCACCCAAGCATGACTCCAACCGGGTTTGCTAGTGTGGTGTGTTCAGTAAGCGAGTAATAGAGAGCTAGAGGGCTGCGAATTCGAGCGAGGCGGATACAAGTGGACCTGAGACCTTTCTTACACTGCTAATTCTGAAAGCACTTCCACTCGTATGCGGTATGCCTGGCCGTTATCTCCCCTTCCCTGCCTCCCCCTGACCGAAACGAGTCCGAATGCATGCTAAGCTGCATAGGCTGCTCAATAAATACAAGTAAAAGGACCTCACTAGCCGGTGACAAGCAGGCATACTCGTGAAAAAACATGGAAAACAAGCGAGTGTTTTGTATTTCTAAGTTAGAAGGAAGTGACATTACAATCGCAGGAATCGAACTTGCGTTCTATCCTGAATCGAGGCAAACTATGGTTAGGACAGAAAGTACCGTTACAACTAGGAATCGAACCTGAGTTTGTCCTGTGACAGCCAGGGATGCTAGCGAGTAACATAACAAACATAACAAACATTTAAGGTGTGGCAACCGCCAAGGGCTGCTAGGTCGAACCGACCAAACACACCATCGGATGGATCCAAAACACAATGGGTTCCATACCACCAAGCAAATGGATACCAGCCAGGTATTCACTCATCTTGAGGACTTCAACCAGTTCATCCTAAGAATTATCACCAGAAATATCAGACTCCGAATCAAACATATCTAAATACTGATTTTCCGGAAGCAAGATGTCTGGCAAGTCCACCACATCAGTACCACCAGACTGGTGGCATTGTCGACCGACACGAACGCAGATGGCAACATACTTGACCAACACTGGAAGAGGGACCCTGCCAGTTGAATACAGTGCCCAAAAGTCAGCATACTGACCTGAGAGACGACAGTGCGGACACAGGTGGTACAACAGCAGACAAGAAGACATCTCGTGCCTCAACAATTGTCGGGTGTTCACACAAGAAGAGGCAATGTGCCTCATCATCCACGGCTGTGGAACTACAGCGCAAACAAGTACGTTGAGGACGTAGGAGGGCAGGCAGCTGCCAACGTCCTGTGTGAATGCGCAGATGATGGCAGCCAAGACGAAAACGCAAGAAGCGTACCAACACACCATGAGAAAGTCTACATGAGTAAAAAGAAGGGACCACGCCCAAAGCATGTGTACCCACAACCCTGAAATACAGACCAATACGGGATCCAGTACCATGTTCAACCTGGGACAGATGCTGGATGTGCTGAGTGTACCTAGTGGACAATGCCTCATCAATGGCAGTAGCATCCAAAGGCATGCAATTCCGCAAGGTGCGTGTAATTCCACCTGCACGAGGCAGGAGAATCCGTAACACCTGAAAGAGAGCCCCCACAAAATTATGGGCCCGAGAGCGAGTCGAGAGAGCATCATCAATGTTCTGTCGGTCGTAGCACACCTCGATACACTGAAGCAACATCTAGGTCAACAAGGCAGTTATAAAAGCGAACAGCACGCCGCACATAGCAATGCACAAGAGGTTCAGATCCAAGCTCATGTAATAAAGGCAAATGGGGCACATATGCAGGGAGCCGCAACCATTGACGGATCAGGCGGCACCGCTGAACCTCCAAAGGATCTGCCAAGCCATAGAATTTAGGGAGGCTCCAATTAGACGACCAAAAACCTGGAATAGACAAAAGGCCCCAGAGTTCACAACCATACAAACCAGCAGGCTCCATAACAGTGTGCAACAATTTCAAGAAGGCGGGGAGGGCACACGGGAACTCTAGTGCGGCACGCATTTGGGCTGTAGCAGCATGAAAGGAGGATGAAAAACATTTCACCATGTGAGCCGCCATGGTGCCCGCAGAGGCAGCTGAGTCAAAAATGAGTCCAAGATAACGCGTTCCCTCAGTCAGCGATGCTGAAGCAACAATTGCGGTGCCCAAACTCAAAGAATAGTCAGCAGGTGCTGGAGCACCCGCCTTCACACCCAAAACGAGCGCAATACACTTTGGCACCGACAACTTAAGATTACGATCAGCCAACACAACAGCAGTATGGTTCAGCAAAGCCTGCAGGTCGGGAAGGCACTCCGCCACCAGAGCAGCGTCATCAGCATAATGATAATCAGGATGGCAGCCTGGAAGCCCAGGAAAGCGCGGTCCCTTGTCAAGAGCACTCAATGCTGCACAAAGTGGCTGAACATACAAATTGTATAACATAGGGCTGATGGGACAACCTTGCTTGACACCAACACCAACATGGAACGGGGATGCCACTCTCCCATTTGTAACCACCTGATAGCGCAAACCCTGGTACATGCCAGCAATACCTCGGACAAGGTGCTCTGGGAACTGTAAATTGATGAGAGTATCCACCATCTTGGCATGGTCAGTAGTATCATATGCGGCTGAGACATCCAAGAACACCACATACATGAGACGATTGAGGCTGAGAGCATGATGAGCCACATGTTGCACAACAAACAGATTATGAAGAGTGCTCCGTTCAGGCAAGAACCCTGCTTGTCGGGGGAACATGTCCCCATGCTCATGGCTATACCGAGTGTGTGCCACATACACCCCAGAACCCAAACAGTTTGCATACAACTTATGAAGAGGCGAAGACACCACTATAGGGCGATAGTTGACCTCCTGAGCATGGTCCCCACGCTTGTAAATGGGACTCAACAAGGAAAGACTCATCTTCGAGGGCTCTTGTCCAGCCAAGTGCACATCTTTCAGGATAGACTGAACCAATTGTAGCTCCGTTAGAGAGAGAGAGAGAGATCTACGCGAGGAGACCGTGTATTGTTCTCCAGCGTGGGATTGTGGGAAGGGTTCCTTGGTGTAAAGATTACACGGATCCCTTACCATTTTGTAGGATGTGATCCTATGGTGGGTGGGCTTCCGCCCACCTACCTGTGTTAGCTTGCTGCTCGGCGTGAGTATCTGGGTGCTTTCTTGCACTCTTGTGCCCTCTTAGCTCTGTAGATAACGTGTAAGGCCCGCACGGCCTCTAGGTTTAGGTCGACTAAGCATTGGTTTAGGCTGGAGTCACGCACTCCTAGCTCTCGGAGGAACGATGCTGTTCGATCATAGATGGTTCCTGTTACTCCCACGAGTATGGGCATGTAGTGAATCTTAGCGTTGGGTATCACTATCTTTATGCTGTCAATCAGTTGTTGATGTTGGGCCTCTGCTCTGTTCTGCGTAGCATCTGGTTCGGTGTCCCTGCATATCTTGACCTCGACTATCCAGAACTCTGCGGGTAGCTCTCCGCGTGCCGGTTTATACAGCAGCCCATCTGGGCGCTTGTTTACGTTTCCTTGGGAGGCTTCTATGGCATCCTTTAGTCCTGCCGGTAGTTTGCGCCATGGCGGGCATCTGGGACGGTATTCTAGGCCGTCTTCTTCGCAACGCTGCTGCGAGCCCAGGTCCATTTGGACAACAAATGCACCTCGTCTGCCTCTTAGGACTCTTGTCATTATGATACGGCCGATCTTGTTATGTCGGTTTATGTACTGCTTCTTGAGGGCTGTACAGCCCGACGCGGTGTGATGGCCTCCATCTTCTTGTCCGCACAGTGTGCATCTGCTATCCGGAGCGTAGCCACATCTATAGGCTCGCTTCCATGTCCACATAACTCCGTACCTGTAGGCCAGGGCTATCTTCCTCTCTTGGTACGTTATCTTCCTTGAGGTCATGAAAGCGTTGCTGGGGGTTCCCATGCATCGCTCCTGAATGTTTGCCATGCTTTGGAAGTAGATTGTGTCACAGTTGGCCATTCCAAGCTTGCAGTGTTTGTGGCATGTAAGCTTTAAGCAGTCTTTGAGGTCACCCAGGGCGCGCCGTATCTTGCAACCTGTACTCGGCCTCACGTGGATTTTGTATGGCCAGTACTTTGCTCCCCTGTCGTTGCTGGGGGCAGCTACTTCATGGCAGCTCTCCTCTGGTATGTGCCCCTTAGCGACACCTACTGCAATCTCGTCTGCCTTCTCGTTACCCATCAAGCATGAGTGCCCTTTCACTTTGTACAGTGTGACCTTTTCGTTGCTGTTCTCAATCATCCGAGCAGCTTCCTCGAGCAGTGAGCTGTGTTGGTGGTCCGTTTGGTCTTGCGGACGGCGCAGCTGCTTCCGGATCTGGAACATGGAGGTGAGGCTGTCCGTTGCAATGTTGCATGCTTTCCGTTTAATTGCCTCCATTATACCAATGAGCTCTGCTCTGTTGATGGTGTTGTGCATTGACTGTGGGCCACAAGGCAATATAGGTATTTCAATGTCGTCCTCCAGGCTACAGCTTGCTGGCATGTAGACAGCAGCACCTAAGCCTGGTGATCCTATTGGCCAGTCGCCGCCTGGCTGTCTGCAGCTGCCGTCTGTGTAGGCAAAGTCTGTCCAGTTGTGCCTCAGAGGGGGTGGGTTGGCATGCATGTTTGCAAATGCTGCTTCTAGGTTGTTGAGGGTGTCATGATGGCTATTAACCATAGGGGGAGGGTCTGATCTAGCAGCACTGTCGTGCCTTCTCTTCTTGTAGTCCTCCCTTTTAGGATATCCTAGTGTGTGCAAGTGTGCGCTATTGCTGTCTGGGTCAGCCGATGTTGCTGTGTGGGAGTGGCTAGCTGTCCATGAGTGGGGGACCAAGGTTCTGATATCCCTAATTTCTGAGCCATTTGGGAGTGTTGAGTTTATTGCCTCCTGCAGTGTGTCGTATACATTGTCCATGTATGATGCGTCCCAGTAGGGGAGATGTTGGGCAAACCCAGCCTTGTTGCCGGTGACAATGAGATTGACATCCCATCTAGGGCTGCCGGCGTAGGTTTCCCCTTGCTCCCATGTCGTGGGTTTTTGGAATCGAAAATGCCGGCGTGGCAGCTGCAGCATGTGCTTGCAGTTTTCAGGGTACACCTTGAGCCACTGGAGGTAAGCTGTCCTGTTGGTGTCAGACCATGCAGGCAGGATGTGGACCCCAAATACTGGTTCGTCTGTGTAGCGTGCAGCAGCAATAGCTGTTCCAATGTCTTGGTTGAGGTCCTCATCTTCATACTCAGGGTTGTGCACGCTGCTTCCGGTCCATTGGTATTTGTATGTGTCCCACTTGGCTCCAAATACTTGGTCCCTTTCGTGAACGCTCCAGTAATGTGCCATTCTGGGATTATAGTTGAGGGGACTTGCAAAACGCTCTTTGTCAATCTGCATGAGGTCTTGTAGGGCGTGGTAGATCTCAGGAGGGGTGGCCCAATGATTTTTAACTTTGATGGTACCTGTCTTGTGGGAGCTGTTGCGGACCTGTGCCCCATCTTTGTACCTGCACATTAGTGCATATAGTTCCTCTGCAAAGCTGCCGACCTTCAGTTGCTGCATTAATCGGTTTTTGTGCTGTGTGCAGTGCAGGTACTGATGATACAGGGTTGCCGCCCTTGCGGTGGTGAGTGTAAACCTGCATCTGCCATCTGGTGTATAAATGCATGCCAGGTTTTTGTACCAGTTCACCCCGTCAATGCGCATTTCCAGTTCGCGGCTGTACACTTCATGTTTCCCGGTGGGATAGATGTCTGCATGAGGATTGATTGGGTTTGTCTCAATTGCAAATTTACTGCTCCATTCCTCCCCAAGGCGTATGTTGTACCGTTGTGGATGGAGTGGGAAGTAGTCTCCTTGTTTCTGCATGGGTGTAAGCTGTTCTTGTTCCTGGGCTAGGGCGTTGTTCCTCCGGGGGGGATGTGCCTGTGCTATCTCCTCCTCGCGTGCCTGCTGGGCTCTGTTAGTTCGGTAATCTGCCACCATTTGAGCTAGGGCTGGGTTCCTTTCGCATAGGTCAGCCTCACATTCTGCCTGTGGTTGCCAATGGACCTGGTAGTGTTTGAGATCTACAGGAAGGGTCTCGATTGTGTATGCCTTCGCACGACATTCTTTGCAGGTCCAGTGAACATAGTTCTTCTCTTCTGTCACATTGTGCTCGCAGACGGAGATGCTCCCTGTTTCCTCCATTCCTGCTGGGGCTAGTTTGTGTGCATGCTCCTGGAGTGGGAGGCAGCCAATGTGGTACCGGCGGGCGCAAATATTGCAAGATATCAGATCATCATCCTCATCTGGTTCCGTGATATGGGAATTGGGCCCGCAGCATTCTGTCACCAGGCCGCTGGCCTCACCGGCCTGCTGGTTGCTGACAGGTGTGGCACTTTGCACTGCGTACCCCATGATTTTAGCTATTTCGATCATCCAGCCTTGCATGATTGTCGGTTCCCAGCGGATTATTATTTGCTTTTGTGAGGCTATTCTTCGTCTCCTCTTTATGCCACGGCCCATGAATTCAGCAGCGCTCTGTGTGCCATCAACACCGGCTACAATATCGACTCCTTCGGCAAAGTTGTGGTACAATTGGTGGAGCTCTTTGCGCACCTTGGTCTTATTTATCCGTCGTGTGGGCCTCTGGGATGCAGACCTGCTAGTCCTGGTGCTGAGCTGAGCTGTCAGTCTGTGATATACAGAGAATCCTGTTTCGTCTGTGAGGGGTGCAGCAGTCAGGGGCCATGTGATGTCTGATGCAGTTGCCCGAACACAGCTTGCTTTTGCTTGCCCTGGTACGCGACCGTTAATCAACTGCGCAATGTGTTCTTGTATTTCATCCATTGCTGCTTCTGTGCTAGCT
Source organism: Pseudopediastrum boryanum (assembly GCA_963556185.1). Classification (NCBI taxonomy): domain Eukaryota; kingdom Viridiplantae; phylum Chlorophyta; class Chlorophyceae; order Sphaeropleales; family Hydrodictyaceae; genus Pseudopediastrum; species Pseudopediastrum boryanum. The sequence continues at coordinate 5,683,938 of OY744499.1, read as the reverse complement.
GCCTGGACTTGAGCTGACCAAAGCAGGGGCAAGGTGGCTTGACGGACGTCCATGTCCTCGATATAGTGCTGCCCTCGCAGCAGCCTGGCATATTCTGGGTGGATGCAGTCCTGTCCTTTTATGGCTGGGGGTCTGCTCTTGTATGTGTCCTTGGTAGCCCCTGGGGGAAGGGTAAGCATGTAGTTGACCCTCCGAAAGGCAGTAGCCGCCCTGAGTGTCTTGCCTATCTTAAGTTCCACTTGCTTGATGTTGAGGAGGCCTCTGCCAGTGTTAGACATCAGGTCCTGGAGTCGTCTGAAGCCTGCTATGCGTAGGTGATAGAGGTCCAAAATCAGTAGGGGTGGAGGGTCAGGGGTGTGAATACCCTTGAGTACTGCATTGGCTGTGGCTGTACTATGATTGGAGATGGTAACAAGTTCCTGTATGAGGGGGTTCATACTGTCCATTGGTAGTATCTCTGTTTGGTCCTTACGAAGTTCAATGTTTACCCGTACACAAGCAAGTTGCTGGCGCAGCCTCATGCTGTGCTGCGCCAAGGCTGGGTGAGCTGCCGCAGTTGTTTTGTCTAGCAGACACTTTTCCTGTTGCATTCTAGCTCTGCTGAGGGCACCCAGCGGGCCAGTGTCATTCAGTGCCGCAGTGAGGCGTTGCACCTGGACCATTGCATACTCTGTAAGGAGGGAGGGGGAGCCCAGGCCTCCTCTTTTTACGTCTTCATGAACGGCTGCATTTGACATGCAGGTGGGAAGACCATATGCTTGTTTGACGGCTCGGCAGAGGATGGAGTCCAACATCTGGATTTGGCCGTTGGTGTAGGGCGCCACACAGAAGGCGTATCTGACCTTGGTCCTTAAGCACGTGTTGATGGTGCGCAGCTTTTGCGTGGTGGTAGCATACGAGGACAGCATGCTGCTGGTCAGTTCTTTAAGTGCTTCCCTTGTGGCTCCAAACTGGGCACTCCAGTTGAGGTTCATTGTGAACTTCACCCCAAGGTTTTTGAAGGGTTCCCGGGGGTCGTGGAAGGTTGCTGGAGCATTTTGCACCCGCACATCGCAAAGGAGCCTTTGCAGTGTAGCTCCATCATAGGGGTCTTTGGGGCTACTTTTGTACCGCGCGCCAGTCAGTAAGGTTTTTGTGCTATTGACACGCAATGCGCCCCAGTCAGCATACATACTAACCTTCTGGGCCTGGGTACACAGCTTTTCAACTGAGTCGGCAAGAAGGTTGAGATCGTCAGCATATGTGATATCTGGTGTCTGTTGTTTCAGTTGTTCACGTGTTGTGAGGTTGGCAAATGACCCTGGTACATACCCGTTTGCCCCCACCCGTAGCCAGCGGAGAAGTGGCTCCAGATATGTTATAAACAGAAAGGGGGACAGGCTGTCGCCTTGGATGGTTCCCCTGTCCATTGATATGGGCACTGTAGGACCAAAGGGGGTGCTGATGGCAGTGGTGGCTCCCATGTATAAGTTCTTCACCACTTCCAGTGCATCTGTTGGGAAACCAAGGTCATACATTATCTGCAGCATCTTGTCATGATCTATCGTGTCAAAAGCCTCAGAGAAGTCCACCATGAGGAGGTACATGTCTTTTTTGGTTAGCTTTGCATCTTCCAGGAGTAGGGTCAGCAGCTCTAACTGGTCGGTGCATGTGCGCTTATTGCGGAAACCTCCCTGTGTATAGCTGATGATGTTATGTCTCTCTGCATAGTCTGCCAACGTCCATGTAATCATTCGAGTCCAGAGCTTGTAGATGGTGTTTTCCAGGCCTATTCTGCGATAGTATTGCAGCTGAAATGTTGTCCCTTTGTTTTTGTACAGTAGGACGGTGAGGCTTTCCTTCCATGTCTTGGGGGTGTACGCCGTGGCCCACATGAGCTGGATAAAGGCATGCAGCATTTCTTGGGCCTGTATAGGCAGGAGGTTTAGCATCTCATTGGTGATTCCATCTGGCCCGGGAGCTTTGCCTTTGGACAGGGATTTGAGACATGCCTCAAACGCTTGCTTGTCTGCTATTTTGTCATGTAGCCACATCCTGGGGGCCAGGCCGGTTGTGGTAGCTGTTGCTAGGGCGAATGGGTCAGGTGAACCCTCTTGCATCCAGGGGTATTCTCGTGTTTGATCAGCAGGCAGGTATAGGCCTGTTTTGGTACCACTGCCCTGAGCAGGGAGCATCTTGCTGGTGTAATACCCTTCAATCGCATCCTTTACTGCATCAGGTGCTGTTACTATTTGATCAGTGTCATTGTATAGGGCCCTCAACTGCATGTTGTTTCTGCCTTTATATTGACCGGTAATGATCTGATTACCAATCTTTTGCCTGCGGTCGTACAGTGCCTGCGGCTTGGCTATGATAACTTGTCGTTGTTTGATTTGATGCTGCTTGTCAATGGCCTGGATGTTTTTCCGTGTTTTGACCTTGAGTTGCTTGAGCCGCTCTGGCAGTGGTGTTGGGAGGCTGTTATTGGCGGTTTGCCTTTCCATACCCATGGTTTCTAAGGCAGCCTGAACCTCTTCTGGCAGCTCCTCCTTGTTGGCAGCCCCCTGCCGTAGGCTGTGCACTATCTGTTTTCTGAGTGTGGAGAGTGCTATCCGTTCCCGAGCTGTTGAGCGGGGCCGATAGTGGGTGCCACTTGAGTTGCACGCTCTTGTAGGACCCCTTTGCATAATAGTGTCTCTTGCTTGAAGGAGGAGGTCTATCAGGTCTCGATTCAGGGTTTCCATTTCTTGATGTACTTCCCAAGGGGCCATTGCTCCGTAGAGTGGGGTTGTAGGGGGTAGATCTGCTGGGTTGCAATCAGCACTTCTATGTGCCAGGTGTGGCTTCACAGTGGTTTCGAGCAAGGTTTGCAATTTGCTGTTCATTTCATAGAACCTGGCCCCAAGCTCCTCTTCCAGGGCAATCTTAAGGGTGTTTCTTTCTTCATTGGTGAGCTGACGAAGCTGCTTTATGTTCTGCTTGTCCGCCTCTGGTGAGGCTCCATCCACTAGCTCGGGCGGTGGCGGCCGCATGTTCAAGTTGGAGTACGGGATACAGATCTCTAGCAGATCATGATCTGTATCAGTTCCGCTCATATCCCAGACTCTGGAGGTGGCCCCTTTCAGTACGGTTTTGTTATTGGTGAACATGTCATCAATTCTGCTGGCGGGCTGCTCTGCAGCACCCTTTCTCCATGTGTAGGCTCTTGGCCTGTGGAGCTTAGGGGGGTCTAAGCTGTATAGTTTTCCCTTTCTAATTTGTTCTCGATGAAAAGAGTCCATGGAGTTGTAGTTCGCAGATGCCCTATCAGAGCGAGTAAGTGTGGCGTTGAAGTCCCCGGCTATGAGGAGGTTGTGTGTGCCTTGGCTCTTATCACTAGCATTTTCTGCTAGGTGAGCTGCTGTGTCGTATATGTCTGCACGAGTGTGCTTGTCGTCTGGATGTGTTGTGGGCATGTAGACACCGACAATATCTAGGGGCGTGCAGCCAGAGAGGCTGATTTGAACTCCACGCATGTATCCTGTCAGATGATCAGGGGTGCTGATGTCACTTATGTCCCCAAGCTCGTCAAAACTCTTTTTAATGAATAGAGTAACACCGGCTTGAGGCTTCAGCTGATACCTCACACTGTGCCGTTGCCTATATCCATGTCCTGCCAGCTGCTGGCTGATCCGACTGCGCCCTCTCTTTGTCAGTTTTGTCTCTGTGACAATTAGTATGTCTGGTTGGTGTTCTCTCATGATGGTCAGAATGTCTTCTAAGCCAGTGTGCAATCCTCGGATGTTCTGGGTCATGACCTTGAGGCATTGGGTTTGCCTCTGATCATAGTCAACATGTGGTCTTTCTGGTTCAGGTACGCAACGGCTGCTACTAATGGGGCTAGATGGAGGGCTCTGTCCTGTGCCTTCTGATATGCTTTGTTCGGCATCAGTTGCTGGCGGATCAGGTTCCTGCATCTCCTCAATTTCCTGCTCCCCATGTGCATTGGAATGGGGTGGGGAGGAGGGCTCATCTCGCTGTTCACCCATTTGGTCTTCTTTTGGAGCCTCTGCAGGTTCATCCTGGGGTGGCGTTGGGGCTGCTGGGGCAAAGAAGTCCCGAATGTCAGGCAGCCTTGGCACTCTAGTTAACACTGGACAACTAGGTGTATTTGCCATTGGCGTGTCTGCGTTTTGCGTTGTTATTCTCGTCGCAGCAGGGGCCTGGATGGGTCATCAGTCAAGGGTTCATGGGCATCTTGTTCCATAAGGTCAGCAGCACTTGATATTTGTGGGGGGTCGTTAAGTGGTATAAGGTTGACGACTATTGGTCCCACCGTGAGTTCAGTGTGCTGTGCAACCTCTGGGGGTGTATACTGATCGTTGACAGCTCTGATGGGATTGTGGTGTATTGTAAGCGACTGATTGAGGTTAAATGGTCTGTCATTGTCAATTTCAATCATAGAATTGTGCAGGTAGTTGGGGCATGGGACACCGATGTGATTCCATGGGAAGGTGCCAGCGTACAGCAAAGCATATATGCTTGCATTTCTCGTGTGGTGTTTCCAGTCTGAATCCGTCAGTAGCGGGGTTATGAAATCGCCGAGCCAGGAGTCCAGAGCGTACCAGGTCTGGTCGGCCTCGATGTATCGGATACACTTCATATGCCCACAGGTATAGCCTTGCGGTGTAAAGGATACCCCTGCCCCTTTGGTGCCTGGGGGCAGAAGTGCCAGGAATTGGGCATGTGTAAGGCCTATTGCATTCTGCTGGTTCGAGAGCAGCGCTTTGTAAAACACCATTGGTGATGCATGCTTGTATAGGTAGCGATTAATAGCGGTGGAGCAGAAAGGGCCTATATCACCAAAGCTCTCTCTTAGTATGCCTTTGCCGATGCAGCGAGTGTCGCTGACATCGTGGTTGAGACTCTGAAGGATGTGCTCTGTCTTGATACTTTCGTTCTGAAGCATCATGTTGTGGGAGTGGAGCCAGCAGAACATTGCGACTTGAGGGAACCATGTCACGTTTGGATACAGCTGTCTTAGTGTGTTCGTTCGTGAGGAGGCCAGCGTCCCATTGCCTCCGCAGAGCAGGGAAGTTGGACACGAGCTTCCTGTTGTACTGCCTTGGCCTGGGTCTGACGCTATACCCTTGCTGGTATTGGTGGGCTCCAGACACAAGGTCGGTGCTTCGTTGAGGTCCGTTGGGGCTTTTAACGGTTCTGTCCGCTTCCCTTGTGTTAACTGCTCAAGGTTAAGTGCGGACGAGGGAGCTTCTATGTTACCTGGTGTGGAGCCATTCATGTGTGTAATGGGCTGAAGATGCTTCCGAGCTCTCTTTGATAGTCTTCGTGTGTATAATTGCCAGGGATACATCGTATGCGTGTTTGCCTCTATTCCAAAGTGGTGGACAAAGAAGTCCGCGGGAAGCCACCCCCACGCTGCCGTTCTGGGACTAGGTGGGGAAGTTGCCTTAGGCAGCACAGCATAGAGGTGTTCATGGATCTGGTCTTGGTGGACTGTGAATGCGGGGTCTAACCACGAGTTGATAAGTCGGCGCGCCATTCTGGGTACATTCTCAATGAGGTATGTAGGGCAGTATACCCAAGCACAAGTAGCTTGTGTAGTGTTGTCATTTCCTGGGCTCGTGATACTGCTGACTAGTTGTTTGTGATGATTGATCATGTATTCAAGTTGGCAGAATGTGTTTTTGCCCGGCACGGCCTGTAGTCTTGCTGTCATGGGTTCTGGAAACGCATGGCCATGAACGGTGCATGGCGGAGCTCTCTGTGCGGATACATACTTAGTATCATTTGGTCTGCTTGGCGTGTCACTGTGCAAATCCAAAGGAGACTGGCTGTCAGATGGTGGTTGTGGATGGGCCACTGGGTCATGCCTTGTTAGGCCTTGTTTTGGTAGTGCACCAGCTTTGTGACATTTTGGGACGAATCCTACTCTATGAAGCATGTATGCCTTGCATAGCAAAGGCCCGCTCCTACGCTGCACACGACGTCTGGACTGTCGTGCAAGTGCCAGTTTGAGATAGTGGGGCCACCTCGAGTTCTCTACCAGTGCATGAGTTAGCCTTTGCCGTGCCTTGCTACACTGGAAATCTTGCAGCATTTGGTAAATCTGAAAGATGGGACAGCTTTGTGGCATGTTCTGAGCCCTTGCTTTTGCCGTGGTGTCTCCAGCTTTCTTGGATATGGACTGGTATGATGTCAGGACAGCAGTTGCATTAAGGATACAAGCTAGGGAAGAAGCAGAGCAAGCCAGCATCATAAATACTTTACTAGAAATTTGGCGATAGCTTCGCCGCCCCGTGGCAGTGGTACCAGTTGCTGAGCTGTTTCGGCTTCCTGCAGCCCTCTGCTTGCCATTCTGCCAGGCTTTTGTGTTGTTTTTGTAGTCTTCCCACCTGCTGGTGTTGCAAAATTGGCGATAGCTCCGCCGCCCCGTGGCAGTGGTAACAGCTGCTGACCTATTCTGGCTCTTCCCAACAATCTGCTTGTTACCACCCTTGGCTGCAGAAAATTTAATGTTGCCTTCCCACCTTTGGTCTTGACAGCTTGCTCCAGCACCTCCCTCCATGGTTGTGCTGTGGAAGCCAGTGTACTTGTGTTGACTCCACACTTGCTTGCTTCTTCTGCATTGGTCCTGATAACATTCTTTCAGTTTGACATTTGTTGCATTGCTCACAATTTGCACAGCATGGTGTATGCAGTTCCATGTTGCACATCTGAAGTCTGCAAGATTAGGCATGCTGTTACAAATTTGGCGATAGCTCCGCCGCCCCGTGGCAGTGGTACCAGTTGCTGAGCTGTTTTGGCTTCCTGCAGCCCTCTGCTTGCCAATCTGCCAGGCTCTAGTGTTGTTTATGTAGTCTTCCCACCTGCTGGTGTTGCCAAATTGGCGATAGCTCCGCCGCCCCCTGGCGATGGTAACAGCTGCTGACCTATTGTGGCTCTCCCCAACAGTATGCTTACCAGCAGCCCTATTTGCATTGCCATTCATATATCCTTCCCACCTTTGGCCTCGGCAAGTTGCTCCAGCACATCCTTGCATGGTCCTGCTGTCGATGCCACTGTAGCTGTGTCGACTCCACAATTCTGAGCTGCACGCACATGGCTGCTTGCTTCTGCTAAAGGGATCCTGGCAGCAGTCTTTTAGTTTAATCGTTGTTTCACTATTCACAAGCACATCATAGGAGAAGTTGTTCCATGCTTCACTACAATACTTTGCATTACTAGACATGGTGTAAACAAATTATTCATAGCTTCGCCGCCCCTTGGCAGTGGTACCATTTGCTTTACTCTGTTGGCTTGCATATGCAGGGTCTCTGCTATTCCCCCCTTATGTATCCCAGTGCATGTCTTTCTGCCACCTCTTGCCTCTCACCTCTTGAGTGCGGATTTGAGCAGCTACTGCTGTATTTACTGCTTGGTCCTCCATGGCTGTGCTGCCTATGGTGTTTTGGACTTCTGTAATCCTGTCTTTTGGTCTCCAACATCTGCGCTGAAAGCAGCTGCTAGGTGTTGTTGGGTCAGTCACAGCTGTCATAACTGGGGAAAGGGAGGTTGCCCAGCATCTGCTGTTGCTGCCGTTATGCATGCTAATGCAATCGTAGCAGTAATTCTTGCCACTGTAACGAGCAGTGGTCGTCGTTCTGGCGCTGCAGGCTGGTAGCTGTACACGAAGCTGGAAGATCGGCCACTTCAGGAGGTTGCTGCTCCCCTTCTGTGAGTCTTTGCTTTGCATCTCGCGACTGATCGAAGCTACTGATATGACTCGTGCACTGACGCTGTGAGGGGTCTGCTCGTTCTGTCCGGGTGGATTACCCCACCTGGGTCCTGTCCTGATGCAAGGTATTCTCCGTTCCCAGGAGTACCTGCTCTGCTTGCTGAGTGCGCGTCTGCTGCTGTCTTTGCTGGACATATTGTGGTCTTCTTGACACATAGGAGCTGCTGGACAACGGCCTTGCTGGGCACGTTGTCGACCTGTATAAGGATGAGAGGGGCCCGGGAGCACTGGCTCGTGTGGACTTCCAGGAGGTCGCATCACCTCGCTGGACCACCGTTTGCCATGCATATATGTGTAGGTTACTGGCTCATATGGCCCATCTTCACACCTTCCCAGGGCCTTTCGGGCCGTGTAGGGTACTTCGATGGCCTGAGCCAGTAACATGAAGCAAATCAACACATATTGCAATGCAAACTTTACCCGCATACGCCCCTTACTGAGGCGAATACCTTGAAGCCATTACGGCCTCGTTTGAGCTCCCGGCTTCTACTCAACTTTTGAAGATGACATGCGCGCGGTTAGTTAGCAGACGTTAACGCAAGGCAGGCGGCATGCAGTAGCAGAAACGCCCAGCCCTAGTACTGCATGTCTGCTTTTTTTGTAGCTCCGTTCTTAACGCCATTGTTTTGTAGTTTGAGGCAGGTGCATGTCATTTGTTCCCCGGCAATAGTTAGAGTCGCCCCGCCCCTAGGCCTTCTGACCGGTGTTGTTACATTGTTACATCTACGCTCGCTCCACCCTGAGCGGCGTACAGTTAAGGAAGTAGGTATCCTTTGCAGGCATTTGTCGCATAGACAGTGTAAAGGGTGCTGCACATCTGAGATTGCACTTGTGAAATCGATAAAGTACAAGTATGAAGAGTGCCAGGCCAAGCACAGCTTGCTGCTAACAAAGAACTCTTCAAAGAACTCTCAGCCCCATGGTCACCTACACGCAGGCAGTTGTGTGAAATACACACAGCCGGAATCCAAACTTACGTTCTGCAGTGCTGGCTAGATACAATTACCAATTACCAATTACCAAATGACCCCGTCAAAGCAGGGCGCCGGTGGGGGCAGCGCCACCCACAAGGAGCCAACTTAGGCTCCAACGGCATACTCAATTTCCTGTCCAAGCTCAAACAATGGCTGCCACAAGCCCACCCTAAATCCCTTGCTAGCCAATGTATGTCAGGCCAGCCCATTTCGACTTGCCATGCGCTAACCAGTTGACCCAGTCAACAGCAAGCCAAGCAGTTTTCTGCCTTGCTCGGGGCCACACATAAATGATACGCCTGCAGAATTCCAGGCCGAGCAATGCTTCCTGGCATGTGTTTTTTGGGGCAAACCGCCCCGTGGTCACCCCCAGGCGGTTGTCTTATACACAACCGAAATACAAATTACGTTCCGCAGTGCTGTGGAGATACACAATAATGACACGCCTGCAGAATGCTAGGCCAAGAAAGGCTTGCCGGCAGGAGTTATTTCGATCGGCCTGTCCGCCCCGTCGTCACCTGCAGGCGGTTGTCTTGCACACAGGCCAAATCAAAATTTACATACCGCAGTGCTGTCGAGATACACATCACAGACATGCCTGCCGAATGCTAGGCACAGGGAGGCTTGTTGTAAAGAGCTATTTCGGGAAAACCGGTCGGAAGCGAGTGTCCATCGCATCGGCCGCTCCTTCAGCATCCGCTGCACCACCGCAAGGCGCTGAGCTTGTGGTACCGACGGAGGCGCTCACATAGACGCCCTCAGCGCAGCCTGGGATGCAGTATAGGTCACAGGCTCCCTCGCAGAAGGCACCGGCCGGCACTCTTCGGCACTGGTGTCACCATTGCTCGACGTCCAGACAATAGAACGGTAACCAAAGGCCGAATCTGGTAGGCAGCCAGAGCAATGACTGGAATGCCAGATTTACCAGGAGAAGCCCGACATTTGAGGCGCTTGAAGGCACTTCTGATTTCCTCATCGCCAAATAAATCATCGAGGTCGTCTGCTGTTGGCGAAGCTAAAGGCGGCAGAGGGGGCGTCACTGGCAGCCCACTGAAGACGCTGGCAAAGTGCTGGGCAAAGTCGTCTGCTGTTGGAACCACTGGGCTGGACTGGGCAATACCACGGCGGAGGGCCTTCTAGAAGTACGATGGCTGAGATTGACACAACTGCTCGAACTGGGAGTACTGCTGCGCTGCATATTGACGCTTCTTGCGTTGGTACAGGCTGCGAAGCTGCTGAGTCTGCTGAGATGTGGCTGCCGTGCTACCAAGGGCTCTCGCAGCTGCCTTGCAGTCATCATCATCATATATATATATTTATTTTAACGTCCGGGTCCAAGACAGGAAGTCAGACTGACTCATCGGACGGCCTTGCGGCGACGGTGTTGCCCAGTTGATCAGACCGTTAGCCCATTGAACAGACGAATCCATTGTCTAGGCAACGCGGATACCTGTAACCTTTTTCTTGAGAGGCCCCGGCTAAGGGCGGCGAGGAGACCGGGACTCGAACACCGGATCTGAGGATTCGAAGTCCTCTGCTCTACCAATTGAGCTACCATCATCAAACCACGGCTGGTGAACCCTTTTGCGCCGACGGGAGGCAGACACCACCACAATCTTCATCCCCACCACCTTTGCAGCATGAAAGAGAGCTTGCCCCAGCAACTGGACAGAAAGACCCAACGTGTCCGAGGAAAGGGTAGCTGCTTGAGCCTTGGCAAGAAGGTCTAGCACCACAGCGTCTGACTCAAGTGCAGAAAAGAATTCCCTACGCTTAGCATCATCCCATACCAACCGTAACAATTGTTCTGGGGGTGCTGGCACAGAAGGAGACTGAGAACTTGCCGAAGAAGACAGGGCAAGCCCTTTGGACAAAGGCTTGTGGTCACTGCCATGTATATCACTATGGATAACAGGATCCAGAACTCGAGACATCATACCCGTTGACACTAAGCAATGGTCAGGACGGGTCTGTGCTCCACGTGCTACAAACGATGGCAGAATCGTCACAGCCCCAGCACCCCCAGCAGAACGTCCAGTACAAAGAAGTGTTCCAGTGGTCAAGGATAAGTTCACCAAAGATTGCCCTGAGGCGTTCACAGCATGTGGGTCAGAACCACGACGAGAAGCGACACCAAAAGGCTGCCCAGAGGGGTCCAGGACCCTATCATCCAAAGACCCAACATGCGCATTATAATCACCTATGCAAACAACATGTGCCCCAGATGCCTTGAAAGTGTTGATGTCAGACAACAGACCGTCATAAACCGCTTGCATTGCATTGCTATTCTGCGGAACATAAACATTGCCAATAAATAAGTAACCTACCCAGTGCGGTAGAGAACTGCAACCAAATAACATATGGAGATAAAGTTCTTCCTAAGCTTAACCTGGTACTGCTCATGGACCTCCCGGAGAATATACACGGCCAAACCATGCCCAGCTTTCCCATGTGTGGAAGCACCACAACATACATAGGGGCGATGAGAATGGGAGAGAATTCCATGCAGGGGGTCAGCGAGGATAGACCTTGTCTCTTGCAGCGCAACCACCGCATACTGGCTGAAAAGATGGTGCCAGTGTACAGCTGCCTGGATCTCCGAGTAATACAGGGCATACGGAGCAGAATGGCACTTAGCAAGCGAACATGTCGAATCTTCCATGTCATCTGCTGCTGCGGCTGCTATTGTTGAACCCTCTGAAAGTATGACCAGCACTCCCCTCCTCCCACTAGGCCATGCGGCCACAAACAACAACTTGGCACACACCTGCATGGTGCCACAAGATGCGCGTAAGTCACGGTCCAGACGAAAGTCCACGATGCGGATGAATGAAGCCCAAGCACAAGATGCCTATGCCACAAAGGTCCTTGCTGACAACAAAAATGCATGCACAAACCATGCTCCACCGCCATATAAGGAAGAGCCGCCAACGAATCCCCGTATCCCAGGGTGCTACTGCCGAGTGCTACAATATCACCGGTGCGCGTCCTAGTCGTAGTTTTCGACGTAAACACACAGAAAAGCCACTGAGGAAACGCCACTGTGCACTGATGGACAGCTGGACTGTCCTCCACTCAAGCACAACCAATCTTCAATCCCTTAATCTTACGCGGGAGGGCACCTCACGCCCCTCCTTGCGTAGCGCCCCTCCAATCTCTCTCTCTCTCTCTCTCTCTCTCTCTCTCTCTCTCTCTCTCTCTCTCTCTCTCTCTCTCTCTCTCTCTCTCTCTCTCTCTCTCTCTCTCTCTCTCTCTCTCTCTCTCTCTCTCTCTCTCTCTCTCTCTCTCTCTCTCTCTCTCTCTCTCTCTCTCTCTCCACTCAAGCACAACCAAGGCGGGCACACTACATGCTCCCCACCATAAGACAGAAAACAAGTAGGCAAGCAGGTCATTGTGAAGGAAACCAAAAACCCAAAAAGCTGCGCGCGAAGCGAAGCGAACGGAGAAGCAGGCAATTCAGTAGAAGCCAGATGCTCGAAGCGCGGCGATGAGGCCATAATTTAAACCCTGCAAGACAATCAGCTGCACTACCATCTGAACCACCCATCTGACATAAACGCTGCCTTGGCCCCTGAAACCCCGTAGAGCGCCGTAGTCATGGAAAAGCCGGCAAAGCTTAACCGCCAGCATAGGGGCCATATACCCTTTCGCCAAAAGATCAACTTTAATGCGCGCCAGATTGCTGTAAACATCTGCATGATTGGTATGGTCACATGGTTACATCTACGCACACACCATTTGTGGCGTACAATTAAGAAAGTAGGCCTACTTAGTGAGGACCACCTACCCCAGAGTATGACTCAACCAGTCCAACTCCTCAATCAAACAATCCACCTCCATCCCAACACCTCACGTTTCGCACATTACACCATATCCGCCATAGAAGGGGTGGCCACGCCTGCCCTACCCTTCTCCGGTTGCTTCTGCCCTCCTAGCTCCCCCTCCCACATCCCGCTCATCCCCCCCTTCCCTCCCTCCCTGTCATACCCCTCCACCCAAAGATTGTGGCCTCCCCACTGGAGAGGCCATGTTTCCAGGCTCATTGGCCGGTCCTGCCTTCTCTTTTCCTGTTTTGCTTTCCAGGTCTCATGCAGAGCCTGGATTGCATGCCTTTGTAACTTGTGAGCTGTGCTGTGTAGATGTGTGCCTCTTACACCAAGAAGTTCCAGCTGTCGTACGGTGCACTCTCTGTATAATGCTCCTGCAACTCCCAATATGATGGATCTCCGTTCGATAGTTGCACTTGGATGTCATTCTCTTAGCAGTTTGTGCAGCTCGCTGTGCTGCGTGAATGGGTCTTGCATTGTCCGACTTGGGTCTGTATCACGTGTGTACTTGATTTCTAACAGCGTGACTACTGCAGGAGTTGTCCGCCATTGACCTTCCGGTGTCTTCCTAATTTGCCTCCTTCTGTATAAAAAAATATGTATGGCCTACTCTTGCAGCCTTGGAATTCTTCTTGGGAGATCAAATCCCTAGGTATATGTTTTCTCGTTCGATGGAGCTCTACACGCTGAACCCCCCTCCTGCCTAACCTTAGGCGCCACTGCTTTTGGCTGCCTAACCTTGCCTAATGTCGTTATCATTTTTCGCCTAACCTAAGGGCTGCCTAAGCTGCTTAGGTTAGGCAGACTGCTTAGGCCTTCACCCTAGGTTGGGCAGCAGTGCTCCCTTGCCTAAGTTAGGCGGGGCTTAGTAAACCCTGAACCCTGAAGCTTAGGCAGGGCCCTGTAAACCCTAAAAACTGCCAAACTGACATGCCTTCGTCACGATCTTAGCAGTGATGGCCTATCCAAAGAAAGAACGACCATATGTTTTACAATTGTCTGTAATGTACAGCTGGCATACACCTTTCACCGCACATGTGGAGGGCTTTGTAGCTGTGCTGTGAATATAGACACACTTGCTTCCACTCCATGCCATCAGACACAACCCACATTCTGCTCCACCTCAGTGTCTTTGTGACGGCTTGAGGTGCAGGGCCTATGGCACTTTTTGCTGTGGCATATGATGGATCGTAATTGAAACCATATCCTTGCTATCCACGTCTATCTCTGCTTCCCGCCATTCCACTACCGGTAGTTTACAACCCCCTTGCCATTCCCCCGGCTGCTGCCCTCTTCTTCCTCAACTGCTGTATGAGCGGCCTGCTAAAGCTGACCATGTTATCTAGTCCCAACCCCACTGCTACAGCTGCCAGCTACTTTACAGCCCCTGCTGTTCTTGGTGTCTTTCTCATGTTGCTTCTAGCTCCTGCTGCTTTCTGGTCCACCCCTTCAGAGCTTGGCGGTCTGGTGTCTGCATGGAGATAGACAACAATAAAGAATGGATTAAGGTCAATAAACACATATCCAAGCAGCAGCACAAGCAGAAGATGAGTGCAAACTACAGTAAGCAGTCCTCTACACAAGCAAGGAGATGAGTACACACTACGAGTAAAGAGATAATTGTTCAAGCAGCAGCACACGTCACAAACTGCTATCCTATATTTTATCACCAGCACAAGCAGCAAGGTGAGTGCAAGGTGACAGTAGACAGAAATCTAAACAAGCAGCAGCACAAGCCATACAAGCTGCTGAAATTAAGCCGCTACTACTATAGGCTGCTTACAACGCATGCTAGGCACTACTGTTAACACAAACAGCAATGGTGGGTGGTGCACGGCCTGAAAGCTGTGCAGTGCTCTATCTCATACCATTAACGCGCAGTGGTGGGCGCTGCATGGACTGAAAGCTGTGCAGTGGGCTATCTCATACAATAAAGATGCAGTGGGGCCGGGCGCCTGCACACCCCATAAAAGACAGAATGGCATGGCAGCTAGAGGTGACAAGGGTGCACCAAGTGCTGTTGATGACCAGTCCAAAAACCACTCACTCACAGCAGCAGGACCTTTCTCAATACAAAGCACGATCTATCAGCTTCCCACGCCTGCGGCCCTAAGCTAGCATGTAGACAAAATGTGACAAATGCATGGGCTGAGACATGTCATGCATGCATTTTGCTCACTATGCAGTAAGGAGCTAACAGGGAAAAAATTAGGTCCTATAAACCAATGGCTTTAGCACTGATTCGTATATTAGGACGCAAGACTTTTATGGCACCTTCCAACAGTCAACGTTCGCTAAATCAAATAAACACCCTATGTTACCAACTTGTGAGGGCATGGGCTGTCATGCAGCCCTGCATACCTTTGGAGGGGGGTGGGATCAGGGAAACATCCTTTCCATGTGAATATTGTGGACCTGAGCAGGGCATCACATGCAGAGCACAGCATGCTACGCAACTTTAGGGCTCTGCAAGCCCTGGGCAAGGTACACCTGCATTGGCAATCAACGGGCAACAGCGAGCCTAAGGCAAGTGTCTCCGGACAAAAGGATGAGGAGTGCAAGAGGGCTGCATGTGGCTCTAACAAAACAATGTGCAACAGCCAGAAAACAAATTTGCTGCTAGTTTGGCATGGCTGGAGTACCTGCTGTCAACTGCTCCCTGGACCATAGCATGTGCTGCTGCCATGATGCTACACATACATGGCTGCTTTGATTACCCACCATGTCCTCGTGAGGCTACTACCCCTTGCAAGCCAGACCCTACTTGCTGAGCCTACATACCAAGACCGTCAACTCCGTGGGAATCTGCTGCTGCTAGCCAAGAATAATGGGCAGATGGCCCTTATTGATCCTTACTGTCAGTATCTTTACATATTTGGCTCGATAGGCTCCATTTCGCGCAGACCCAAGCTCACCATGTTATGGAGGATCCAGATATACATTGCGAGCTCGTCAGCTTCTTTGGGTTCCCTCAGCTGCTGTCAGACCATCACATTAAAAGGGACACATCTGCGACCACCCCATCCAGGATCTTAGCTAAGCATCGAGCGGCTGCGTGCGTCATGCTCGTTGCCTTTAGTCCATGTGTCCACCCCCAAGATATGTGCTCCAGTAGATCCACGCACCATGACCTTCATGGTGAGACTAATGAGTGGTAGATCGACGAGATGATGGGTTGTGCGCACTCAAGCATGTCTGCGTAGAGGAAGCTCTGCTGCCTTCGAAGGCGGATCGTGGCTTCGGTTCAACCATGCACATGGCTAATCCAAGCGCACCACAGATATGCCAGAATGAAATCCTGTAACATGTTTGCAGGCCAGCACTGCTCTTCGGTATGTGATCCCGTTGATTGGTCTAGCGTGCACATGGGCCATGGCCCAAGGTCCCGTTGCTAGTCGGCTGCATGACAGAGCAAGTGACGGAGGCGGTAACTGCCACGTTATCCACAAAATGCTGGACTCATTGCTGGACTCATTGATCGACTTGCGAACGTCACAAGAGCAATATGCCAATTTGTAAGTTAATCTTACCCGCTTTACTTCGCTTCTGGTGGTTCCATGCATCAAACCATAGCTATTACTTCACACATGCATGCACCTCTCTGAGGTGTCCTGTTTTCAAGGAGCGATCTGCTTGAACCAGCTGCCTTGCTCTGCTAGACATGCTTTTCAGTTGTAATTTCCTGGTTCCGCGGAATTGGGCCATTCTTCTTATTGACGTTTGGGGTCGTTCGCTGTCTTCCATCGCCCCCAGTGCCGCCCGCCGCAATGAACCTAGGACCAGCATGGGTCGCGTGGACCTACTTGGTAGCATGGTAGAAGGTGGAGCCAATGCCTCTGACCTGGAGTTGGGCGGAGATCTCCGAAGGTTCAGCCGGTCAGCTGAAAATACAGACATTGCCAAGGCAAGGCTCTGCACGTGTGCTAGCAGCTCAATACCCTTTTAAGAAGCAGTCGTGCACAGCCCAAGTCCTTCCAAATCAGCACTTCCTCGATGCAGCTGATTGGTAGCAGCAATATCCGTCCCTCTTGGAGTATGGCCAGCTATAACAGCACAGCTATGACAGCACAGGTTTTGCATGCCTTTTCTTGTATCAGCAACGGGTGCCATGACTTGTCTGCTCTTCTGCTGTATATTTGTGCCTCTTAGCTGCTTCTCTTGTTAGTTGCTTTAGCTGATATATATTTTATCTGCTGTTGCATGTATTCATTTGGCAGATCAGCGGGCATCTGAGCTAGGCAAGTGTTTCGAGTGCGTATGCTGCCATGAATGCAGGCATGTCCTAGTTGTCCTGTCACTTTTAGCTCTCCTGCCATGGCTGCTCATGCCACGCTGCTCCCCTACTGATGTTGTTGCTGTCCTTGATGCCATGGGTGCTGCCTTAACTCTTCTGCTGCTCATGCCTTGCTGCTACCCTGTACAGTTGTTGCTGCTGTTCATGCCAGGCTGCTGCAGTACTGCTGCCGCTGCTAATCGCAATCAAGGCACTGCAATGTCTTAGGGCTTACACTCTGCTGTGCAGAAAAGGGCTTGTGATGTTTGGCCAGAAGCTTAGCTCTGTGAGGCCTGTAAAGCTACAAGAACAGCTTGCTTGGGAAGCTGACCGTCAGAGCAAGCAGAGGGCAGCTAAGCTTCAAAAGCTGCAGTAAAGCTCCCATGGCTGACCATGGCTGGCCAATGTTGATGCAGTCCATCTCTCCTTGCCTGCCCTCCTGGGTCAAACTATTTGTTACCGCTGCAAGTCCCCTTAATTTCAATCCAGTCTTCTCTCAATACTGGTCGGCGCATGAACGAGATCAATTATTTGGGGCTCAATGGGACACCTTTCGCTATGCTTGGACAGGAAGCAGCGTCAACAATCCTGAGTATGAAGATGACAGCCTCAACCGTAACATGGCTTATGCCATTGATTCGTGTCTCCATTCTGAGCAACCTGTCCTCTGTGCTCATATCCTGCCAGCCTGGACAGATAACAACAGTACATCTTACATGACCTGGGTTCGGGAGTTCCCGGAATACTGCCTCCACTTATTGCAGATACCTTCACGCTACTTCCGGTTTGTTCGTCCTACATCATATGAAGGCACGAATGACACGTATGCTGCCAACCCAAAGTGGGATGTAAATATCATCCTTACTAGCAACAAAGCAGGCTTCCGCCGCTATTATGATCATGCAGACCCTAAAGTTACACCATATTTCCTAGCTGAATTTCACCAAGCATTGCAGGACACCCTACCATCTCGGGTCCGACTACCTCCTCTCAACACTTTTCAGCCGGCCCTCTTGGCAGCACCCACAACCACTTCACGCCAACACTTCACCCCGTCCCAATTGCGCCTCCTTGGATTACCTAACCGCTTCAAACATCGTACGAGATCTGACACCCCAACGGAAGTTGATAACGACATCTTCCCGCTCTATTTAAGGACAGACCAGCAGCACACTGCTCAGTTACTGCAAGATTAGTTACAACGGGACCTCCTACGCCCCCACTTCGCTATGATTGGAGAACATTTGCATATACCGATGGCAGCCACATTAAGCAGGCTGCCGGTCGCAAAAACATTCCCAAACTAGGCGCAGCCGTTTATCTGCCGCCCACTGCTGGGCACCCTGAAGGCCAGAGCATTCCTATCCTTCCCCATTGCGCAGATGCTGTTGCAAACACCATAAATCGTGCCGAACTTGTTGCCCTATATATAGCCCTACGGCACGACTGCACAGTGATCGCTACAGACAGCTTGGTCTCCATTTATCAAATACGCAAACAGCTTCATAGGCCACAAGACCATTCCTTACACCTGCATCAAAACCTTCTTCAAGTCATTGCTGATTGCATAGTCAACAGCCCAAATCCCATTCACCTCATCAAAGTCAAATCTCACATCGGCATTGTAGGCAATGAAGAAGCCAATGACCTTGCACAGCAAGTTGCCCTTGGAGACCTTCCAGAAGAAAGTTGCCTGACCTGTACCATCCCTAGTCATAACCGCACTAATATTTACTGGCCTCATGAAGTTATCTTACCGCCAGGTCCTCTTGCTCTCCGCCCACAAGCAAACCCACGTAAACGTCCGATAGCTTACCTGTCCACGGGCCTCCAACAAGTCAGTTGCAAGAAGTTGCGGCTGGGTGCAGCTAACCGAACCACTTTCTACTTTGAACAATGGCATGACACCGCTATCCTTCGAGATAACAAGCACACTAACCATTTTCTGATTTCTCCCTCATCAGTCACCGCTTCTCAACGTAACACAGCCATCCGTTACCGCACAGGGACTTTGTTTAACCGAAAACTTGCACATCGTTATCGCCTAGCGCCGCATAGTCGCTGTCTTCTCTGCAACCGTGAGGACAGCGGCCATCATACTGCTGCAGGGTGTCCCCAACTTACTGCCATGTACACGTACCGTCATGACCAAGCTGCACGCCAAATTGTCAAAGCCATTCTCCGCGGTCGCAAAAGTGGTTTCGTTGTCATGATGGACATTGGTAATCAGCAGCACTGTACACAAGATTGTTTGCCCCCCAACATCCCACATCGCATCCCCGCTAATGTCCTCCCGCCCCGCATCCCTCCACATGTCCGCTCATTGCTCACAAACCACTCTCGCCCAGACTTTTTCCTCTTTATCCCACCAAAGCTTCCCAACCGCCCTACTCCCGAATATATCATCCTAGAACTCAAGTATTGCCGTGACACTGACCCCCAGAACCAGTACGATAGAGCAATCTCGCAACACCGCCCGCTCGCTGATGCTATCCAACAAGCGGCTCCTCACGCTCGCATCACCTATATTCCTTTATTGCTCGGAGTGGCTGGAACAATATACTCTTCTACCACCTCTCATTTGCGATACCTTGGTGTCAGAAAACAAGCACTCCCCCGCCTGCTCAACCGCCTTCATGTTATGGCCATCACCAACCTTCATTGGATTTACACTACTAAACGTCATAAAGGGCTTCGCCCCAAAATGGCTGGCCCCGGTTATGGTGTTGGTTTTGCGCCCCATGCCATAATTTGTGTGTAGCCTTCTAAGTGCAAAGCTGCTGATGATCAAGGGATAAAACATATTACAAGGAAACAACACAGTGTCAGTAGGCGTGTTGGGAGTTCTGTCAATAGTATCAGGTGCACAGGTATGTCTTACTCAATACAGAATAGGTGCTGCTACGTGTAGTTGTGGCAGTGGCCTGAAGGCATCGAGCATGCAATCAATCAAATGGACTCCCCACTGGCGACTGCTGCTCTTGGACTTGCTGCTGAATTCCATTATTAATTGTACTGCTTGGCCCTACAGAAATGATGCCATTCAATCCCAAAAGCACATGTTTGTCTAGTCATAAGATGCAGTAGATTGACATTACTTTTACAACATCAGTCACCAGGGTTGTGCTTAACATATATGAACAGCCAATACTGGCTGCCCGCTCACTGTTCCAAACCACCTACGGACAAGAGGTCTTTTACCAGCCTTACCCTACAAGAACAGAGCTGCAGTGCCCACTCCATTTGTAGACCAAGTACAGCAACCACCTCATGTCCATTCACCAGGCAGCAAGTACTTGCACAAGTGCATTGGCTGTAGCACAACAGCTGTCCTAGTACAGCAAGTTGGCAGCCATGCATAAAAAAGGTTGTTGAGCGGGTTCACAAACAGCACTCACTCCAAACCCTTGCCGTAGGTATACTTCTGCAAATCACATTCAATTCACATACCATGTACATCATCATATAACATGCACTGATCTCGGCCTTAGGCAGCTGAACCTTCCATCTATTTGCATCTGCTGCTGGTGGAAACCCGTCATAGAACCAGTTCCGGGCTGCTTATACTGCCCCCGGCTTGCTACTTCATAACCCCGCTCCTTATGCTACTTCATAGCTCCCTCCGCACGCTCAACTGCATCTGCTATCTTCTGGTCAAGCTCAGCCCTAGCCGCCACCATCTTCTGATGATAGTTGCTGTGTGCTTTGTCCTCTTAAGCTGCTGCATATTTGAGAGCGCCATTGATGGCTGCTGCCGCTTTACCCGCCCGCTCCTCTGCGTCCTGCCTGGCCAGCTTTTCCCTGGCGAGCTGCAGCCGCAAGTCTTTGACTTGTTTGATGAGCTCCTAATATTCTGGTGGAGCTCCAGCTGGCGCTGAAGGCTTGCAGACGTGAACGTGGCACAAAGCCCTGTACGTGGCACAAAGGACAAAAAATGCCAGTAAGCAAAAGAACAGCAATGCCGTGGTTTGTTTGCGTTAAAACAAACTCTAGCTATTGATTCCTTGCCTTCCTTCCCCTACCTGCCTAAGCTTCTCTTTTGCTTACCTTTTGACCCCGCACAATACCTTGTTCCCCCCTCTCCCCCCTTTTCAACCCCCCCTCACTCCCTGCCTCACACAAATCCCCTTCCCACCCCTGCCCCTCTTTCCTTGCCTCCTGCTCGTTCCCTCCCCATGCTGCCCCGTCTAGCTCTTTCCTTCCTCCCTTTCCTTTCCTTCCTTTTGACCTCCAGCAGGTACATCAGAATATGCCATTGCAGAAAGGCCATAGGCCCTGCACCTCAAGCTGTCACATTTCAGAATGTGCCATAGCAGAAAGTGCCATAGGCCGTGCACCTCAAGCTGTTACAATTCATTATAAGGCATATAGCACAAAGTGCCATAGACCCCGCACCTCAACTGTTACGTTGCATGATATGCCATAGCAGAAAGTGCCATCGGCCCAGCACCTCAAGCTGTTCCATTTTATGATATGCAATAGCACAAACTGCCATAGGCCCTGCACCTCAAGCTGCTACATTTCAAGATATGCCATTAGCAGAAAGTATGGCAGAAAGTGCCATAGGCCCGGCACTCCGCTCATTTACACCTCCCCTTCCCCCCCCCCCCCGCCCCAACCCACCGTAGCAACCGACACCCTTCTCACCTTCGTGTACCGGTGTGCATCCGTTTCGGTCCCCTAGCATCCTCACCCTTGGAAGGTTTTCCCAGAGCTTGCCCCCCCCCCCCCCTTATCCACCTTCCCCTGATCTAACCGGCCTCCCTCCTGCTGCTGGTGCCGTTTCTGTGGCTCCCCCCTTGCCTTCCCCACCATCAGCTGCTGCTGCTGCTCCTGTCTTGTGCTCTCTCCTAAATCTGTGTCCTTCCCCCCTTCTCAGTTAGTTCCGCTTCTCCCTGACTGGGCCATGGTGCTGGATCATGCTGCTGCTGCCAAGGCCTTTGTTGCCATTCCCATTTGCAACCAGGTTCTGCTATGGCGGCTGCTGCACTTGCTCTTGCTCCCCTCAACTTGCTGCAGCGGCGGCATCGCTAGCTCCCTATTCTCCTTCCACACCTTCTGTGACTGCTGCTGCTGCTGTCCTTTTGTTCCCCTTTCTCCCTCTCCACCATCGCTGCTGCTGTTGATACCCTAGCTCCCCTCCTCCTGTGTCCACAACCTGCTCCTGCTGCTGCTGTTGTTAATGATGGATGACTACTTCAGCATTCGCTCATCTGCTGTGAATTCAGCAGCCGCAGCAAGAGCATGCAAGGATTCTGCTCATACCACCCTGATATTGCGAGCTTTCTGCTCTCCATCTTAAGTACAGTCGGTTTCCTGAGCAGGGCAGGTAGAGCAACATGCCCAATTAGTGGACAGGGGTTCAGCAAATGTGCCACAAATGAGCAGCTCAGGGTTTAGCTTTCAGGTTGCCTATGCATGTTAGTTGCCACCTGAAGAGCTGGCTCATAAACAAGGAGGAAGAGAGACCACTGCACAGCCCTCGGGCCGTGCAGCAGCTATGATAAGTTAAGAGAGACCACTGCACAGCCCTGGGCGTGCAGCAGCTATCATAGGTTAAGAGAGACCACTGCACAGCCCTCGACCGTGCAGCAGCTATCATAGGTTAAGAGAGACCACTGCACAGCCCTGGGCGTGCAGCAGCTATCATAGGTTAAGAAAGACCACTGCACAGCCCTCGACCGTGCAGCAGCTATCATAGGTTAAGAGAGACCACTGCACAGCCCTCGGGCCGTGCAGCAGCTATCATATGTTTACAGAGACCACTGCACAGCCCTCGGGCCGTGCAGCAGCTATCATATGTTTAGAGAGACCACTTAAGTTGACAGTGCAGGTGACACTCAAACTTAAAGTACTATGTGAAATGCAGTGGGCCAAAGGTGAAAAGTTCCACGCAAGACACAGGATATACGTTTGCTGCAGCACACCGGAAGAGCCCTGCCCTAGCCTCGTGGTCTGACATCAAATGGAGTAAACAATGCTACTTACCTGCTCTCTTGCTTGCTGCAAACCATCTTCTGCTGCAAGGTCCATCGCAACCATAAGGTCATGGCTCATGTCACCACCAGCTGCTGTGCCAGGAGCCTGTACAGGCCTATGGCTGGGGTCCATGAGACTGCGCGCTGCTGCTTTGCTGAATGCATGCAGCACCTTGGCTCCATTGCCCTGCTTACTGCTCAGCATGGGCCTGCTGTGGGCAGTGCTGTTCCCTAGATCATAGGCTGCTGGCAAAGCGGTTGGCTTTGGGCTGGCTGTCCAGCTGGGACCTGATCACTGCTGCGGCCCAAAGTCCTGGCGAGTTGCTGCTTGAGTTCACTGACTGTGGTGGCTTCCATGAAGGAAGCATGGGCCTTGCATAGAGCATAGAACTCAGACTTCGGCCCGCCAGTAGTGCTGCGGATGGTGCTGACAGGCTGCTGAAGAATTTTTCCAGAAGATCATGCTCTTGACCAGGTAGCCACAATCCCTGCAGGCCTTTGACCCTTTCCCACCAAGAAGCTGTGCTTTGTGAGATGCCAAACTCGCGCCCCAGCCAGCCCTGGAACCTTGCGCGGTATTTTTTGCCTGCCACGGTCTTTCTGGAAGTGAAACTCCTGGGCGAGGACGTTGAACCGCCTCCCCTGTTCGCCAAGAGCGCCAGTGGACCAAGCGGTCCCCAATCGGGCGAGTTTCTCGAGCCTGTTATGAGGGACTTCCGCCTAATGTGATTGCAGATAACTCGACAGCACTGGGAACTAGAGAGGCATGCAATTTGATTTCAACCAACTCGTCTGGCGCCATCACATGGCCGGTGCTTTGAAACGGTCTGAGCGAGGTTGGACCCCAGCACAATACATCCTAATCCTTCTGCCCAACATCAATCAGCTTTTCCAATAGCACGATAGCCTCTCAGCAGCCCATCTGCTTGTGGTTACCTGTACCGCAGTACCCACCGCGGGTCAAGACGGTACAATGTCCAACCTACTGAAACAGAGGTCTCCCGACGGATTCTTGTCACCCTTGCCATCTATACAAGCAGCATGTTTCCTTGGCTCGGCAGCTAGCCTGTGGTGAAGTGTGGCCGCCGGGCCGATACCAAGCATGCATGATGCACTGGAAAGAAACAAGTGCACCGCCGTGCTTTAGCCCTTACCAGAGTACACTCCTAAAGACAAGTCTGATGTTTCGTGAAAATCATTGGCAAGTTTGAAAGCATCACAAGCGTGCTTAGGCAAGGCCAAAGAGCAAGCCTAAGCTGCCTAAGCTAGCTGCCTAAGCTGGGAGAGCTGCCTAACCCCTTGGCAGGCCTGCCTAACCCGCCTAACCTGCCTAAGGTTAGGCGAAACGGGGGTTCGGCGTGTAGAGGAGTTCAGCCACTCCAGCACGTGCCCATTTACTGGCACTACCTCCGTCATTATAGACAATACTGTCAGCTCCCATGTCGCCTTGTGCAATGGCCTTTGTAATTATCCGCACTGCTTTGTAGTTGTGCTTTTCCTGCACAAGCCCCGAAACAGCTGGGCACCAGGCAACAGCGTGGTGTCCCCCATCTGGGTGCTTTTTGCAGCAGGGACATATGTTGCTCCTCCATTTGCCAGGTTTTTGGCCGTTGGTAGTTGCCCTGTAAGGTACTTCACTCTCGTGTTCTTCATACCTTCTGTGATGCCGTCAAGGGTCACCCAAGTGTCCATGTATTTGTCGGCCATACAAGGAACCGCGGTCCTTGTATGTATGAGGCATGATTGGTAACCCTGCGTGTAATCCTGTGGAATTCAGTGGTAAGGATATTATACTTTGCCTGCGATGAGATCATAGACGTAATATGCGGATACCTGCAAAGGTCAAGGTCCTTGAAAGGTCCATGCACATGTTTAGCAAACAGATAGGTCTCACAGTCCGCGATAGCTCTGGGCTCGCTGTATGTGCGTAAGTCGCTTTTGAAGGTCTCTACCCTGCTCATTAACTTGTTATTGCTATGGGAGGTTGCCACATGTCCTACATTTTTATGGACTGAAAGCTGGACGGATACTTTGGTTCAGCTGTAACAAAGGATTTAGTTGGTGGCTTTCACTTGGGACGTGACGGAAGGTTTTGGGGGCTTTCATGAAGGCGAACGAAACAAAATGGCCTCGTTCATCATTTTGAACGAAGCTGGACAGGGGCTTTCATCATTCATGCCGAAGGTTCTGCAAATAAGATAAGATCACTGCTGCGGACCAGGTGTTGCTGGTGTGGCGAACAGGGCGCATTATTGGAAGCACTGATCGGGCAGTCTATTTCACTTGAACATCGCCCTTTTCATAGGCAGCAAGCGCGTCAAGAGAGATTCTTCGTTATAAATAGTAATGAACACTCCTGCACCACATTGGCGGAGCTTGCCTGCAATGCATGTAGACAGCCCGAGCTTCACTTGCCCTTCAATTCAGCATACTCACTAGAGCAATGGAGACACTATGTTCACGCCCCAGCCCCATACTGCCGACTCAGCCCTTTCAGTCACTCAAAGGAATCCTGTGCTAGTGCTAGGACACTGTAAAGACGGCTTAACAATGAGATAAGACCGGTTTTCAACGGCAGTTCCTTAGCTGTGCACCTCACTGCCAGTGTTCAGAGTTTGCAATTGAAGCATGTATCACCAAATTTGCCGGAAAATTTGCAGACCGATCCATTCCAGCCCAAAAACAGGGTCGGTCGGCCACACAACTCTAGGAATTAAGTTGGACTCGCCTAAGGACAGATGCATTTTTGGCCGGTTTTGGGCACGATCAGGGCTGGTTTACCAACTTTAAAGCAATTTTGCAAATTTGCAAATTTGCTGTTCTGCAATTTGCGACGGTAAACGGTAAACGGCGAGGGGTGCGAGGCCGTAGACGGGAAAGCTTGCGAGGCCTAAACCGTATGCCAAAGATGTTGGGAGGCGTAAACAGTAAACGAGGGGGGTCCAAATTACCTATACCGTTAGCTGTACTAGCTGACCTATCAGCTCTAAGAGCCTTTTTCCATCGCGGAATTAAACGATGGAATATGGGTGGAATAGGGATTTATTCGCATTCTATTCCAATTCCGTTTCCACCCACTGGAATAGAACCAGAACAAGCGTATTCCATCGGAATACTAGCCGCAATTCTCATTCCGCTCGAGCAAGTGGAATAGCACGTATTCCATGGAATAGGTCCGTAGACCGGCCCATTCAACCTGCAGAAACGACGCCCCTGTAGCCTAAAAGCGGCCAAGAGTTAATATATCTAGCAATGCTGTGACTGAGACCTTCATAAGGATGGGCCAAGTTGTTGACCGCAGTACATGCGGCAAAAACCCACCATCACAGTTCGACCAGCGTCCTAACACATCACAATTTGCATTGTCTGCTGCTCTTCTGGGTTGTAGCGTGACGTTTTGAGGGTGCTGCTCAGTTGCGTGTGGGCGATTGCAAGTGCCAATGGAAATGCAAACCTGAATAAAATGAAAAATCCCTGCAACATGTGATATTGGTGCCATATTCCGGAATATGGTCCATTCTATTCTATCCTGTTCTGCCTCAATGGAAAAGACGTCTAAGGCCTCTCCTCGGCCCATCTTGGAATGTACCATTCATCGTCTACAGTGTGCAAACCTTCTACGGATACCCTTGAAGACACAGACACAGGGAGGACAGTAGGACACCGCCCCAAAACCTGGTCAGACTATTAATTGCCCCTGAAACAAACTCGGGAGCTCCCGGCCCCTGCCTGGGCCCAAACATTCGCCCCTAACCATGCCATGGCCACAAATCTGCCGCATCCAGCCCTGATACTACAACTTTCAAGACACCCCATCCTCCCCCAGGTTTTGTTTAGTCTCCGCATACTTCTCCAAGAAGTCCGAATGGAACTCCCCCAGCCGCTCCACCACCCCCACAATATCCTCCTCTGGCGGCAGGAACGTCGTCCTGAAGTGCAATGTCCCCGGAGCCTGACCAAACCCACTACCTGGCACCACCACAATCCCGGTACACTCAAGCAGCTCCAAGCAATACAGCCAATCCGCTGGCTTGTGTAGTGCAGCAGCTGCCACAAGCGCCCCGGCCGGCAATGTTATTCTAGGGAACACATACAATGCCCCTTCTGCCTCATTACACACCACTCCCTCCAGCTTATTGAGTCCCTCTACCATAAGCCCTGCCCGCCTTGCCAGTGACCCCAGCACGGCGTCCCTTTCAGCCACATACACCTCATAGGACGGGTCTCCTGGCTCTGGCGGCGTCATCATCAACGTACAGCAGATCTGCCCTGACACGTTTGGGCAGAGGTTGATGGAGGCGAGCTTCACCAACTGTTCATGAACATCTATCGGGAAGTTGACCACCTCTGCATAGCCACCGCGGCGCCCGCACTCACCAACAAATCCCTTGCTGGTGGAGTGCAGAGAGACCAGGGGAATCATGGAGCCCATCTCCCTCACAATCTGTTTGAATGAGTAGAAGGTCCTGTTGGCTGCGTAGACGTTGGCCTGCAGAAACGAGGAGAAGCAGAACGGATCCTGGTCATGGGCTTGCAATGCACTGCCTGGCAATAGACGTGCAGCAAAGGAATATTTGATGATGCAAAAATTCATGGGCAGTGTGCCCTGATCGCCAGTTCTTACCGTCACCCAAATACAGAGGATTGTGTGTATGCTGCCAGACCCTTCCCAGCGCTTCACGATGTTGCAAGGGTTGGGTGGCCCGACCATAACGGTCAATGACACTTTGGGCGGCCTACCATATGTCTGTGAGACTAGGGGCTACAAGAGTGGTCTTGTGGTTGACAATGGAGGCACGTGCCGCACTCTGGGACTCTGGGACAACAAAATGCCAATACCTTCATGGGAATGGCAGCAGCTCTCTTGCACAGACTCGATCCTTAGGCAAGCCGATATCAACACGCACATCCCATGTCACTCTGCCATGCTACTGAATACCACCTGACCATGAGCCCCCGTCTATAACAAGTCCAGTCAAAGTGTTGACGTGCCAAAGAGACAACATTCTGCCCTGTGGTAAGCTCCCAGCTCATACGTTGGTTGGTTATTCCCTTTCTATTACTGAAACATAACCCCATAAGGTAGTGGCTGTTCTTAACACCAGTGGGCTTTTGTGTGGAGTTGCTGTGTTACAGAATCCGCAAGCCCAGATTTCAATCCAGTGGAGCAGAGTCTAATGTGCAGTGGTCCATGCCTTCCCAGCCAGGCAAAGACTATACTGGAGACTGCCTGTGCTGGGGCGCAAGTCATGTGCAAACACAAAGTTTGGGTCAGATACACTGCCTTGTCAAGATTCAAAGGCAATGGGCTGTGCCAGAAAAGAAGGCGCTTCTGGCTGAACAGGATGGCCAACAGGCCCCCCTCCCCAAAAAGATTGGTCAGGCCCGCCAGTTTTCCTCACTAGAAGCTACACTCATAACATGGACCAGCCACACCTGTCCACAAGAGGCATCTCCAAGTCTCAACTTCATACCAAAGCAGCAGTCAGTACTATCACCACGGCATATGTCTCCATTGTCAGCTGGCATACAAAAGTGAACATCCTCCAAATTTGGCTGTGGAATGCTATCAAAACCTCGAGTCGTGGTATACCTTTGGAGATTGGACAGGTTATCAATGCAGGGGAAGTCAGGATGTAGTGCATCACACTCCCCAATCAATACCTCCCGTGTCTTCTATTGGTACCAGGCGCTGATCGGTAGCAGGTTATCCTTTCTTATACTTTCTGCAGTGCCCTTGTTTTGCCAGTGTTACTTCTACTTTCTGATGTTGCTGGGCCAATTGAGTCATAAGCCAGAGTGCTTAGACTGACAGCGTATGCTTGTAACTGCTGTTTGTGAGATGCACGAATAGCAACACAAGGCTGTCTTTACAAGGGAAGCAGCCCCCGGTGTGATAGTGGGCTGCCCACTTGCCCCTCATGCATGGATGCTTGCGGGATTCACTGCAACGGCGTGAGCCTTCTCCGCCTTGCTTTTAAGTCCATACCTGATCATATGGCGCTAGGTCTGTTCGTCGGTCTTGCAGCTGTTGGGTGGTGTTCACTGCGGCAGGATGACATTTGCAAGGCTACTGGTGCAGCGAGTGGAAGGCAAGGGTGATCTTCTACATGCATCAGCACAAGTAGTGGACTTGCCTAGCCGTGGTGGTTCCTTATAAGCCTCCCCCCCCCCTCTCCCCCCCCCCCCCGCCCCCCCGCGCTAAAACTGAAGATATGTAAAGCACCTATTGGTAGAATTGGTAGCAAGTTGGTAGCAGCCTGGCCTATCAGTGTGAAGTTTTATAGGTTCTGTCCATCTGTGGCTGCATGGCTGGTGATCAATAGAAGCATCATCTTCCACCTAAGCACTATTTGAAACAGAATGCAGCTTCACATGCAGCACTGCTGGTGATGGCATGCATAAACAAATCAACAGGCGCCTGCTGTTGTAAGGTGCCATCAAGCCATCCTGATGTTGTAGGGTGCGACCAAGCCATCCTTTTGTGACCTGGACAGCTCTTCAAGCAGGTCTATACTTTCTAGTACAGCAGATAGCAAAGCTAGTAAGTACGGACCATCTTAGGATTTGGTGGAAACCTGCAAGGAGTGATCACCTAGTGTGTCCTGACCAACCCTAGGTTGCGGTGATTTCAAAATTAAACCCTAGCTATGCCAGGAGGCTAAACCCTAAAAATGTGCAGTTCCTAAACTGACCACTTAAGCAGCCCAAGTTATATTCCTACTGCCCCCAAACTTCACAGGCCTGCTGTGCAAAGGTCTGGTCCCCTAGGTTGTCCAGGTTTTAGCAGGCAACTAAACCCCAAAGTGACAAGCGAGCTACTCAGGCCCAAAATCTAGCCCCTTGACCCCAAGGCAGCGGGGGTGCCCCTAGCAGTTTGAAACAGTCACCAGTGCTACCACACTTAACATACTCACTGTCCAAAGGTTGCAGGTGCCCTAGGTTGTCGCTTAAGTGAGCTTGTGCTAGCCGCCGGAGAGGTGAGGTATGACTATCGAAGCAAGGGACGAAGCTCATTAGAAACCAACCTGCCATGAATTGAATCCCTTCTCGACCCCCCTTTTGACTGCTACATGGTCCCCAACCAACATGGTCCCCAACCTGAACAACTGCCGCATACTGGGCTGCTATGTTCACATCCGTAGGCTTGCCTGCCCATGTAGGATTCAGGCAGGATATGCCTGCCATCCCACTCCTGCTGCCAAGCTCTTCATACTCATATGAGACCAACCACTGCACAAATTTTCGGGCGTGCAGCGCCCTTGGCATTACTCCAACCAGTCTGTTGGCTCCACACATTCATGACATACCTGACCTCTTCGTTCGTGCACCTGATGCATGGCTCGTGCAAAGCCCAGTACACCCTGCCCCCTCATCCCTTACCTGGTACACCTCATCTGCGATGAGCACCAGATGCTCCTCCTGGCAGAATGCCACAATCTCCTGCTGGTTGCCCTTGCTGAGCACCTGGCCTGTAGGATTACCAGGGTTGATCACCACCAAGCACCTAAATAACAAACAAATAACACATTTTAAAATAGGGCAACATAACAAAAAATGCAACATTCAAGCGCATTTCACCTCCCTACCACCTGAGAAAAAATGTCTGCTGCTGTCTGACGTCATTGCCTGCTTGATTCCTCCCGCCTGGCACACAAACCTCCTACACTCTTCCTCCCTCTCACCAGGCCCACATGTCTGCAAGACGTCCGGCAGAACTATCGTTGGGCCCTTTCTGGCCCAAGCATCACCGCTTCACTGCCTCATGTCGTTCACAACCAGAACACATAGCAGCCCATCCTGACAGATACACCTCGCCAGGGTGCATGTATCAAGCCACATAATGCGCCCTAGCTACACACAGCCCTGTTTCCTCGTCTGCTGCAGCTGCTGTCTCAATACGTTAGCTTTAGCTTACAGCGAGTCCCTCATGCCAATGACTGGGAACCAACTGACCCCCAGGTGTCTTGGTTATGACTTATTCCAAGGTATCTAGTTTTTGTGGATGCTCAAACTCTCACCGGGCTGGTCAGGGTGGGTTAATACTGGACATGTCAAAGATTGACTATTGCAATTGGAGTGGAGTGGACAAAAGTCCCTAACCAAAAGGAGAGTGTGCAAAGCACAACCAGTTAAAATGCTTTGTCCGCTTACAGTTCTGGCTCGGCAGCCTCCAATGTGAATACGCCGTGATCTCCATCTCCCCCGTCCTCGTGCAATTAAGACCAGAGACAGCAGGGGCACTTGTTCAAAGCATCCATTTCCCTGAAGTTGCCCTTGACAGGACTCGCCGTTTTTTTAAAACCATCTCGGCTTCAAACCCCCCCGCGGGCCTTAGCCCCCCCATATACGCCTCTCGCCCCCCTACCTTACACACAGTCCCTGCTCCCTTGCCTGCTGCAGCTGTTGTCTGAGATGTCCCACCTCCAGGCCCCACCCTGATGCTTCATCCAGGTGATAAGGTACCAGCTCACCACCATACAGGGTCTGGGTGGCAGAATACAAAGGATACTGGGGGATGGGCACCAGGAAGGCATCTTGAGGGTTACGGATCAACATCTCAGTGATGTAGTGCACAGCAGGGGATGCACCATCCTGCGGGATGGAGCCAGGGGGTTTACAGGCGTTATTATAATAGAAGGGACTCCACTGCTGTACATCTTATGCTTTGTTAAACCCAAAACACCATCATTTGCTAAGTTCAAGGTTACAGCAGGGCGGCTGCCATACCTGTCATGTACTGCAGAGTGGGAGGAGTACAGTTGCACCCATTGCTATGCAACACACAGCATCTGTGACATTGTCAGATGCAGCTCATCAAAGTAAGAAACTTAAACCCCAGAAAGGGAAAAGTAAGCACATACAGCAGCATGTCAAATTGAAATTGTGCCGTTGTCCCGTAGAACATGTCCGTCATGTAATGAAAAGCAGCCTGGGAGGAAATGCTTTCAGGACAGGGACACAACGGTTGAGCATTAAGCAACACTACAGCAAGTGCAATCTGCGTGCTTAGAAACATGTCTTTAATTAGGTCCCGCTTAAGTGTAAGGGGACAGCTATCATCCTTCTACACTGTCTATAGGCATCCTTTCGGATTATATTATATTCATTGATAATGCACATCTGAGAGCTCACAGGCTGATTATTTGGCAGGTTACTGATAGCTTCTTGTTGGGGGATGGGCTGGAGTGACACTGTGTGACTGACTCGTCATCCTGGAGTCGAGGGGCATTATGTATTGAGTATCCAAAGGCTGGCTTGGACCTTGCCTCTGCGGTCGGTGGTTACTTGATGATGTAAGCTTTATGTCTTGGTTAGGTCTGTGAGTCTGTTAGTCCCTTAGGCCCAATCCAGTCCCTATTTTCAGTGGGTAGAAAGCTGGGCGCATAGGCCAGCTCCCCTAGTCCTTACCTTCACCCTCCATCATCTTGCTACCATCAGTAAAATGCACAAAATGGCACTGCGGAACGAAATTTCCACTCTTCCGCTTTGGTTCTCCACGAACATAGGCCCTGTCTAGATCAGCACCCTTTACAGCTTTTCGCTGTTACCATCTGGCTCTGGTACAGCACATGCTTTCTGCTGCCAGTGCTGCTGCACAGATCGGTCCAATTACTCCATGTTTCGGGGTGTGCGCGTGGGTGAATAAAGCTGTAGTCAGATGTAGCGAATACAGAAAAAGGTACTTCCAACAAGTTTTGCTAACCTAGTGCCTTAAGAGTGCCTTCTACGGAGACCTACACACAATCGATATTTGATGCGCATCAGTGTACCAAAGCTTCTGCTTTTACTGCCAAAATCTCCATGAAAGAAAAGGCTTTCAAGCAGTGAAGCGCTCTCAAGCATTTGCATTGGGAGTCATACCCTTAATAGGGCACTAAGCCCTGAAAGCAGAATAGCGTGCTTACCGTAAGGTACAGTTCGTCTGGGTTGCAAGGGCAGCCATCTCTGCGCTCAATAGCTCCTGCAATCTGCCTCCGTAGGACTGGGGCTCCGGCACTGTCGCTGTAGGCCCCTATACCACCAGGGATCTCCTCAAGGAACACCTTAGCCCTCTGGACCACGTCTGAGGGGAAAAGCTCCAAGGCTGCTGGTTCCTGGAGCAACTGCGGGTATTCGCACAGGCATAAAACCTGACGGAGAAAGGTCATAGGCTTCTGCCCAAGGATCTGTGGGTTGCCAATGTTGCACCAGATGATCTTGTGGAAAGGGTAACTGCCGTTGCCTGTTCTCAGTGCAGCTTCGATTGCCATTGCCCGTCGGACAATCTCTCCCCGCACTGCATAGTCTGCGCGCACCACATGCTGATCGATTGTATTGATGGATAGCCTGGGGGCTTTGCCAGCGTGCCCGTGAACTTCAGCTGCCATGGTTCAGGCCAAAAACGGGCGCGTGCCTACAAGAATGGTGAAGTGCCCTCCGTCCCGCCTTCGCTTAATGCCTAGGTAAAGACCAAGCAGGCACGCTAGGAATTAAACGGGATGCAAACCACCGAACGGAACAGCCGGGCTAAACCTGAGCCCGCAATCCCGAAAAAAGGGACAAACTGGTCGAACGAACAGTTAAAACAAGCATGGTCAGATGAGAGGTGTTTACCAGTCCGGCCGTCCTTGGCATAAAGCTTGCCGAAAGAGACAGGGGACCAACCAGACCAGCACCCAGGGGCCAGGGCAGGGCAGGACGGGGGTCCGTGCTGTACTGTACTGCAAGGATTCACCGCTAAAAATTAGGTCATTACTGATGTTTGCAGCTGTTGTTGTATAGCAAGGAGTAGGGCAACAGTCCTATGAGGTCTTGGTACGTCGCTTAAGAATGTCTTGACATTCGCATGCAACCGGTGATAGAACCAAAGTGTTATATGTTTTATAAAAGAGAGATCACTGCACAGCTTTCGGGCCGTGCAGCACCCGCCACATGACTCCAACCAGTTTGCTAATGTGTGTTGAGAGAAAACGATACCGAGAGCTAAGGTGACGAGAGCGGAGTCAATCAGACATCAAGTGAGCTAGTGATAGGTACGCCTTGCCAAGCTACTTTCACATGGCATCTTCAGTTGTGATAAGCGAAATATGGTGTATAGCGTGTGTGCTTTCAAAGTGGCGTTCGCGCGTCCACGAAGCTGGTTCATGGTCTTCTCGGCTGGGCTTCTCTGCTTCAAGCTTGCCATACATGGGTCTGACAGCCGTTCAACAGAAGACTGTAATGGGTACTTGACTCAGAACAAGCTGCCTATTACTCAGCAGCAAAGTTGTGGAAAGGAAAAGGATCCAGGAGCAGATGAGGTGAGGCCTTCGACTGCCATAAGAGGGTGAACGCTGAATGATATATGTTAAGAGAGACCACTGCACAGCTTTCGGGCATGATATGCAGTGCTATCTCAAGAACTTGTTCAGGAATATGCACGCATGGAAAGTTGGCATCTGTCAGAAACAAACAAACAGGAGCTTCATGTACTGATGAAGCGAGGGGTAAGATCTATGGTGGCACAGTATATCCAAACACTAGCAGCAGCTCAGCAACCGAAGCACAGCAGCCAAACTTAGAGGTGTATTCTAGATACACTCGGGAGCCAAAGGCAGATAATGTTTTTGTTTGTTGAAGAGTACCGCAGTAGCATGGCTGGTGTAAGGGTAGCAGGAGGTGAAGCACAAGGGAGCATGGGGCCTCTGGGAGGCACAGTAGGCACGGACATAGTTTGTTTGAGGGAGGGAGGGAGGGAGGGGGAAGGTGAGCAGCAAGACCTGGATCACAAACAAACAAACAACAAACAACCGAGGATCACAAACAACAACAATGCTTGCCGAAATAGACTATGCCTAAGCCTGCTATGTGCTGCCAGGAACAAGCACTGCTCTAAAGTTTTTACAGGGAGCTGCATACAGAATAGTACCGATGCCAATAAACACACGTGCATGCATATACATACTATTGAGGCCACTGCCAACAAGCTGATATGCTTCAAATGAAATGCAAGAAATGCAAATGCAGTGCAAAGAAAGGTATGTATCTGTATGAAGCTCCCCCAGAGCATCCATAAGTCCACAAAAGCATTGTCCCTTCGACATCAGCCAAGCCCACCTGCATAACGAAGCGCCCCTAGCCTCAGTTGATGGCGAATAGAAGAACACGAGACGCAGAACACAAAAGAATGGCAGCAAAACCACAGAACATAATTGGCACATGGCAATGGCCTCCAAAAACGGCCACTAACGTGAGCTGCAAAACAATATATGCGCAAAGCACTGTCACTGGCCTGCGGCAAGTGACGTTCCAAACGTCCCATGTAAAGTGCGAAAAAGCACCGGCCGGCGGCAATGCGGCCAGGTGATGATGCAAGACATGACATCCTGCAATGTCACAGGAACAGGACTAGGCCGGCTACTGAAGCTGACGACGCCAGCAACAATAAGCAGTGAGGTAAGCAATATGCCATGCCACTCCTGCAGCACAGAAATGAACCTACTAGCACAGAGCGGGCGCACATAGCGTTCCCCACCAATGGAACGGTAATAATAAATGTCAATAGAACGGTAATAATAAACACAACCCACATAGTCCACAGTCAAAACCCTAGCCAGTACCCAATTGAAACTACCAGGAGGTGGTACTCCAATGCAGTACACCACACATGTCTACCACGACACATATGATGCCAACCAAGCACTGTCTGTCCAACAGAAATTCAAGCCATAGCACCCCTCACCAGAGGATTGGCTAGATGTTCAGCAAAGCTGCTAGAACAGAGCTGCAACAACAGAGCAGCTAATCTACCACTAATGTGTTCTGATATAAGCTGCAAACACTATGCCAAGCCCACGTCTGATTCCTACTAGTAGCCCCCAGTGCGGACTCTCTAGAGTGAGGTTAGGACCCTAGAAACTGCACTAGCTCTTCAGCAATGATGTTGTACCCAAGGTAATCACCCAACAATGCCCCCGCACAAGCCCTCTGCTCAAAAGCCTGCAAGGTCTCCTGGCAGTGAGTAAGATTACTCTTAGGCTCCCAACTAGCCTCCAACAAATGCAAACCCTTCCACTGAACCAGGTACTCCACTAACTTGCCCTTGTGACGAACCCGCTTATCTAAAATATCCTCCAATTCATCCTCCAACTCCCCTTCTACAAGAACTGCTTCTGGCGGCGGCTCCACACGTGGGCCAAACCGATCTGATTGCTGAGAAGGCTTGAGGTTGCTCACATGGACCACGGGATGTATTTTGAAGGTAGCTAGCAATTTCTCTGCTGCTGCTGGACTGCTCTTCTGATAGCTGTTCCAGCTGCTGATCTCCGGTGGCACCACCCCCCCCCCTCCAGCCGAAGGCTGGGTACTTGGGGTGGTGACACCGACCCTGATACCCCCATCTAGCTTCTCCTAATCCCCACATGCCAAACCTCCCATGAAGTCCCCATCAACTGCACTAGCCTCTTGCTGCTGCTGGTCGTTGGAGAAATCTGGCAAAACCTCCTCCAACAGGATCTAACCGCATGGTATCGGCATAGGTTCCCACCCTGACGTGGGCCCTTGGAATCCGCTCCCCTACCGAAAGCACCTTCCCATCCGGCTGCTTTACATTAAACACAGACCCCCAAGACAAACTCCAGAACTTATTCTGACTGCAAATTCCGGTGCGCCCCATTCACAGAACTGCCTGAGTCCACCAAAGCCCTAAGCTTGACTGGAACCCGAACTATGGTAACCACCATAGGAACCCATAGCAAAACCCTACCTAGGTCATGCTGATCAGTAGGCGTCCCCACTGTTGCGCGCATCTCATCCCCGGCTGCAGCCTCCGCAACTTATGCATGGCGTAGCTGCTCATCCCTGTGGAGTCCCCCTGCAGATGCTGCTGCTGACTGATCTGGCAGGTCCCCAGGTGCTTGGCTACCCTGCTGAGTAAGCAGCTGATCCTGCTGATTTGCTGCTTCACTCCCTGAGCCAGTTGCTGTGTGGTTGTTGCTGGTACTGCTGCTGACTGACCCAACCCACTGAACACGCCCCTCATGCCCGAACTAACCCCATCCTGTCCAGTGCTACTTGCAGGAGGAGCTAAAGAGTGCAGGGCTTGGCTCTGGGATCTTAGGCAAGTGCACTTGCCCAGGGACCCCGCTAATCCCCTACTTATGTGCAGGAGGTTTGGGGCACCTGTCCTGGAAATGCCCCTCTTTACCACCGTTGTAGCTGCCCTTCAGTGGCCGTTGCTACTGCTGCTGCTGTGGTTGCTACGCTGCTGTGCGTATCGACCCGCTGCTGGTTGACGTCCTGCCGCAAAATCTCCATGTTCGCTTGCCGCATGGCACCGTGCTGCTCCTGCTGGTTGAAGCGCGCTCTTATCTGCTGCAGCGGCCTCCTATTCTCTGCCTCCCTGCGCTCCAGTTCCTGTCGAGAGATATAGCCTCAACAAGGCGGTGCCTGCGACCCCGGCGACTCCGGATCGGTCCTCATGTCAATCCTATTGTGCCTATCGGCGAAACTGTGATGAAAGTTATGATAAAGAACGTATCCCGGATCCCAACCAGGATAAGGATGATCCATAGGAAGTGGATGAGGTCCAAAGGGCAACGCCCTCAAACTACGCCGCACATTGCAAGCGCCTGACTACCGAAACCAATTGTAGCGTGCCCCTATGGACTGAGACTTAGGTGAAGCATGAATGATTACATTCGCCCAACACACACGCTTATCCACGTTCCAAGCACATCGATCCACCTCAATCTGATTCTGTGCCAGTCACCCGACTGTCACTCCTGTGTCACTGGAGCCAATGATCCGCACGCATCTGCATCTTGACACCTGTTTGCTTCGCTATGGCTTCCTGGACATCCTGGCACTTGTTTAATGGAGATTTTGCAGACGCTGCATATGGACCTACTAAAAGTCTCCTCCAGAATGCTTTGACAGCAGCTGAATGAAGTTTACATTGTGGATAAGTTTCTGTCACCTTGACAAACCCACATCCACTCCTAGCACACACCAGCCACAGCCCCTCATGCACCGTGCATTTCTTCAGTCCTCCCCTCATCTACTGCAGATAACTGCTGTGCCGCTGCTGCCACTGAGGAACGCATGCCCCTTGCACCCCTTCCGCGCTGCATCGCGTCATGCTCCCCTTACTTACACCGCACCTTTCAAATTCCATGTCAGCACGGGCGGTAGGGCAGCCTGCGCTACCCCAGCCACGCCCGCCAGAACTAGCCACACACACACATTCCCCGTTCGCCACTTCGCCCCATAGCCAGACTCGCCAGATAGCCATCACTGGCACACAAAGTGCCTTCTTCCGGAACAGGTAGTAACTAGTAAGTAAAGCCGAAGGCGAGGTGTGGCACCCTAGGTCTTTAGGTGTGTAGTGACATGCCTCACCAGCGGGAGTGCCGGCGGTGGCAGGAGATCACCTTACTTAGCCTTCATAGCAGCCTTCTAGAGCCGTTGCACATGTTCCTAGGCTTACTCATATGCTTATAAGCCTTTGTTACCTTTGCCTTCATGAAGCCGAGCTCAACGGAGCTGTACAGAGCCCCAGATCGAGATCATTTCGTTCCATTAGCATAGCCCCTCTATAACATTAGATCTGATATAGGGGGCCAAGGGCCTTTTGCAAAAAAAAAAAACTGTCACTTTACGTATGTGGAAAGTGACTAGGCGCAATACGAGCAATACCGGCAATACGGACATTGCGCCTCAACCAGACTGTCCAAGACTCGTCGATCCTCATTATAATGTTCAAGGAATAAGGGCACACCCTTCCCCGGCCCTAAACAGCGCAGCCTGGCGCGTTGACCAGGCCCGCGCATCGGGTGCATCGGTTTCCGGAAAAGAAGAGCAAGCGGATTTGTCTTCAGCCGGTGCACGAAGTCTTATCTAGCTATGATATACTTCCGTGCAAGGCGTGGCGACCAACTGCGAACGACAAAAAAATCACTGTACTGGCGGATGGTGAGCGAAGATGTGCGGATCCGCCAGGAAGTGACCAGTTTTTTTTTTGGAAGCGGACCTTGGCCCCCCATATCAGATCTAATGTAAGGCTCTGGACCATTTCGCAACATTACAGACCCTGTCTGATGCCCCGCAAGCTCCCGAACGTGCATATGTATATACCCATGCATTTGGCAAGCCGTAGAGGAGCTTTGATGCCGAGTTGCAGCGTAGAGACCAGTCTTTGCGTGGGCTACCAACCATGTAGGCAGGAGCCACAGCCTGCGGGTGCGCACGGAGGGTCACATGGCTGCTCAGGGACATTATACATGCATAAGTATTGTATCGGCGTGCAGCTGGGTTTATTGCAGCGCCGGCATGGGTCTCATGAGCTTGTAGCTGGACATGCATGAGGCCCTTGGGCTGGCTGACCCCGAGCAGCCTAGAGCTTTCCAGAGCGTGCAGTTCGTTATCTATGGGCTGTGAGGAAGGTGTACTTGCATTCGTTTGTCAGACAGGCATCAGGAACAACTTTAGGAGTAGTGGTTACTGGTGGGTTCCTCGTTGGTTCCTGCATGCTGAAAACAGCACGCATGCACAATTGCTTTCTTGCTGTCTTGGTGCGTGTGCCGTTCTCTAAGCCAAATGCAGCTAATGACATGCTCCTTTTAGCGATCTGTGCAGCAACAGCTGAGTGCGGTCCCCACTGCTCCAGCTCCAGGTTGGGTTCTGAAAGCAGTTGCAACGGGTTGCTTACCTTCTAACTTACTGCCTAGTAAATGTAGAGAACGTCTACAAGCAGTTCAGATGCATTGCACGCCACTGGGCATGCTTTGAAGTTCTCGAGCATAGGTTCGACGCCCAGGATCGCAACGTTTGACAACATACCGCCCCCAGCTACATCAAAGAGATACTCTAGGGCTTCCTATAACGTTTGGGCATCAAGTTGGTTCGTTTCGATGCGCTTCGGGCATCAGGAATAGCTGGGAACCGTTCCATTAGCATAGATAAGGCCCTAAATACAAGCATGTGTGCCCTGCGGAGGGCTCAAACCCCACAAACCCCACAGAAACGCCTCCTCAAATAAAACATATATGACACAACAACAAAGGACAGTCTAGAAGTGGTAAAGAATGCTGGAAGGCGCTGGCTGGCCTCAGCAATACAGGCAGTTACGAGGTGAGGCAGGCGGGCATCGGCGGGCTGGCACTAGGTGTCACACCTCGCCTTCGGCTTTTATTAGTACCTCTGTTACAAGGTCCTCGCCTGCTATACAGGTATTGATGCTCCGCCTTCCCAGATGGTTTCCTAGATGATGCCTATGATGATTTCGTACAGCTCGTAGTAGGCAGTGCGGGGGCCTTAGGTTGAATGCTAGGTAGACGCTGTGCGGTATGACTTGCACACATGCATGCTAACCCCCGTTCCTTTCTGCTATTGCCATGTAAGGTGTAAATACCGGTTTTGAACCTCGAGTTTGATCCCGCGAGCAACCTGGTTCAGTAACCCATCTAGAAACCATCGTGATTGCGAGGCGTAAACGGTAAACGAGCACCCATGCATGGACATAATCGGTAAACCATTAGGTTGGTGAGTGTGTGTGTGTGTGTGTGTGTAGATTACTATGCTAGCCGGACAAGACTGTTAAATCATTCATGATATGATAAGCGCAGAGACAGAGTGAATCAACCACGGGCCCCGGAAAACCCTGCCCCGTAAACCTCGAGTCAGTTTAGGTTGGTGAGGCAGAAATTGGTAAACGTAAACCAGATTTTCCAGCTTCTGGGGGCTTCCCCCCCAGACCCCCTTCTCAGCCAGCTCGTGTCGTATACATCTACTCTAGCGGGGCCAACGGTTTACGTTTAGGCATTAAACTGCTTGGCTTGCTGCTGACTGGGTCAACTGGTCAGCACATGGCAAGTCGAAATGGGCTGGCCTGACATACATTGGCTAGCAAGGGATCTAGGGTGGGCTGGTGGCAGCCATGGTGTCAGTTTTGGACAGGAACTTGAGTATGCCGTTGGAGCCTAAGTTGGCTCCTTGTGGGTGGCGCTGCCCCCACCGGCGCCCCGCTTTGACGGGGCCATTTGGTAATTGGTAATTGGTAATTGGTACGTACGATAGCACCTCAGGTAACGTGTTCGATTCAACGCAGTTGTTCTCCCTAGCGCAGTATCGCATCACGCATGTGTTAACCCATCGGAGTAACTACCACGGGTTCTAGAGGCACACTTCTGACCCTTGGTGCTCTGGCAGTACACTTGTCACCGCCCCAGCACTACTCTTTGTCCTCAGCCAATGTCAAGCAAGCCCACAGACTGGCTAGCCTTCATTCGCGACAGCTGAACTTATGTGACCTTGTGCATGCTGGGTCGCTTTGGTTATCTTCATATTTGTGCATGATCGTGCTCTTCATATTTGTGCATGATCGGCAGCCACCCCTGCAAGCGCCCATGTACGCAACAAAGGCTTTAAGCATTGATTTACATGTTCCGATTAATGAGTTGCCAAGCAAGAGAGGTTGTGGCAGGTTCTGTAGGGTCCTCCAGCTCATCAGAGTTTACGATCAGGGAGCGAGCTTGATGTCAGCAGACTATCTTGAGCAGCAGGACAATGGTTTAGCAACGCCGCAAGTGCTGAGACGCAGAACGGGCCGGTTTGCTGCAGAAACCATGCGTACTCAAGGGAGGACATATACTAGAGGAGTGTCGCACATGTATGGCTTCGTTGACAGCTGTGCTCCGCTTGACTTGGTTGAGGTGTCACTCAACCAGTGACATGTTAGTGTCCTTCGCGGGCAAACCTGTATTCATGTCTTAAGAGAGACCATTGCACTGCCATCTGGGCCGTGCAGCACCCAAGCATGACTCCAACCTGTATTCATGTCGTGTGTATTTGTCTGTGTACAAGCTGATGATTCAGCTTGTCTTGATGTTTCGCTTGCCTATTGCGATCTTGCATTTGGTTCCTCGCCAGGGCAAAGGCCCTGCGACAGTCCCATGTTCTCCTTGTCAGATGCTCGTTGAGCTATGCGGGCATGATGGCATCAGATATGCCATGCTGCATACATCTGTA
Source organism: Pseudopediastrum boryanum (assembly GCA_963556185.1). Lineage (NCBI taxonomy): Eukaryota > Viridiplantae > Chlorophyta > Chlorophyceae > Sphaeropleales > Hydrodictyaceae > Pseudopediastrum > Pseudopediastrum boryanum. The sequence goes on along the minus strand of OY744499.1, from coordinate 5,642,143 downwards.
GGATCTAAGGCATGAAACCTCTCAGACCCTGCACAAGGTCGGGCTGCGAACCTGTGTATGTAAGAAGCAGCATATCGGAAGTCGGTGGAGAAGATCAGAGAGCACTCCTGTTTGGGCGCGGCTAGCGCGAGCAGAACAGAGAGCCATGCGTCGATCCAGGAGCGCCTTTCCATGTGTGTGTGTGAATCTTACATTGGCAAACCCATAATGGATGTGGATCAGTGCATGTACTGTCTATGCATCATTACTAGCAGCGGTTGTGTGTTGCTGCTCACATAGTTGCAGCATACGTTCATTTTCAAAAGTCATACGCGTATAATACGTAATACGCGTATCATACGCTAACGTATGAAAGCTTCTGGACTGGAGCGACCCAAAGTTACACGGATGCTGCAGCAGTTGCGCCTGAGTTCAATTAGATCCACATATCGGCCATTAGTGATGCCATTAAGCCTACGAAACGCGCAGCACCCGTTTTGGCGCCCTTAATCAGTGGGGCAAGAGGCGTGCCCTGAAGATCTACCATCGGCTCTCGGTGCCGCTTATCCGTAAGCAGCGCGAAGCTCCTTGTCAGGTACTCACATGCTTTTATATGCTTAGTAAATCATATGTGAGACACTTCAAATGCATGAGAACATGCTGTTTTAGTACCAGCTATAAGGACCGCATGTGCAAAAAAGCTCACATGGGCAAAATACACCATACGTGGCCAAAAATCTCATACGCGTATCAAATCTCATAATTGGTATTCATACGCGTATCATACGCGTATCATACGCGTATAATACGCGTATTGGTATTATACACGTATGACGTATGCTGCTACTATGGCTGCGGATATGTGTCACGACAGGAGACTCAAGGGCATTGTATGATGGGGCTCATGCTGGTTCATCTCAGCAATGCAGTTGGTTAAGGTGAGGCTTATTTTGTGCCCCAAATTCATTCTTAGCTTCTGGGGGCTACGGCCCTAGACCCCCTCAACTACTTGTCTTCAATATACCAACTGGTCCTGTGTTAAGCACACAGGCCACACAAGTGCTTGCTTCTAGCTTGCTTCTAGCTTGCTTCTAGCTTAGCATCTGGGGCATGCGCCCGCAGACCCCTGCATATCAATCCCCACAAGTCCGTACCTATATGGGGTTATTTTGCTCCACCTGGCTGCATGCCCTCATAATGCAGTTTTCCTTTAGCATAATGTGTAAGCACTGTGTGCTGTACTATGGCCCGATTTGGTGCAGTGGGGTGCCGAGCATGTACCGTCGTGAGGTTTTAAATGCAACATTTAGCGAAGTGCGGTGTGTCTTTGCACATTCGGTGACAGTCGGGACCTGTGCATGCATCTAGTGTGATATGGAATACCTGACATCATGCATGTAGAAGCAGAATTGCCATGCATGTAGAAGCAGAATAAGCATTGAGTCCAGTGGGCTGGTGTGCATTGACTAGAGGCTGATGTGGAACCCAGGAGACATGGCAACTGGGGTGGGCTGGTGCTAGGTCTCCAAGGCGGAAGGCGTGACCGAAGAAGTGCAGGCAAATTTTGCTTACGAAATGGAGGACTGACCATCATGAACCGACTATGACTTTTGACGAACTTGCAAAACACCGACACTTACATGCAGCGCTGTTTGCCCTCTCTCCCAACCCTAAAACATCCATAACAACACATTTGTATTATGTCTGTCCTTCTCGCCAAACACCCATGATTGCATGATGTGCTCAGGCATAAAAGCAAGACGTGGAAAAGTGACAGTTGGATTGGCCGCGCCTGTCACATGTCGTTCAGCCTGTTCATTACCTATATGAACTAAAGCAGGTAATGAGCAAAGCAAGAGAATAGGCATATCACAACAGCGCAATCATGGTGTGCACTGCTCATACAAGTAAAACATGCAAGACCTCTGCTGTGATAGCTGGACAGACCCCCAGGAAGGGGGGAAACAATGCTGCTACCAAGCAGCTGCATTGTAAAAGTGCTCAGTTGGCACGACCTGGGCTATGTAGGACTGCTATTTAAGTGCATAAGCTGCCAGCACACCTTTGACCTTCCACCGCCAATCAAGCAGTGGGACAGTTTACCGCACGTAAGGACTTCAACGTTACTTTAGAACCCTGGGAATAAGCGCACGCTTCTGGAAATGGCAGTACGCTAGGCAAAGACAAAGCAGTGCCCCCTGGAAAGACGCCTCGACAACCTGATGGTGTCCCAGTCAGGTTTGCTACTGCTCCAGATGTATGAGACACCTTGTCGCAAAGGCATGCTTCAAATGCAATGGAGATGTTATGTCGGACGACAGGTAGTACTGTTGCTGCACCGTCTGCTTCTGCGTCCAGATCGCCTGCCACCCATAAAATATGCAACCAACAACAAAGCATGTAGAGCTTCGCGAATGTAGCTCCATACTTGCTGCAAGAATGCTTCGTCTTCTTTCGCGAAGACCGCTGCTCCGCTTGCCGTCGACCAACAACCCATTGGAGTCGAACATCTCTAAACCCAGGCGTGATATGCTTCGGACGACAAGCCATCCCATCATGGTTTCCGTCGTACACTGTGCCCTTTATTACGATGTTGCCTTCTCCAAGCGGCCACCAGTATAGGTGCCTCTCGTCATGCTGCTAGGTGAACTTTTAGGATACTAAAAACGCAGACCACAAAACGGAGACCTGGTAAGTCGCGGTGACTTATCATATTAGCCGAGTGCCAAATCACATTATCGCCCTTACCCGCTTCTATCCTTTCCCTCCCAATGGCCCTCTCGAACGCTTCGCGTTCAAATCGGGCCAAAAAGCAGCAGCAACAGGTCGAAACTCGCCAGCTCCTGGGGCTTCGCCCTAGACCCCACTAGGGGGAACGTTCCCCCCTTCCCCCCTGACCCCCACCTCCTAGTTAGGGGGCCAAACTGAAGTCAGGGAAGGTAGCGGCTTCAGGTCCTGCCATAGGGCCGCAGAAGGTCCTCCTGCGGCCTTGGACGGTATCCTCAAAGGTAACATGCGTGTTTGGTCGGTTCGACCTAGCAGCCAGGCTTTGCGGTTGCCACACCTTAAATGTTCATGCTATAACCTTGCCCAGCAGCCTGTGCCTGCTTGTGTTGGCACATTCAATTGGACGTAAGCTACAGAGGACGGAGCACAGGCCCCTTGCACCCCGTTGCACCCCGTGCTGTTGTCGCATAAGGGCAAGAGAAGGTGGCACTTACTATTCACCAATGTCGAAGCACGCAAAGGTGATGCAGAGTTGCGCCCTCTCTCTATTATATTGAATGTTGTTTTGTGATCTGAGACGAGGTCTACAGTTGGTTGCAAAAGTTTTGGCCCAAAACTCAGATTTTGTTAGGAAATGGTCTGCTTCTGTGAAATGGCATGGCCGTTCATTGCTCTCTTGCAGAGGCAGCTTCTGTATGAGGTCCAGGTTGTCACCAATGGGTGCGGTCAGCATCTCTGTTGCTCTGTGTTGCTTGGCTGCTGAGAAAAGCAGGGGTCTTGCAAGGGAGACAGCGGAGGCATTTTTGCTGCTTTTTAAGGGGGTAAATGCTGAGAACTGCCAGCAGGCACAGGTGCCCTTTCTTTACTGTTTAGGGGCAGTAGCATATAGACCAGGTGTGAAGCAGGTGCAGGGGCTATACCAGTTCAATGGCAGGGCAGGTGGGGGTAGGCAGGGCATGCGAGAAGTTGGGGCAAGTGCAAGGCTGAGCTGAGAGGGCTGTGGGAGGGGAGCAGATGGGGTGTGGGGCTGGCAACCACAGGAGGGGCAGAGGTGGAAGGGGAGAGCCAGGTTAAAAAAAGCAGGAGGGCTATAGGAACAGGGGGGAGGCTTGCTGGTCTGCGTCTGCGGCTAAGGCTAAGGCTGGCTGGCTGGCTTTTATATAGTATATTTATAGGGCACGCCCGGGGCTCGAACTCGGGACGTCTCGCGTGCGAGGCTACTTGTGGTACCACTTGGGCATACTAACTGCAGCACATTGATGCTCTGCCTGTTTACTTTCTTAAACATAAATGGTTGTAAATCAGGTCTTGCTGCTGCTGCTTAAACCCCAGCCTTATGTTCCGGCCAAAACTTTTGCAACCAACTGTGGACATTGGTTCTGCTGCTGCTGTTTGACAGAGGCAAGGGCTTTGGCTTGGGGCAGGGCTGGTTTAAGGTACCAGGGGCTGGACCTATGCAACAGTCACAGCCAGGGTGAATAAATTGTTGCATGTGCTGGCAACCCATGACGGGGGCCCTTCCTACCCCTACCCTCACCAGCTGCAGCAGTACACTAAGCAAATACCAACAACTGAGGTACCTTGACTTGCACACTTCCCCTGGTAGCACATGCCATAGGACATTACAGCTGGAGCAGGGGCTGTCTCTGAAGCTGCCTGTGCCATGCGGAATACCCAAAGGGCATATCTGGCGCCCCCAAAGCAGGGTATACCCCCAGCACATGTAGCGAGCTGCTGTTCTCTGCAGGTGGAGCATGATTGGCATAGCCGATGTGGTATTGTAGAAAGGGGGAGCGGTGCTGAATAAAAACATATGCTTTGAGGAGGTTGTTGAGAGATCTGCTAGCACTATCATGGCAAGATCTGGTGGAAAGTGTTAAAACAGCAGTAGCAAGGGCACGTCGGGTCTAGAAGGTGGTGCTGCACCGAAGGGATATGCGTAACATGTCTTGTTTTACAACAAGCCTGGCCCAGTGAACAACTCTGTGGTATGCTAGACCTTGTTTCAAGCAGTGACAGGTGACAAAGAAAACAGTCCTCCAAAGTGGTGGTGACAGCGTGGGTGACAGCCTTGCAGCATAGGCCCGTCTCGCCCGCCGCTGATTGCAGCATGTAGAAGGAAGCTTCCTACCATCAAACTGGCATGCAAAGCACACCAGCTTCTGTTAATACTGAATCCTTGGCAGTGACCTTGAAGCTTATGGTAAGATTGCCAGAAGCAGGGCCCCTCCAGCAGGGGTAGCATCCATGTTGAAAACCACACTTTTTGCTGCCTGTAGCAATGCTCAGCATTGCAGGGATAGCTAATGTGGGGCCTGCTGTGCAGAGCATGCATGACTGCAGCTAGTGACATGGTACTGTAAAGCCAAGGAAAGCTTGCTGATAAATGGGAGAAGTTCCATTCCATGCACCCTAACTCAGGTGACCACAGGGGCGTACCCACTTTTGACCAAAATCTGAAAAGTCAGCTCAAGCACTTTCTCAATGCGGTTGCGGTTGCCACCAATTTAGCACAGCAGGCAATAATTGCATCAACAAGTTCTTTGCAACAGGCTAGACACAGCTGTTATCTCTGCTTGCACTTGAGGAAACAGGAGGTGCAAACATTGGACACAGTGGACATTGGTTCTGCTGCTGCTGTTTGACAGAGGCAAGGGCTTTGGCTTGGGGCAGGGCTGGTTTAAGGTACCAGGGGCTGGACCTATGCAACAGTCACAGCCAGGGTGAATAAATTGTTGCATGTGCTGGCAACCCATGACGGGGGCCCTTCCTACCCCTACCCTCACCAGCTGCAACAATACACTAAGCAAATACCAACAACTGAGGTACCTTGACTTGCACACTTCCCCTGGTAGCACATGCCATAGGACATTACAGCTGGAGCAGGGGCTGTCTCTGAAGCTGCATGTGCCATGCGGAATACCCAAAGGGCATATCTGGCGCCCCCAAAGCAGGGTATACCCCCAGCACATGTAGCGAGCTGCTGTTCTCTGCAGGTGGAGCATGATTGGCATAGCCGATGTGGTATTGTAGAAAGGGGGAGCGGTGCTGAATAAAAACATATGCTTTGAGGAGGTTGTTGAGAGATCTGCTAGCACTATCATGGCAAGATCTGGTGGAAAGTGTTAAAACAGCAGTAGCAAGGGCACGTCGGGTCTAGAAGGTGGTGATGCACAGAAGGGATATGCGTAACATGTCTTGTTTTACAACAAGCCTGGCCCAGTGAACAACTCTGTGGTATGCTAGACCTTGTTTCAAGCAGTGACAGGTGACAAAGAAAACAGTCCTCCAAAGTGGTGGTGACAGCGTGGGTGACAGCCTTGCAGCATAGGCCCGTCTCGCCCGCCGCTGATTGCAGCATGTAGAAGGAAGCTTCCTACCATCAAACTGGCATGCAAAGCACACCAGCTTCTGTTAATACTGAATCCTTGGCAGTGACCTTGAAGCTTATGGTAAGATTGCCAGAAGCAGGGCCCCTCCAGCAGGGGTAGCATCCATGTTGAAAACCACACTTTTTGCTGCCTGTAGCAATGCTCAGCATTGCAGGGATAGCTAATGTGGGGCCTGCTGTGCAGAGCATGCATGACTGCAGCTAGTGACATGGTACTGTAAAGCCAAGGAAAGCTTGCTGATAAATGGGAGAAGTTCCATTCCATGCACCCTAACTCAGGTGACCACAGGGGCGTACCCACTTTTGACCAAAATCTGAAAAGTCAGCTCAAGCACTTTCTCAATGCGGTTGCGGTTGCCACCAATTTAGCACAGCAGGCAATAATTGCATCAACAAGTTCTTTGCAACAGGCTAGACACAGCTGTTATCTCTGCTTGCACTTGAGGAAACAGGAGGTGCAAACATTGGACACAGTGGACATTGGTTTTGCTGCTGCTGTTTGACAGAGGCAAGGGCTTTGGCTTGGGGCAGGGCTGGTTTAAGGTACCAGGGGCTGGACCTATGCAACAGTCACAGCCAGGGTGAATAAATTGTTGCATGTGCTGGCAACCCATGACGGGGGCCCTTCCTACCCCTACCCTCACCAGCTGCAGCAGTACACTAAGCAAATACCAACAACTGAGGTACCTTGACTTGCACACTTCCCCTGGTAGCACATGCCATAGGACATTACAGCTGGAGCAGGGGCTGTCTCTGAAGCTGCCTGTGCCATGCGGAATACCCAAAGGGCATATCTGGCGCCCCCAAAGCAGGGTATACCCCCAGCACATGTAGCGAGCTGCTGTTCTCTGCAGGTGGAGCATGATTGGCATAGCCGATGTGGTATTGTAGAAAGGGGGAGCGGTGCTGAATAAAAACATATGCTTTGAGGAGGTTGTTGAGAGATCTGCTAGCACTATCATGGCAAGATCTGGTGGAAAGTGTTAAAACAGCAGTAGCAAGGGCACGTCGGGTCTAGAAGGTGGTGCTGCACCGAAGGGATATGCGTAACATGTCTTGTTTTACAACAAGCCTGGCCCAGTGAACAACTCTGTGGTATGCTAGACCTTGTTTCAAGCAGTGACAGGTGACAAAGAAAACAGTCCTCCAAAGTGGTGGTGACAGCGTGGGTGACAGCCTTGCAGCATAGGCCCGTCTCGCCCGCCGCTGATTGCAGCATGTAGAAGGAAGCTTCCTACCATCAAACTGGCATGCAAAGCACACCAGCTTCTGTTAATACTGAATCCTTGGCAGTGACCTTGAAGCTTATGGTAAGATTGCCAGAAGCAGGGCCCCTCCAGCAGGGGTAGCATCCATGTTGAAAACCACACTTTTTGCTGCCTGTAGCAATGCTCAGCATTGCAGGGATAGCTAATGTGGGGCCTGCTGTGCAGAGCATGCATGACTGCAGCTAGTGACATGGTACTGTAAAGCCAAGGAAAGCTTGCTGATAAATGGGAGAAGTTCCATTCCATGCACCCTAACTCAGGTGACCACAGGGGCGTACCCACTTTTGACCAAAATCTGAAAAGTCAGCTCAAGCACTTTCTCAATGCGGTTGCGGTTGCCACCAATTTAGCACAGCAGGCAATAATTGCATCAACAAGTTCTTTGCAACAGGCTAGACACAGCTGTTATCTCTGCTTGCACTTGAGGAAACAGGAGGTGCAAACATTGGACACAGTTGGTTGCAAAAGTTTTGGCCCAAAACTCAGATTTTGTTAGGAAATGGTCTGCTTCTGTGAAATGGCATGGCCGTTCATTGCTCTCTTGCACAGGCAGCTTCTTTATGAGGTCCAGGTTGTCATCAATGGGTGCGGTCAGCATCTCTGTTGCTCTGTGTTGCTTGGCTGCTGAGAAAACCAGGGGTCTTGCAAGGGAGACAGCGGAGGCATTTTTGCTGCTTTTTAAGGGGGTAAATGCTGAGAACTGCCAGCAGGCACAGGTGCCCTTTCTTTACTGTTTAGGGGCAGTAGCATATAGACCAGGTGTGAAGCAGGTGCAGGGGCTATACCAGTTCAATGGCAGGGCAGGTGGGGGTAGGCAGGGCATGCGAGAAGTTGGGGCAAGTGCAAGGCTGAGCTGAGAGGGCTGTGGGAGGGGAGCAGATGGGGTGTGGGGCTGGCAACCACAGGAGGGGCAGAGGTGGAAGGGGAGAGCCAGGTTAAAAAAAGCAGGAGGGCTATAGGAACAGGGGGGAGGCTTGCTGGTCTGCGTCTGCGGCTAAGGCTAAGGCTGGCTGGCTGGCTTTTATATAGTATATTTATAGGGCACGCCCGGGGCTCGAACTCGGGACGTCTCGCGTGCGAGGCTACTTGTGGTACCACTTGGGCATACTAACTGCAGCACATTGATGCTCTGCCTGTTTACTTTCTTAAACATAAATGGTTGTAAATCAGGTCTTGCTGCTGCTGCTTAAACCCCAGCCTTATGTTCCGGCCAAAACTTTTGCAACCAACTGTGGACATTGGTTCTGCTGCTGCTGTTTGACAGAGGCAAGGGCTTTGGCTTGGGGCAGGGCTGGTTTAAGGTACCAGGGGCTGGACCTATGCAACAGTCACAGCCAGGGTGAATAAATTGTTGCATGTGCTGGCAACCCATGACGGGGGCCCTTCCTACCCCTACCCTCACCAGCTGCAGCAGTACACTAAGCAAATACCAACAACTGAGGTACCTTGACTTGCACACTTCCCCTGGTAGCACATGCCATAGGACATTACAGCTGGAGCAGGGGCTGTCTCTGAAGCTGCCTGTGCCATGCGGAATACCCAAAGGGCATATCTGGCGCCCCCAAAGCAGGGTATACCCCCAGCACATGTAGCGAGCTGCTGTTCTCTGCAGGTGGAGCATGATTGGCATAGCCGATGTGGTATTGTAGAAAGGGGGAGCGGTGCTGAATAAAAACATATGCTTTGAGGAGGTTGTTGAGAGATCTGCTAGCACTATCATGGCAAGATCTGGTGGAAAGTGTTAAAACAGCAGTAGCAAGGGCACGTCGGGTCTAGAAGGTGGTGCTGCACCGAAGGGATATGCGTAACATGTCTTGTTTTACAACAAGCCTGGCCCAGTGAACAACTCTGTGGTATGCTAGACCTTGTTTCAAGCAGTGACAGGTGACAAAGAAAACAGTCCTCCAAAGTGGTGGTGACAGCGTGGGTGACAGCCTTGCAGCATAGGCCCGTCTCGCCCGCCGCTGATTGCAGCATGTAGAAGGAAGCTTCCTACCATCAAACTGGCATGCAAAGCACACCAGCTTCTGTTAATACTGAATCCTTGGCAGTGACCTTGAAGCTTATGGTAAGATTGCCAGAAGCAGGGCCCCTCCAGCAGGGGTAGCATCCATGTTGAAAACCACACTTTTTGCTGCCTGTAGCAATGCTCAGCATTGCAGGGATAGCTAATGTGGGGCCTGCTGTGCAGAGCATGCATGACTGCAGCTAGTGACATGGTACTGTAAAGCCAAGGAAAGCTTGCTGATAAATGGGAGAAGTTCCATTCCATGCACCCTAACTCAGGTGACCACAGGGGCGTACCCACTTTTGACCAAAATCTGAAAAGTCAGCTCAAGCACTTTCTCAATGCGGTTGCGGTTGCCACCAATTTAGCACAGCAGGCAATAATTGCATCAACAAGTTCTTTGCAACAGGCTAGACACAGCTGTTATCTCTGCTTGCACTTGAGGAAACAGGAGGTGCAAACATTGGACACAGTGGACATTGGTTCTGCTGCTGCTGTTTGACAGAGGCAAGGGCTTTGGCTTGGGGCAGGGCTGGTTTAAGGTACCAGGGGCTGGACCTATGCAACAGTCACAGCCAGGGTGAATAAATTGTTGCATGTGCTGGCAACCCATGACGGGGGCCCTTCCTACCCCTACCCTCACCAGCTGCAACAATACACTAAGCAAATACCAACAACTGAGGTACCTTGACTTGCACACTTCCCCTGGTAGCACATGCCATAGGACATTACAGCTGGAGCAGGGGCTGTCTCTGAAGCTGCATGTGCCATGCGGAATACCCAAAGGGCATATCTGGCGCCCCCAAAGCAGGGTATACCCCCAGCACATGTAGCGAGCTGCTGTTCTCTGCAGGTGGAGCATGATTGGCATAGCCGATGTGGTATTGTAGAAAGGGGGAGCGGTGCTGAATAAAAACATATGCTTTGAGGAGGTTGTTGAGAGATCTGCTAGCACTATCATGGCAAGATCTGGTGGAAAGTGTTAAAACAGCAGTAGCAAGGGCACGTCGGGTCTAGAAGGTGGTGATGCACAGAAGGGATATGCGTAACATGTCTTGTTTTACAACAAGCCTGGCCCAGTGAACAACTCTGTGGTATGCTAGACCTTGTTTCAAGCAGTGACAGGTGACAAAGAAAACAGTCCTCCAAAGTGGTGGTGACAGCGTGGGTGACAGCCTTGCAGCATAGGCCCGTCTCGCCCGCCGCTGATTGCAGCATGTAGAAGGAAGCTTCCTACCATCAAACTGGCATGCAAAGCACACCAGCTTCTGTTAATACTGAATCCTTGGCAGTGACCTTGAAGCTTATGGTAAGATTGCCAGAAGCAGGGCCCCTCCAGCAGGGGTAGCATCCATGTTGAAAACCACACTTTTTGCTGCCTGTAGCAATGCTCAGCATTGCAGGGATAGCTAATGTGGGGCCTGCTGTGCAGAGCATGCATGACTGCAGCTAGTGACATGGTACTGTAAAGCCAAGGAAAGCTTGCTGATAAATGGGAGAAGTTCCATTCCATGCACCCTAACTCAGGTGACCACAGGGGCGTACCCACTTTTGACCAAAATCTGAAAAGTCAGCTCAAGCACTTTCTCAATGCGGTTGCGGTTGCCACCAATTTAGCACAGCAGGCAATAATTGCATCAACAAGTTCTTTGCAACAGGCTAGACACAGCTGTTATCTCTGCTTGCACTTGAGGAAACAGGAGGTGCAAACATTGGACACAGTGGACATTGGTTTTGCTGCTGCTGTTTGACAGAGGCAAGGGCTTTGGCTTGGGGCAGGGCTGGTTTAAGGTACCAGGGGCTGGACCTATGCAACAGTCACAGCCAGGGTGAATAAATTGTTGCATGTGCTGGCAACCCATGACGGGGGCCCTTCCTACCCCTACCCTCACCAGCTGCAGCAGTACACTAAGCAAATACCAACAACTGAGGTACCTTGACTTGCACACTTCCCCTGGTAGCACATGCCATAGGACATTACAGCTGGAGCAGGGGCTGTCTCTGAAGCTGCCTGTGCCATGCGGAATACCCAAAGGGCATATCTGGCGCCCCCAAAGCAGGGTATACCCCCAGCACATGTAGCGAGCTGCTGTTCTCTGCAGGTGGAGCATGATTGGCATAGCCGATGTGGTATTGTAGAAAGGGGGAGCGGTGCTGAATAAAAACATATGCTTTGAGGAGGTTGTTGAGAGATCTGCTAGCACTATCATGGCAAGATCTGGTGGAAAGTGTTAAAACAGCAGTAGCAAGGGCACGTCGGGTCTAGAAGGTGGTGCTGCACCGAAGGGATATGCGTAACATGTCTTGTTTTACAACAAGCCTGGCCCAGTGAACAACTCTGTGGTATGCTAGACCTTGTTTCAAGCAGTGACAGGTGACAAAGAAAACAGTCCTCCAAAGTGGTGGTGACAGCGTGGGTGACAGCCTTGCAGCATAGGCCCGTCTCGCCCGCCGCTGATTGCAGCATGTAGAAGGAAGCTTCCTACCATCAAACTGGCATGCAAAGCACACCAGCTTCTGTTAATACTGAATCCTTGGCAGTGACCTTGAAGCTTATGGTAAGATTGCCAGAAGCAGGGCCCCTCCAGCAGGGGTAGCATCCATGTTGAAAACCACACTTTTTGCTGCCTGTAGCAATGCTCAGCATTGCAGGGATAGCTAATGTGGGGCCTGCTGTGCAGAGCATGCATGACTGCAGCTAGTGACATGGTACTGTAAAGCCAAGGAAAGCTTGCTGATAAATGGGAGAAGTTCCATTCCATGCACCCTAACTCAGGTGACCACAGGGGCGTACCCACTTTTGACCAAAATCTGAAAAGTCAGCTCAAGCACTTTCTCAATGCGGTTGCGGTTGCCACCAATTTAGCACAGCAGGCAATAATTGCATCAACAAGTTCTTTGCAACAGGCTAGACACAGCTGTTATCTCTGCTTGCACTTGAGGAAACAGGAGGTGCAAACATTGGACACAGTTGGTTGCAAAAGTTTTGGCCCAAAACTCAGATTTTGTTAGGAAATGGTCTGCTTCTGTGAAATGGCATGGCCGTTCATTGCTCTCTTGCACAGGCAGCTTCTTTATGAGGTCCAGGTTGTCATCAATGGGTGCGGTCAGCATCTCTGTTGCTCTGTGTTGCTTGGCTGCTGAGAAAACCAGGGGTCTTGCAAGGGAGACAGCGGAGGCATTTTTGCTGCTTTTTAAGGGGGTAAATGCTGAGAACTGCCAGCAGGCACAGGTGCCCTTTCTTTACTGTTTAGGGGCAGTAGCATATAGACCAGGTGTGAAGCAGGTGCAGGGGCTATACCAGTTCAATGGCAGGGCAGGTGGGGGTAGGCAGGGCATGCGAGAAGTTGGGGCAAGTGCAAGGCTGAGCTGAGAGGGCTGTGGGAGGGGAGCAGATGGGGTGTGGGGCTGGCAACCACAGGAGGGGCAGAGGTGGAAGGGGAGAGCCAGGTTAAAAAAAGCAGGAGGGCTATAGGAACAGGGGGGAGGCTTGCTGGTCTGCGTCTGCGGCTAAGGCTAAGGCTGGCTGGCTGGCTTTTATATAGTTTATTTATAGGGCACGCCCGGGGCTCGAACTCGGGACGTCTCGCGTGCGAGGCTACTTGTGGTACCACTTGGGCATACTAACTGCAGCACATTGATGCTCTGCATGTTTACTTTCTTAAACATAAATGGTTGTAAATCAGGTCTTGCTGCTGCTGCTTAAACCCCAGCCTTATGTTCCGGCCAAAACTTTTGCAACCAACTGTGGACATTGGTTCTGCTGCTGCTGTTTGACAGAGGCAAGGGCTTTGGCTTGGGGCAGGGCTGGTTTAAGGTACCAGGGGCTGGACCTATGCAACAGTCACAGCCAGGGTGAATAAATTGTTGCATGTGCTGGCAACCCATGACGGGGGCCCTTCCTACCCCTACCCTCACCAGCTGCAGCAGTACACTAAGCAAATACCAACAACTGAGGTACCTTGACTTGCACACTTCCCCTGGTAGCACATGCCATAGGACATTACAGCTGGAGCAGGGGCTGTCTCTGAAGCTGCCTGTGCCATGCGGAATACCCAAAGGGCATATCTGGCGCCCCCAAAGCAGGGTATACCCCCAGCACATGTAGCGAGCTGCTGTTCTCTGCAGGTGGAGCATGATTGGCATAGCCGATGTGGTATTGTAGAAAGGGGGAGCGGTGCTGAATAAAAACATATGCTTTGAGGAGGTTGTTGAGAGATCTGCTAGCACTATCATGGCAAGATCTGGTGGAAAGTGTTAAAACAGCAGTAGCAAGGGCACGTCGGGTCTAGAAGGTGGTGCTGCACCGAAGGGATATGCGTAACATGTCTTGTTTTACAACAAGCCTGGCCCAGGGAACAACTCTGTGGTATGCTAGACCTTGTTTCAAGCAGTGACATGTGACAAAGAAAACAGTCCTCCAAAGTGGTGGTGACAGCGTGGGTGACAGCCTTGCAGCATAGGCCCGTCTCGCCCGCCGCTGATTGCAGCATGTAGAAGGAAGCTTCCTACCATCAAACTGGCATGCAAAGCACACCAGCTTCTGTTAATACTGAATCCATGGCAGTGACCTTGAAGCTTATGGTAAGATTGCCAGAAGCAGGGCCCCTCCAGCAGGGGTAGCATCCATGTTGAAAACCACACTTTTTGCTGCCTGTAGCAATGCTCAGCATTGCAGGGATAGCTAATGTGGGGCCTGCTGTGCAGAGCATGCATGACTGCAGCTAGTGACATGGTACTGTAAAGCCAAGGAAAGCTTGCTGATAAATGGGAGAAGTTCCATTCCATGCACCCTAACTCAGGTGACCACAGGGGCGTACCCACTTTTGACCAAAATCTGAAAAGTCAGCTCAAGCACTTTCTCAATGCGGTTGCGGTTGCCACCAATTTAGCACAGCAGGCAATAATTGCATCAACAAGTTCTTTGCAACAGGCTAGACACAGCTGTTATCTCTGCTTGCACTTGAGGAAACAGGAGGTGCAAACATTGGACACAGTGGACATTGGTTCTGCTGCTGCTGTTTGACAGAGGCAAGGGCTTTGGCTTGGGGCAGGGCTGGTTTAAGGTACCAGGGGCTGGACCTATGCAACAGTCACAGCCAGGGTGAATAAATTGTTGCATGTGCTGGCAACCCATGACGGGGGCCCTTCCTACCCCTACCCTCACCAGCTGCAGCAGTACACTAAGCAAATACCAACAACTGAGGTACCTTGACTTGCACACTTCCCCTGGTAGCACATGCCATAGGACATTACAGCTGGAGCAGGGGCTGTCTCTGAAGCTGCCTGTGCCATGCGGAATACCCAAAGGGCATATCTGGCGCCCCCAAAGCAGGGTATACCCCCAGCACATGTAGCGAGCTGCTGTTCTCTGCAGGTGGAGCATGATTGGCATAGCCGATGTGGTATTGTAGAAAGGGGGAGCGGTGCTGAATAAAAACATATGCTTTGAGGAGGTTGTTGAGAGATCTGCTAGCACTATCATGGCAAGATCTGGTGGAAAGTGTTAAAACAGCAGTAGCAAGGGCACGTCGGGTCTAGAAGGTGGTGCTGCACCGAAGGGATATGCGTAACATGTCTTGTTTTACAACAAGCCTGGCCCAGGGAACAACTCTGTGGTATGCTAGACCTTGTTTCAAGCAGTGACAGGTGACAAAGAAAACAGTCCTCCAAAGTGGTGGTGACAGCGTGGGTGACAGCCTTGCAGCATAGGCCCGTCTCGCCCGCCGCTGATTGCAGCATGTAGAAGGAAGCTTCCTACCATCAAACTGGCATGCAAAGCACACCAGCTTCTGTTAATACTGAATCCTTGGCAGTGACCTTGAAGCTTATGGTAAGATTGCCAGAAGCAGGGCCCCTCCAGCAGGGGTAGCATCCATGTTGAAAACCACACTTTTTGCTGCCTGTAGCAATGCTCAGCATTGCAGGGATAGCTAATGTGGGGCCTGCTGTGCAGAGCATGCATGACTGCAGCTAGTGACATGGTACTGTAAAGCCAAGGAAAGCTTGCTGATAAATGGGAGAAGTTCCATTCCATGCACCCTAACTCAGGTGACCACAGGGGCGTACCCACTTTTGACCAAAATCTGAAAAGTCAGCTCAAGCACTTTCTCAATGCGGTTGCGGTTGCCACCAATTTAGCACAGCAGGCAATAATTGCATCAACAAGTTCTTTGCAACAGGCTAGACACAGCTGTTATCTCTGCTTGCACTTGAGGAAACAGGAGGTGCAAACATTGGACACAGTGGACATTGGTTCTGCTGCTGCTGTTTGACAGAGGCAAGGGCTTTGGCTTGGGGCAGGGCTGGTTTAAGGTACCAGGGGCTGGACCTATGCAACAGTCACAGCCAGGGTGAATAAATTGTTGCATGTGCTGGCAACCCATGACGGGGGCCCTTCCTACCCCTACCCTCACCAGCTGCAGCAGTACACTAAGCAAATACCAACAACTGAGGTACCTTGACTTGCACACTTCCCCTGGTAGCACATGCCATAGGACATTACAGCTGGAGCAGGGGCTGTCTCTGAAGCTGCCTGTGCCATGCGGAATACCCAAAGGGCATATCTGGCGCCCCCAAAGCAGGGTATACCCCCAGCACATGTAGCGAGCTGTTGTTCTCTGCAGGTGGAGCATGATTGGCATAGCCGATGTGGTATTGTAGAAAGGGGGAGCGGTGCTGAATAAAAACATATGCTTTGAGGAGGTTGTTGAGAGATCTGCTAGCACTATCATGGCAAGATCTGGTGGAAAGTGTTAAAACAGCAGTAGCAAGGGCACGTCGGGTCTAGAAGGTGGTGCTGCACCGAAGGGATATGCGTAACATGTCTTGTTTTACAACAAGCCTGGCCCAGGGAACAACTCTGTGGTATGCTAGACCTTGTTTCAAGCAGTGACAGGTGACAAAGAAAACAGTCCTCCAAAGTGGTGGTGACAGCGTGGGTGACAGCCTTGCAGCATAGGCCCGTCTCGCCCGCCGCTGATTGCAGCATGTAGAAGGAAGCTTCCTACCATCAAACTGGCATGCAAAGCACACCAGCTTCTGTTAATACTGAATCCATGGCAGTGACCTTGAAGCTTATGGTAAGATTGCCAGAAGCAGGGCCCCTCCAGCAGGGGTAGCATCCATGTTGAAAACCACACTTTTTGCTGCCTGTAGCAATGCTCAGCATTGCAGGGATAGCTAATGTGGGGCCTGCTGTGCAGAGCATGCATGACTGCAGCTAGTGACATGGTACTGTAAAGCCAAGGAAAGCTTGCTGATAAATGGGAGAAGTTCCATTCCATGCACCCTAACTCAGGTGACCACAGGGGCGTACCCACTTTTGACCAAAATCTGAAAAGTCAGCTCAAGCACTTTCTCAATGCGGTTGCGGTTGCCACCAATTTAGCACAGCAGGCAATAATTGCATCAACAAGTTCTTTGCAACAGGCTAGACACAGCTGTTATCTCTGCTTGCACTTGAGGAAACAGGAGGTGCAAACATTGGACACAGTGGACATTGGTTCTGCTGCTGCTGTTTGACAGAGGCAAGGGCTTTGGCTTGGGGCAGGGCTGGTTTAAGGTACCAGGGGCTGGACCTATGCAACAGTCACAGCCAGGGTGAATAAATTGTTGCATGTGCTGGCAACCCATGACGGGGGCCCTTCCTACCCCTACCCTCACCAGCTGCAGCAGTACACTAAGCAAATACCAACAACTGAGGTACCTTGACTTGCACACTTCCCCTGGTAGCACATGCCATAGGACATTACAGCTGGAGCAGGGGCTGTCTCTGAAGCTGCCTGTGCCATGCGGAATACCCAAAGGGCATATCTGGCGCCCCCAAAGCAGGGTATACCCCCAGCACATGTAGCGAGCTGCTGTTCTCTGCAGGTGGAGCATGATTGGCATAGCCGATGTGGTATTGTAGAAAGGGGGAGCGGTGCTGAATAAAAACATATGCTTTGAGGAGGTTGTTGAGAGATCTGCTAGCACTATCATGGCAAGATCTGGTGGAAAGTGTTAAAACAGCAGTAGCAAGGGCACGTCGGGTCTAGAAGGTGGTGCTGCACCGAAGGGATATGCGTAACATGTCTTGTTTTACAACAAGCCTGGCCCAGTGAACAACTCTGTGGTATGCTAGACCTTGTTTCAAGCAGTGACAGGTGACAAAGAAAACAGTCCTCCAAAGTGGTGGTGACAGCGTGGGTGACAGCCTTGCAGCATAGGCCCGTCTCGCCCGCCGCTGATTGCAGCATGTAGAAGGAAGCTTCCTACCATCAAACTGGCATGCAAAGCACACCAGCTTCTGTTAATACTGAATCCTTGGCAGTGACCTTGAAGCTTATGGTAAGATTGCCAGAAGCAGGGCCCCTCCAGCAGGGGTAGCATCCATGTTGAAAACCACACTTTTTGCTGCCTGTAGCAATGCTCAGCATTGCAGGGATAGCTAATGTGGGGCCTGCTGTGCAGAGCATGCATGACTGCAGCTAGTGACATGGTACTGTAAAGCCAAGGAAAGCTTGCTGATGAATGGGAGAAGTTCCATTCCATGCACCCTAACTCAGGTGACCACAGGGGCGTACCCACTTTTGACCAAAATCTGAAAAGTCAGCTCAAGCACTTTCTCAATGCGGTTGCGGTTGCCACCAATTTAGCACAGCAGGCAATAATTGCATCAACAAGTTCTTTGCAACAGGCTAGACACAGCTGTTATCTCTGCTTGCACTTGAGGAAACAGGAGGTGCAAACATTGGACACAGTTGGTTGCAAAAGTTTTGGCCCAAAACTCAGATTTTGTTAGGAAATGGTCTGCTTCTGTGAAATGGCATGGCCGTTCATTGCTCTCTTGCACAGGCAGCTTCTTTATGAGGTCCAGGTTGTCACCAATGGGTGCGGTCAGCATCTCTGTTGCTCTGTGTTGCTTGGCTGCTGAGAAAACCAGGGGTCTTGCAAGGGAGACAGCGGAGGCATTTTTGCTGCTTTTTAAGGGGGTAAATGCTGAGAACTGCCAGCAGGCACAGGTGCCCTTTCTTTACTGTTTAGGGGCAGTAGCATATAGACCAGGTGTGAAGCAGGTGCAGGGGCTATACCAGTTCAATGGCAGGGCAGGTGGGGGTAGGCAGGGCATGCGAGAAGTTGGGGCAAGTGCAAGGCTGAGCTGAGAGGGCTGTGGGAGGGGAGCAGATGGGGTGTGGGGCTGGCAACCACAGGAGGGGCAGAGGTGGAAGGGGAGAGCCAGGTTAAAAAAAGCAGGAGGGCTATAGGAACAGGGGGGAGGCTTGCTGGTCTGCGTCTGCGGCTAAGGCTAAGGCTGGCTGGCTGGCTTTTATATAGTATATTTATAGGGCACGCCCGGGGCTCGAACTCGGGACGTCTCGCGTGCGAGGCTACTTGTGGTACCACTTGGGCATACTAACTGCAGCACATTGATGCTCTGCATGTTTACTTTCTTAAACATAAATGGTTGTAAATCAGGTCTTGCTGCTGCTGCTTAAACCCCAGCCTTATGTTCCGGCCAAAACTTTTGCAACCAACTGTGGACATTGGTTCTGCTGCTGCTGTTTGACAGAGGCAAGGGCTTTGGCTTGGGGCAGGGCTGGTTTAAGGTACCAGGGGCTGGACCTATGCAACAGTCACAGCCAGGGTGAATAAATTGTTGCATGTGCTGGCAACCCATGACGGGGGCCCTTCCTACCCCTACCCTCACCAGCTGCAGCAGTACACTAAGCAAATACCAACAACTGAGGTACCTTGACTTGCACACTTCCCCTGGTAGCACATGCCATAGGACATTACAGCTGGAGCAGGGGCTGTCTCTGAAGCTGCATGTGCCATGCGGAATACCCAAAGGGCATATCTGGCGCCCCCAAAGCAGGGTATACCCCCAGCACATGTAGCGAGCTGCTGTTCTCTGCAGGTGGAGCATGATTGGCATAGCCGATGTGGTATTGTAGAAAGTGGGAGCGGTGCTGAATAAAAACATATGCTTTGAGGAGGTTGTTGAGAGATCTGCTAGCACTATCATGGCAAGATCTGGTGGAAAGTGTTAAAACAGCAGTAGCAAGGGCACGTCGGGTCTAGAAGGTGGTGCTGCACCGAAGGGATATGCGTAACATGTCTTGTTTTACAACAAGCCTGGCCCAGTGAACAACTCTGTGGTATGCTAGACCTTGTTTCAAGCAGTGACATGTGACAAAGAAAACAGTCCTCCAAAGTGGTGGTGACAGCGTGGGTGACAGCCTTGCAGCATAGGCCCGTCTCGCCCGCCGCTGATTGCAGCATGTAGAAGGAAGCTTCCTACCATCAAACTGGCATGCAAAGCACACCAGCTTCTGTTAATACTGAATCCTTGGCAGTGACCTTGAAGCTTATGGTAAGATTGCCAGAAGCAGGGCCCCCCATTAGGGGTAAGCATCCATGTTGAAAACCACACTTTTTGCTGCCTGTAGCAATGCTCAGCATTGCAGGGATAGCTAATGTGGGGCCTGCTGTGCAGAGCATGCATGACTGCAGCTAGTGACATGGTACTGTAAAGCCAAGGAAAGCTTGCTGATAAATGGGAGAAGTTCCATTCCATGCACCCTAACTCAGGTGACCACAGGGGCGTACCCACTTTTGACCAAAATCTGAAAAGTCAGCTCAAGCACTTTCTCAATGCGGTTGCGGTTGCCACCAATTTAGCACAGCAGGCAATAATTGCATCAACAAGTTCTTTGCAACAGGCTAGACACAGCTGTTATCTCTGCTTGCACTTGAGGAAACAGGAGGTGCAAACATTGGACACAGTGGACATTGGTTCTGCTGCTGCTGTTTGACAGAGGCAAGGGCTTTGGCTTGGGGCAGGGCTGGTTTAAGGTACCAGGGGCTGGACCTATGCAACAGTCACAGCCAGGGTGAATAAATTGTTGCATGTGCTGGCAACCCATGACGGGGGCCCTTCCTACCCCTACCCTCACCAGCTGCAGCAGTACACTAAGCAAATACCAACAACTGAGGTACCTTGACTTGCACACTTCCCCTGGTAGCACATGCCATAGGACATTACAGCTGGAGCAGGGGCTGTCTCTGAAGCTGCATGTGCCATGCGGAATACCCAAAGGGCATATCTGGCGCCCCCAAAGCAGGGTATACCCCCAGCACATGTAGCGAGCTGCTGTTCTCTGCAGGTGGAGCATGATTGGCATAGCCGATGTGGTATTGTAGAAAGGGGGAGCGGTGCTGAATAAAAACATATGCTTTGAGGAGGTTGTTGAGAGATCTGCTAGCACTATCATGGCAAGATCTGGTGGAAAGTGTTAAAACAGCAGTAGCAAGGGCACGTCGGGTCTAGAAGGTGGTGCTGCACCGAAGGGATATGCGTAACATGTCTTGTTTTACAACAAGCCTGGCCCAGTGAACAACTCTGTGGTATGCTAGACCTTGTTTCAAGCAGTGACAGGTGACAAAGAAAACAGTCCTCCAAAGTGGTGGTGACAGCGTGGGTGACAGCCTTGCAGCATAGGCCCGTCTCGCCCGCCGCTGATTGCAGCATGTAGAAGGAAGCTTCCTACCATCAAACTGGCATGCAAAGCACACCAGCTTCTGTTAATACTGAATCCTTGGCAGTGACCTTGAAGCTTATGGTAAGATTGCCAGAAGCAGGGCCCCTCCAGCAGGGGTAGCATCCATGTTGAAAACCACACTTTTTGCTGCCTGTAGCAATGCTCAGCATTGCAGGGATAGCTAATGTGGGGCCTGCTGTGCAGAGCATGCATGACTGCAGCTAGTGACATGGTACTGTAAAGCCAAGGAAAGCTTGCTGATAAATGGGAGAAGTTCCATTCCATGCACCCTAACTCAGGTGACCACAGGGGCGTACCCACTTTTGACCAAAATCTGAAAAGTCAGCTCAAGCACTTTCTCAATGCGGTTGCGGTTGCCACCAATTTAGCACAGCAGGCAATAATTGCATCAACAAGTTCTTTGCAACAGGCTAGACACAGCTGTTATCTCTGCTTGCACTTGAGGAAACAGGAGGTGCAAACATTGGACACAGTGGACATTGGTTCTGCTGCTGCTGTTTGACAGAGGCAAGGGCTTTGGCTTGGGGCAGGGCTGGTTTAAGGTACCAGGGGCTGGACCTATGCAACAGTCACAGCCAGGGTGAATAAATTGTTGCATGTGCTGGCAACCCATGACGGGGGCCCTTCCTACCCCTACCCTCACCAGCTGCAGCAGTACACTAAGCAAATACCAACAACTGAGGTACCTTGACTTGCACACTTCCCCTGGTAGCACATGCCATAGGACATTACAGCTGGAGCAGGGGCTGTCTCTGAAGCTGCATGTGCCATGCGGAATACCCAAAGGGCATATCTGGCGCCCCCAAAGCAGGGTATACCCCCAGCACATGTAGCGAGCTGCTGTTCTCTGCAGGTGGAGCATGATTGGCATAGCCGATGTGGTATTGTAGAAAGGGGGAGCGGTGCTGAATAAAAACATATGCTTTGAGGAGGTTGTTGAGAGATCTGCTAGCACTATCATGGCAAGATCTGGTGGAAAGTGTTAAAACAGCAGTAGCAAGGGCACGTCGGGTCTAGAAGGTGGTGCTGCACCGAAGGGATATGCGTAACATGTCTTGTTTTACAACAAGCCTGGCCCAGTGAACAACTCTGTGGTATGCTAGACCTTGTTTCAAGCAGTGACAGGTGACAAAGAAAACAGTCCTCCAAAGTGGTGGTGACAGCGTGGGTGACAGCCTTGCAGCATAGGCCCGTCTCGCCCGCCGCTGATTGCAGCATGTAGAAGGAAGCTTCCTACCATCAAACTGGCATGCAAAGCACACCAGCTTCTGTTAATACTGAATCCTTGGCAGTGACCTTGAAGCTTATGGTAAGATTGCCAGAAGCAGGGCCCCTCCAGCAGGGGTAGCATCCATGTTGAAAACCACACTTTTTGCTGCCTGTAGCAATGCTCAGCATTGCAGGGATAGCTAATGTGGGGCCTGCTGTGCAGAGCATGCATGACTGCAGCTAGTGACATGGTACTGTAAAGCCAAGGAAAGCTTGCTGATAAATGGGAGAAGTTCCATTCCATGCACCCTAACTCAGGTGACCACAGGGGCGTACCCACTTTTGACCAAAATCTGAAAAGTCAGCTCAAGCACTTTCTCAATGCGGTTGCGGTTGCCACCAATTTAGCACAGCAGGCAATAATTGCATCAACAAGTTCTTTGCAACAGGCTAGACACAGCTGTTATCTCTGCTTGCACTTGAGGAAACAGGAGGTGCAAACATTGGACACAGTGGACATTGGTTCTGCTGCTGCTGTTTGACAGAGGCAAGGGCTTTGGCTTGGGGCAGGGCTGGTTTAAGGTACCAGGGGCTGGACCTATGCAACAGTCACAGCCAGGGTGAATAAATTGTTGCATGTGCTGGCAACCCATGACGGGGGCCCTTCCTACCCCTACCCTCACCAGCTGCAGCAGTACACTAAGCAAATACCAACAACTGAGGTACCTTGACTTGCACACTTCCCCTGGTAGCACATGCCATAGGACATTACAGCTGGAGCAGGGGCTGTCTCTGAAGCTGCATGTGCCATGCGGAATACCCAAAGGGCATATCTGGCGCCCCCAAAGCAGGGTATACCCCCAGCACATGTAGCGAGCTGCTGTTCTCTGCAGGTGGAGCATGATTGGCATAGCCGATGTGGTATTGTAGAAAGGGGGAGCGGTGCTGAATAAAAACATATGCTTTGAGGAGGTTGTTGAGAGATCTGCTAGCACTATCATGGCAAGATCTGGTGGAAAGTGTTAAAACAGCAGTAGCAAGGGCACGTCGGGTCTAGAAGGTGGTGCTGCACCGAAGGGATATGCGTAACATGTCTTGTTTTACAACAAGCCTGGCCCAGTGAACAACTCTGTGGTATGCTAGACCTTGTTTCAAGCAGTGACAGGTGACAAAGAAAACAGTCCTCCAAAGTGGTGGTGACAGCGTGGGTGACAGCCTTGCAGCATAGGCCCGTCTCGCCCGCCGCTGATTGCAGCATGTAGAAGGAAGCTTCCTACCATCAAACTGGCATGCAAAGCACACCAGCTTCTGTTAATACTGAATCCTTGGCAGTGACCTTGAAGCTTATGGTAAGATTGCCAGAAGCAGGGCCCCTCCAGCAGGGGTAGCATCCATGTTGAAAACCACACTTTTTGCTGCCTGTAGCAATGCTCAGCATTGCAGGGATAGCTAATGTGGGGCCTGCTGTGCAGAGCATGCATGACTGCAGCTAGTGACATGGTACTGTAAAGCCAAGGAAAGCTTGCTGATAAATGGGAGAAGTTCCATTCCATGCACCCTAACTCAGGTGACCACAGGGGCGTACCCACTTTTGACCAAAATCTGAAAAGTCAGCTCAAGCACTTTCTCAATGCGGTTGCGGTTGCCACCAATTTAGCACAGCAGGCAATAATTGCATCAACAAGTTCTTTGCAACAGGCTAGACACAGCTGTTATCTCTGCTTGCACTTGAGGAAACAGGAGGTGCAAACATTGGACACTGTGGACATTGGTTCTGCTGCTGCTGTTTGACAGAGGCAAGGGCTTTGGCTTGGGGCAGGGCTGGTTTAAGGTACCAGGGGCTGGACCTATGCAACAGTCACAGCCAGGGTGAATAAATTGTTGCATGTGCTGGCAACCCATGACGGGGGCCCTTCCTACCCCTACCCTCACCAGCTGCAGCAGTACACTAAGCAAATACCAACAACTGAGGTACCTTGACTTGCACACTTCCCCTGGTAGCACATGCCATAGGACATTACAGCTGGAGCAGGGGCTGTCTCTGAAGCTGCCTGTGCCATGCGGAATACCCAAAGGGCATATCTGGCGCCCCCAAAGCAGGGTATACCCCCAGCACATGTAGCGAGCTGCTGTTCTCTGCAGGTGGAGCATGATTGGCATAGCCGATGTGGTATTGTAGAAAGGGGGAGCGGTGCTGAATAAAAACATATGCTTTGAGGAGGTTGTTGAGAGATCTGCTAGCACTATCATGGCAAGATCTGGTGGAAAGTGTTAAAACAGCAGTAGCAAGGGCACGTCGGGTCTAGAAGGTGGTGCTGCACCGAAGGGATATGCGTAACATGTCTTGTTTTACAACAAGCCTGGCCCAGTGAACAACTCTGTGGTATGCTAGACCTTGTTTCAAGCAGTGACAGGTGACAAAGAAAACAGTCCTCCAAAGTGGTGGTGACAGCGTGGGTGACAGCCTTGCAGCATAGGCCCGTCTCGCCCGCCGCTGATTGCAGCATGTAGAAGGAAGCTTCCTACCATCAAACTGGCATGCAAAGCACACCAGCTTCTGTTAATACTGAATCCTTGGCAGTGACCTTGAAGCTTATGGTAAGATTGCCAGAAGCAGGGCCCCTCCAGCAGGGGTAGCATCCATGTTGAAAACCACACTTTTTGCTGCCTGTAGCAATGCTCAGCATTGCAGGGATAGCTAATGTGGGGCCTGCTGTGCAGAGCATGCATGACTGCAGCTAGTGACATGGTACTGTAAAGCCAAGGAAAGCTTGCTGATAAATGGGAGAAGTTCCATTCCATGCACCCTAACTCAGGTGACCACAGGGGCGTACCCACTTTTGACCAAAATCTGAAAAGTCAGCTCAAGCACTTTCTCAATGCGGTTGCGGTTGCCACCAATTTAGCACAGCAGGCAATAATTGCATCAACAAGTTCTTTGCAACAGGCTAGACACAGCTGTTATCTCTGCTTGCACTTGAGGAAACAGGAGGTGCAAACATTGGACACAGTGGACATTGGTTCTGCTGCTGCTGTTTGACAGAGGCAAGGGCTTTGGCTTGGGGCAGGGCTGGTTTAAGGTACCAGGGGCTGGACCTATGCAACAGTCACAGCCAGGGTGAATAAATTGTTGCATGTGCTGGCAACCCATGACGGGGGCCCTTCCTACCCCTACCCTCACCAGCTGCAGCAGTACACTAAGCAAATACCAACAACTGAGGTACCTTGACTTGCACACTTCCCCTGGTAGCACATGCCATAGGACATTACAGCTGGAGCAGGGGCTGTCTCTGAAGCTGCCTGTGCCATGCGGAATACCCAAAGGGCATATCTGGCGCCCCCAAAGCAAGCTGCTGTTCTCTGCAGGTGGAGCATGATTGGCATAGCCGATGTGGTATTGTAGAAAGGGGGAGCGGTGCTGAATAAAAACATATGCTTTGAGGAGGTTGTTGAGAGATCTGCTAGCACTATCATGGCAAGATCTGGTGGAAAGTGTTAAAACAGCAGTAGCAAGGGCACGTCGGGTCTAGAAGGTGGTGCTGCACCGAAGGGATATGCGTAACATGTCTTGTTTTACAACAAGCCTGGCCCAGTGAACAACTCTGTGGTATGCTAGACCTTGTTTCAAGCAGTGACAGGTGACAAAGAAAACAGTCCTCCAAAGTGGTGGTGACAGCCTGGGTGACAGCCTTGCAGCATAGGCCCGTCTCGCCCGCCGCTGATTGCAGCATGTAGAAGGAAGCTTCCTACCATCAAACTGGCATGCAAAGCACACCAGCTTCTGTTAATACTGAATCCTTGGCAGTGACCTTGAAGCTTATGGAAAGATTGCCAGAAGCAGGGCCCCTCCAGCAGGGGTAGCATCCATGTTGAAAACCACACTTTTTGCTGCCTGTAGCAATGCTCAGCATTGCAGGGATAGCTAATGTGGGGCCTGCTGTGCAGAGCATGCATGACTGCAGCTAGTGACATGGTACTGTAAAGCCAAGGAAAGCTTGCTGATAAATGGGAGAAGTTCCATTCCATGCACCCTAACTCAGGTGACCACATGGGCGTACCCACTTTTGACCAAAATCTGAAAAGTCAGCTCAAGCACTTTCTCAATGCGGTTGCGGTTGCCACCAATTTAGCACAGCAGGCAATAATTGCATCAACAAGTTCTTTGCAACAGGCTAGACACAGCTGTTATCTCTGCTTGCACTTGAGGAAACAGGAGGTGCAAACATTGGACACAGTGGACATTGGTTCTGCTGCTGCTGTTTGACAGAGGCAAGGGCTTTGGCTTGGGGCAGGGCTGGTTTAAGGTACCAGGGGCTGGACCTATGCAACAGTCACAGCCAGGGTGAATAAATTGTTGCATGTGCTGGCAACCCATGACGGGGGCCCTTCCTACCCCTACCCTCACCAGCTGCAGCAGTACACTAAGCAAATACCAACAACTGAGGTACCTTGACTTGCACACTTCCCCTGGTAGCACATGCCATAGGACATTACAGCTGGAGCAGGGGCTGTCTCTGAAGCTGCATGTGCCATGCGGAATACCCAAAGGGCATATCTGGCGCCCCCAAAGCAGGGTATACCCCCAGCACATGTAGCGAGCTGCTGTTCTCTGCAGGTGGAGCATGATTGGCATAGCCGATGTGGTATTGTAGAAAGGGGGAGCGGTGCTGAATAAAAACATATGCTTTGAGGAGGTTGTTGAGAGATCTGCTAGCACTATCATGGCAAGATCTGGTGGAAAGTGTTAAAACAGCAGTAGCAAGGGCACGTCGGGTCTAGAAGGTGGTGCTGCACCGAAGGGATATGCGTAACATGTCTTGTTTTACAACAAGCCTGGCCCAGTGAACAACTCTGTGGTATGCTAGACCTTGTTTCAAGCAGTGACAGGTGACAAAGAAAACAGTCCTCCAAAGTGGTGGTGACAGCGTGGGTGACAGCCTTGCAGCATAGGCCCGTCTCGCCCGCCGCTGATTGCAGCATGTAGAAGGAAGCTTCCTACCATCAAACTGGCATGCAAAGCACACCAGCTTCTGTTAATACTGAATCCTTGGCAGTGACCTTGAAGCTTATGGTAAGATTGCCAGAAGCAGGGCCCCTCCAGCAGGGGTAGCATCCATGTTGAAAACCACACTTTTTGCTGCCTGTAGCAATGCTCAGCATTGCAGGGATAGCTAATGTGGGGCCTGCTGTGCAGAGCATGCATGACTGCAGCTAGTGACATGGTACTGTAAAGCCAAGGAAAGCTTGCTGATAAATGGGAGAAGTTCCATTCCATGCACCCTAACTCAGGTGACCACAGGGGCGTACCCACTTTTGACCAAAATCTGAAAAGTCAGCTCAAGCACTTTCTCAATGCGGTTGCGGTTGCCACCAATTTAGCACAGCAGGCAATAATTGCATCAACAAGTTCTTTGCAACAGGCTAGACACAGCTGTTATCTCTGCTTGCACTTGAGGAAACAGGAGGTGCAAACATTGGACACAGTGGACATTGGTTCTGCTGCTGCTGTTTGACAGAGGCAAGGGCTTTGGCTTGGGGCAGGGCTGGTTTAAGGTACCAGGGGCTGGACCTATGCAACAGTCACAGCCAGGGTGAATAAATTGTTGCATGTGCTGGCAACCCATGACGGGGGCCCTTCCTACCCCTACCCTCACCAGCTGCAGCAGTACACTAAGCAAATACCAACAACTGAGGTACCTTGACTTGCACACTTCCCCTGGTAGCACATGCCATAGGACATTACAGCTGGAGCAGGGGCTGTCTCTGAAGCTGCCTGTGCCATGCGGAATACCCAAAGGGCATATCTGGCGCCCCCAAAGCAAGCTGCTGTTCTCTGCAGGTGGAGCATGATTGGCATAGCCGATGTGGTATTGTAGAAAGGGGGAGCGGTGCTGAATAAAAACATATGCTTTGAGGAGGTTGTTGAGAGATCTGCTAGCACTATCATGGCAAGATCTGGTGGAAAGTGTTAAAACAGCAGTAGCAAGGGCACGTCGGGTCTAGAAGGTGGTGCTGCACCGAAGGGATATGCGTAACATGTCTTGTTTTACAACAAGCCTGGCCCAGTGAACAACTCTGTGGTATGCTAGACCTTGTTTCAAGCAGTGACAGGTGACAAAGAAAACAGTCCTCCAAAGTGGTGGTGACAGCCTGGGTGACAGCCTTGCAGCATAGGCCCGTCTCGCCCGCCGCTGATTGCAGCATGTAGAAGGAAGCTTCCTACCATCAAACTGGCATGCAAAGCACACCAGCTTCTGTTAATACTGAATCCTTGGCAGTGACCTTGAAGCTTATGGAAAGATTGCCAGAAGCAGGGCCCCTCCAGCAGGGGTAGCATCCATGTTGAAAACCACACTTTTTGCTGCCTGTAGCAATGCTCAGCATTGCAGGGATAGCTAATGTGGGGCCTGCTGTGCAGAGCATGCATGACTGCAGCTAGTGACATGGTACTGTAAAGCCAAGGAAAGCTTGCTGATAAATGGGAGAAGTTCCATTCCATGCACCCTAACTCAGGTGACCACATGGGCGTACCCACTTTTGACCAAAATCTGAAAAGTCAGCTCAAGCACTTTCTCAATGCGGTTGCGGTTGCCACCAATTTAGCACAGCAGGCAATAATTGCATCAACAAGTTCTTTGCAACAGGCTAGACACAGCTGTTATCTCTGCTTGCACTTGAGGAAACAGGAGGTGCAAACATTGGACACAGTGGACATTGGTTCTGCTGCTGCTGTTTGACAGAGGCAAGGGCTTTGGCTTGGGGCAGGGCTGGTTTAAGGTACCAGGGGCTGGACCTATGCAACAGTCACAGCCAGGGTGAATAAATTGTTGCATGTGCTGGCAACCCATGACGGGGGCCCTTCCTACCCCTACCCTCACCAGCTGCAGCAGTACACTAAGCAAATACCAACAACTGAGGTACCTTGACTTGCACACTTCCCCTGGTAGCACATGCCATAGGACATTACAGCTGGAGCAGGGGCTGTCTCTGAAGCTGCATGTGCCATGCGGAATACCCAAAGGGCATATCTGGCGCCCCCAAAGCAGGGTATACCCCCAGCACATGTAGCGAGCTGCTGTTCTCTGCAGGTGGAGCATGATTGGCATAGCCGATGTGGTATTGTAGAAAGGGGGAGCGGTGCTGAATAAAAACATATGCTTTGAGGAGGTTGTTGAGAGATCTGCTAGCACTATCATGGCAAGATCTGGTGGAAAGTGTTAAAACAGCAGTAGCAAGGGCACGTCGGGTCTAGAAGGTGGTGCTGCACCGAAGGGATATGCGTAACATGTCTTGTTTTACAACAAGCCTGGCCCAGGGAACAACTCTGTGGTATGCTAGACCTTGTTTCAAGCAGTGACAGGTGACAAAGAAAACAGTCCTCCAAAGTGGTGGTGACAGCGTGGGTGACAGCCTTGCAGCATAGGCCCGTCTCGCCCGCCGCTGATTGCAGCATGTAGAAGGAAGCTTCCTACCATCAAACTGGCATGCAAAGCACACCAGCTTCTGTTAATACTGAATCCTTGGCAGTGACCTTGAAGCTTATGGTAAGATTGCCAGAAGCAGGGCCCCTCCAGCAGGGGTAGCATCCATGTTGAAAACCACACTTTTTGCTGCCTGTAGCAATGCTCAGCATTGCAGGGATAGCTAATGTGGGGCCTGCTGTGCAGAGCATGCATGACTGCAGCTAGTGACATGGTACTGTAAAGCCAAGGAAAGCTTGCTGATAAATGGGAGAAGTTCCATTCCATGCACCCTAACTCAGGTGACCACAGGGGCGTACCCACTTTTGACCAAAATCTGAAAAGTCAGCTCAAGCACTTTCTCAATGCGGTTGCGGTTGCCACCAATTTAGCACAGCAGGCAATAATTGCATCAACAAGTTCTTTGCAACAGGCTAGACACAGCTGTTATCTCTGCTTGCACTTGAGGAAACAGGAGGTGCAAACATTGGACACTGTGGACATTGGTTCTGCTGCTGCTGTTTGACAGAGGCAAGGGCTTTGGCTTGGGGCAGGGCTGGTTTAAGGTACCAGGGGCTGGACCTATGCAACAGTCACAGCCAGGGTGAATAAATTGTTGCATGTGCTGGCAACCCATGACGGGGGCCCTTCCTACCCCTACCCTCACCAGCTGCAGCAGTACACTAAGCAAATACCAACAACTGAGGTACCTTGACTTGCACACTTCCCCTGGTAGCACATGCCATAGGACATTACAGCTGGAGCAGGGGCTGTCTCTGAAGCTGCCTGTGCCATGCGGAATACCCAAAGGGCATATCTGGCGCCCCCAAAGCAGGGTATACCCCCAGCACATGTAGCGAGCTGATGTTCTCTGCAGGTGGAGCATGATTGGCATAGCCGATGTGGTATTGTAGAAAGGGGGAGCGGTGCTGAATAAAAACATATGCTTTGAGGAGGTTGTTGAGAGATCTGCTAGCACTATCATGGCAAGATCTGGTGGAAAGTGTTAAAACAGCAGTAGCAAGGGCACGTCGGGTCTAGAAGGTGGTGCTGCACCGAAGGGATATGCGTAACATGTCTTGTTTTACAACAAGCCTGGCCCAGTGAACAACTCTGTGGTATGCTAGACCTTGTTTCAAGCAGTGACAGGTGACAAAGAAAACAGTCCTCCAAAGTGGTGGTGACAGCGTGGGTGACAGCCTTGCAGCATAGGCCCGTCTCGCCCGCCGCTGATTGCAGAATGTAGAAGGAAGCTTCCTACCATCAAACTGGCATGCAAAGCACACCAGCTTCTGTTAATACTGAATCCTTGGCAGTGACCTTGAAGCTTATGGTAAGATTGCCAGAAGCAGGGCCCCTCCAGCAGGGGTAGCATCCATGTTGAAAACCACACTTTTTGCTGCCTGTAGCAATGCTCAGCATTGCAGGGATAGCTAATGTGGGGCCTGCTGTGCAGAGCATGCATGACTGCAGCTAGTGACATGGTACTGTAAAGCCAAGGAAAGCTTGCTGATAAATGGGAGAAGTTCCATTCCATGCACCCTAACTCAGGTGACCACAGGGGCGTACCCACTTTTGACCAAAATCTGAAAAGTCAGCTCAAGCACTTTCTCAATGCGGTTGCGGTTGCCACCAATTTAGCACAGCAGGCAATAATTGCATCAACAAGTTCTTTGCAACAGGCTAGACACAGCTGTTATCTCTGCTTGCACTTGAGGAAACAGGAGGTGCAAACATTGGACACAGTTGGTTGCAAAAGTTTTGGCCCAAAACTCAGATTTTGTTAGGAAATGGTCTGCTTCTGTGAAATGGCATGGCCGTTCATTGCTCTCTTGCACAGGCAGCTTCTGTATGAGGTCCAGGTTGTCACCAATGGGTGCGGTCAGCATCTCTGTTGCTCTGTGTTGCTTGGCTGCTGAGAAAAGCAGGGGTCTTGCAAGGGAGACAGCGGAGGCATTTTTGCTGCTTTTTAAGGGGGTAAATGCTGAGAACTGCCAGCAGGCACAGGTGCCCTTTCTTTACTGTTTAGGGGCAGTAGCATATAGACCAGGTGTGAAGCAGGTGCAGGGGCTATACCAGTTCAATGGCAGGGCAGGTGGGGGTAGGCAGGGCATGCGAGAAGTTGGGGCAAGTGCAAGGCTGAGCTGAGAGGGCTGTGGGAGGGGAGCAGATGGGGTGTGGGGCTGGCAACCACAGGAGGGGCAGAGGTGGAAGGGGAGAGCCAGGTTAAAAAAAGCAGGAGGGCTATAGGAACAGGGGGGAGGCTTGCTGGTCTGCGTCTGCGGCTAAGGCTAAGGCTGGCTGGCTGGCTTTTATATAGTATGTTTATAGGGCACACCCGGGGCTCGAACTCGGGACGTCTCGCGTGCGAGGCTACTTGTGGTACCACTTGGGCATACTAACTGCAGCACATTGATGCTCTGCAGGTTTACTTTCTTAAACATAAATGGTTGTAAATCAGGTCTTGCTGCTGCTGCTTAAACCCCAGCCTTATGTTCCGGCCAAAACTTTTGCAACCAACTGTGGACATTGGTTCTGCTGCTGCTGTTTGACAGAGGCAAGGGCTTTGGCTTGGGGCAGGGCTGGTTTAAGGTACCAGGGGCTGGACCTATGCAACAGTCACAGTCAGGGTGAATAAATTGTTGCATGTGCTGGCAACCCATGACGGGGGCCCTTCCTACCCCTACCCTCACCAGCTGCAGCAGTACACTAAGCAAATACCAACAACTGAGGTACCTTGACTTGCACACTTCCCCTGGTAGCACATGCCATAGGACATTACAGCTGGAGCAGGGGCTGTCTCTGAAGCTGCCTGTGCCATGCGGAATACCCAAAGGGCATATCTGGCGCCCCCAAAGCAGGGTATACCCCCAGCACATGTAGCGAGCTGCTGTTCTCTGCAGGTGGAGCATGATTGGCATAGCCGATGTGGTATTGTAGAAAGGGGGAGCGGTGCTGAATAAAAACATATGCTTTGAGGAGGTTGTTGAGAGATCTGCTAGCACTATCATGGCAAGATCTGGTGGAAAGTGTTAAAACAGCAGTAGCAAGGGCACGTCGGGTCTAGAAGGTGGTGCTGCACCGAAGCGATATGCGTAACATGTCTTGTTTTACAACAAGCCTGGCCCAGTGAACAACTCTGTGGTATGCTAGACCTTGTTTCAAGCAGTGACAGGTGACAAAGAAAACAGTCCTCCAAAGTGGTGGTGACAGCGTGGGTGACAGCCTTGCAGCATAGGCCCGTCTCGCCCGCCGCTGATTGCAGCATGTAGAAGGAAGCTTCCTACCATCAAACTGGCATGCAAAGCACACCAGCTTCTGTTAATACTGAATCCTTGGCAGTGACCTTGAAGCTTATGGTAAGATTGCCAGAAGCAGGGCCCCTCCAGCAGGGGTAGCATCCATGTTGAAAACCACACTTTTTGCTGCCTGTAGCAATGCTCAGCATTGCAGGGATAGCTAATGTGGGGCCTGCTGTGCAGAGCATGCATGACTGCAGCTAGTGACATGGTACTGTAAAGCCAAGGAAAGCTTGCTGATAAATGGGAGAAGTTCCATTCCATGCACCCTAACTCAGGTGACCACAGGGGCGTACCCACTTTTGACCAAAATCTGAAAAGTCAGCTCAAGCACTTTCTCAATGCGGTTGCGGTTGCCACCAATTTAGCACAGCAGGCAATAATTGCATCAACAAGTTCTTTGCAACAGGCTAGACACAGCTGTTATCTCTGCTTGCACTTGAGGAAACAGGAGGTGCAAACATTGGACACTGTGGACATTGGTTCTGCTGCTGCTGTTTGACAGAGGCAAGGGCTTTGGCTTGGGGCAGGGCTGGTTTAAGGTACCAGGGGCTGGACCTATGCAACAGTCACAGCCAGGGTGAATAAATTGTTGCATGTGCTGGCAACCCATGACGGGGGCCCTTCCTACCCCTACCCTCACCAGCTGTAGCAGTACACTAAGCAAATACCAACAACTGAGGTACCTTGACTTGCACACTTCCCCTGGTAGCACATGCCATAGGACATTACAGCTGGAGCAGGGGCTGTCTCTGAAGCTGCCTGTGCCATGCGGAATACCCAAAGGGCATATCTGGCGCCCCCAAAGCAGGGTATACCCCCAGCACATGTAGCGAGCTGCTGTTCTCTGCAGGTGGAGCATGATTGGCATAGCCGATGTGGTATTGTAGAAAGGGGGAGCGGTGCTGAATAAAAACATATGCTTTGAGGAGGTTGTTGAGAGATCTGCTAGCACTATCATGGCAAGATCTGGTGGAAAGTGTTAAAACAGCAGTAGCAAGGGCACGTCGGGTCTAGAAGGTGGTGTTGCACCGAAGGGATATGCGTAACATGTCTTGTTTTACAACAAGCCTGGCCCAGTGAACAACTCTGTGGTATGCTAGACCTTGTTTCAAGCAGTGACAGGTGACAAAGAAAACAGTCCTCCAAAGTGGTGGTGACAGCGTGGGTGACAGCCTTGCAGCATAGGCCCGTCTCGCCCGCCGCTGATTGCAGCATGTAGAAGGAAGCTTCCTACCATCAAACTGGCATGCAAAGCACACCAGCTTCTGTTAATACTGAATCCTTGGCAGTGACCTTGAAGCTTATGGTAAGATTGCCAGAAGCAGGGCCCCTCCAGCAGGGGTAGCATCCATGTTGAAAACCACACTTTTTGCTGCCTGTAGCAATGCTCAGCATTGCAGGGATAGCTAATGTGGGGCCTGCTGTGCAGAGCATGCATGACTGCAGCTAGTGACATGGTACTGTAAAGCCAAGGAAAGCTTGCTGATAAATGGGAGAAGTTCCATTCCATGCACCCTAACTCAGGTGACCACAGGGGCGTACCCACTTCTGACCAAAATCTGAAAAGTCAGCTCAAGCACTTTCTCAATGCGGTTGCGGTTGCCACCAATTTAGCACAGCAGGCAATAATTGCATCAACAAGTTCTTTGCAACAGGCTAGACACAGCTGTTATCTCTGCTTGCACTTGAGGAAACAGGAGGTGCAAACATTGGACACTGTGGACATTGGTTCTGCTGCTGCTGTTTGACAGAGGCAAGGGCTTTGGCTTGGGGCAGG
Organism: Pseudopediastrum boryanum; assembly: GCA_963556185.1. Taxonomy (NCBI): domain Eukaryota; kingdom Viridiplantae; phylum Chlorophyta; class Chlorophyceae; order Sphaeropleales; family Hydrodictyaceae; genus Pseudopediastrum; species Pseudopediastrum boryanum. Next base: position 5,607,476 of record OY744499.1, on the reverse strand, counting down.
GCTGGTTTAAGGTACCAGGGGCTGGACCTATGCAACAGTCACAGCCAGGGTGAATAAATTGTTGCATGTGCTGGCAACCCATGACGGGGGCCCTTCCTACCCCTACCCTCACCAGCTGCAGCAGTACACTAAGCAAATACCAACAACTGAGGTACCTTGACTTGCACACTTCCCCTGGTAGCACATGCCATAGGACATTACAGCTGGAGCAGGGGCTGTCTCTGAAGCTGCCTGTGCCATGCGGAATACCCAAAGGGCATATCTGGCGCCCCCAAAGCAGGGTATACCCCCAGCACATGTAGCGAGCTACTGTTCTCTGCAGGTGGAGCATGATTGGCATAGCCGATGTGGTATTGTAGAAAGGGGGAGCGGTGCTGAATAAAAACATATGCTTTGAGGAGGTTGTTGAGAGATCTGCTAGCACTATCATGGCAAGATCTGGTGGAAAGTGTTAAAACAGCAGTAGCAAGGGCACGTCGGGTCTAGAAGGTGGTGTTGCACCGAAGGGATATGCGTAACATGTCTTGTTTTACAACAAGCCTGGCCCAGTGAACAACTCTGTGGTATGCTAGACCTTGTTTCAAGCAGTGACAGGTGACAAAGAAAACAGTCCTCCAAAGTGGTGGTGACAGCGTGGGTGACAGCCTTGCAGCATAGGCCCGTCTCGCCCGCCGCTGATTGCAGCATGTAGAAGGAAGCTTCCTACCATCAAACTGGCATGCAAAGCACACCAGCTTCTGTTAATACTGAATCCTTGGCAGTGACCTTGAAGCTTATGGTAAGATTGCCAGAAGCAGGGCCCCTCCAGCAGGGGTAGCATCCATGTTGAAAACCACACTTTTTGCTGCCTGTAGCAATGCTCAGCATTGCAGGGATAGCTAATGTGGGGCCTGCTGTGCAGAGCATGCATGACTGCAGCTAGTGACATGGTACTGTAAAGCCAAGGAAAGCTTGCTGATAAATGGGAGAAGTTCCATTCCATGCACCCTAACTCAGGTGACCACAGGGGCGTACCCACTTTTGACCAAAATCTGAAAAGTCAGCTCAAGCACTTTCTCAATGCGGTTGCGGTTGCCACCAATTTAGCACAGCAGGCAATAATTGCATCAACAAGTTCTTTGCAACAGGCTAGACACAGCTGTTATCTCTGCTTGCACTTGAGGAAACAGGAGGTGCAAACATTGGACACAGTTGGTTGCAAAAGTTTTGGCCCAAAACTCAGATTTTGTTAGGAAATGGTCTGCTTCTGTGAAATGGCATGGCCGTTCATTGCTCTCTTGCACAGGCAGCTTCTGTATGAGGTCCAGGTTGTCACCAATGGGTGCGGTCAGCATCTCTGTTGCTCTGTGTTGCTTGGCTGCTGAGAAAAGCAGGGGTCTTGCAAGGGAGACAGCGGAGGCATTTTTGCTGCTTTTTAAGGGGGTAAATGCTGAGAACTGCCAGCAGGCACAGGTGCCCTTTCTTTACTGTTTAGGGGCAGTAGCATATAGACCAGGTGTGAAGCAGGTGCAGGGGCTATACCTGTTCAATGGCAGGGCAGGTGGGGGTAGGCAGGGCATGCGAGAAGTTGGGGCAAGTGCAAGGCTGAGCTGAGAGGGCTGTGGGAGGGGAGCAGATGGGGTGTGGGGCTGGCAACCACAGGAGGGGCAGAGGTGGAAGGGGAGAGCCAGGTTAAAAAAAGCAGGAGGGCTATAGGAACAGGGGGGAGGCTTGCTGGTCTGCGTCTGCGGCTAAGGCTAAGGCTGGCTGGCTGGCTTTTATATAGTATGTTTATAGGGCACACCCGGGGCTCGAACTCGGGACGTCTCGCGTGCGAGGCTACTTGTGGTACCACTTGGGCATACTAACTGCAGCACATTGATGCTCTGCAGGTTTACTTTCTTAAACATAAATGGTTGTAAATCAGGTCTTGCTGCTGCTGCTTAAACCCCAGCCTTATGTTCCGGCCAAAACTTTTGCAACCAACTGTGGACATTGGTTCTGCTGCTGCTGTTTGACAGAGGCAAGGGCTTTGGCTTGGGGCAGGGCTGGTTTAAGGTACCAGGGGCTGGACCTATGCAACAGTCACAGCCAGGGTGAATAAATTGTTGCATGTGCTGGCAACCCATGACGGGGGCCCTTCCTACCCCTACCCTCACCAGCTGCAGCAGTACACTAAGCAAATACCAACAACTGAGGTACCTTGACTTGCACACTTCCCCTGGTAGCACATGCCATAGGACATTACAGCTGGAGCAGGGGCTGTCTCTGAAGCTGCCTGTGCCATGCGGAATACCCAAAGGGCATATCTGGCGCCCCCAAAGCAGGGTATACCCCCAGCACATGTAGCGAGCTGCTGTTCTCTGCAGGTGGAGCATGATTGGCATAGCCGATGTGGTATTGTAGAAAGGGGGAGCGGTGCTGAATAAAAACATATGCTTTGAGGAGGTTGTTGAGAGATCTGCTAGCACTATCATGGCAAGATCTGGTGGAAAGTGTTAAAACAGCAGTAGCAAGGGCACGTCGGGTCTAGAAGGTGGTGCTGCACCGAAGGGATATGCGTAACATGTCTTGTTTTACAACAAGCCTGGCCCAGTGAACAACTCTGTGGTATGCTAGACCTTGTTTCAAGCAGTGACAGGTGACAAAGAAAACAGTCCTCCAAAGTGGTGGTGACAGCGTGGGTGACAGCCTTGCAGCATAGGCCCGTCTCGCCCGCCGCTGATTGCAGCATGTAGAAGGAAGCTTCCTACCATCAAACTGGCATGCAAAGCACACCAGCTTCTGTTAATACTGAATCCTTGGCAGTGACCTTGAAGCTTATGGTAAGATTGCCAGAAGCAGGGCCCCTCCAGCAGGGGTAGCATCCATGTTGAAAACCACACTTTTTGCTGCCTGTAGCAATGCTCAGCATTGCAGGGATAGCTAATGTGGGGCCTGCTGTGCAGAGCATGCATGACTGCAGCTAGTGACATGGTACTGTAAAGCCAAGGAAAGCTTGCTGATAAATGGGAGAAGTTCCATTCCATGCACCCTAACTCAGGTGACCACAGGGGCGTACCCACTTTTGACCAAAATCTGAAAAGTCAGCTCAAGCACTTTCTCAATGCGGTTGCGGTTGCCACCAATTTAGCACAGCAGGCAATAATTGCATCAACAAGTTCTTTGCAACAGGCTAGACACAGCTGTTATCTCTGCTTGCACTTGAGGAAACAGGAGGTGCAAACATTGGACACTGTGGACATTGGTTCTGCTGCTGCTGTTTGACAGAGGCAAGGGCTTTGGCTTGGGGCAGGGCTGGTTTAAGGTACCAGGGGCTGGACCTATGCAACAGTCACAGCCAGGGTGAATAAATTGTTGCATGTGCTGGCAACCCATGACGGGGGCCCTTCCTACCCCTACCCTCACCAGCTGCAGCAGTACACTAAGCAAATACCAACAACTGAGGTACCTTGACTTGCACACTTCCCCTGGTAGCACATGCCATAGGACATTACAGCTGGAGCAGGGGCTGTCTCTGAAGCTGCCTGTGCCATGCGGAATACCCAAAGGGCATATCTGGCGCCCCCAAAGCAGGGTATACCCCCAGCACATGTAGCGAGCTGCTGTTCTCTGCAGGTGGAGCATGATTGGCATAGCCGATGTGGTATTGTAGAAAGGGGGAGCGGTGCTGAATAAAAACATATGCTTTGAGGAGGTTGTTGAGAGATCTGCTAGCACTATCATGGCAAGATCTGGTGGAAAGTGTTAAAACAGCAGTAGCAAGGGCACGTCGGGTCTAGAAGGTGGTGCTGCACCGAAGGGATATGCGTAACATGTCTTGTTTTACAACAAGCCTGGCCCAGTGAACAACTCTGTGGTATGCTAGACCTTGTTTCAAGCAGTGACAGGTGACAAAGAAAACAGTCCTCCAAAGTGGTGGTGACAGCGTGGGTGACAGCCTTGCAGCATAGGCCCGTCTCGCCCGCCGCTGATTGCAGCATGTAGAAGGAAGCTTCCTACCATCAAACTGGCATGCAAAGCACACCAGCTTCTGTTAATACTGAATCCTTGGCAGTGACCTTGAAGCTTATGGTAAGATTGCCAGAAGCAGGGCCCCTCCAGCAGGGGTAGCATCCATGTTGAAAACCACACTTTTTGCTGCCTGTAGCAATGCTCAGCATTGCAGGGATAGCTAATGTGGGGCCTGCTGTGCAGAGCATGCATGACTGCAGCTAGTGACATGGTACTGTAAAGCCAAGGAAAGCTTGCTGATAAATGGGAGAAGTTCCATTCCATGCACCCTAACTCAGGTGACCACAGGGGCGTACCCACTTTTGACCAAAATCTGAAAAGTCAGCTCAAGCACTTTCTCAATGCGGTTGCGGTTGCCACCAATTTAGCACAGCAGGCAATAATTGCATCAACAAGTTCTTTGCAACAGGCTAGACACAGCTGTTATCTCTGCTTGCACTTGAGGAAACAGGAGGTGCAAACATTGGACACTGTGGACATTGGTTCTGCTGCTGCTGTTTGACAGAGGCAAGGGCTTTGGCTTGGGGCAGGGCTGGTTTAAGGTACCAGGGGCTGGACCTATGCAACAGTCACAGCCAGGGTGAATAAATTGTTGCATGTGCTGGCAACCCATGACGGGGGCCCTTCCTACCCCTACCCTCACCAGCTGCAGCAGTACACTAAGCAAATACCAACAACTGAGGTACCTTGACTTGCACACTTCCCCTGGTAGCACATGCCATAGGACATTACAGCTGGAGCAGGGGCTGTCTCTGAAGCTGCCTGTGCCATGCGGAATACCCAAAGGGCATATCTGGCGCCCCCAAAGCAGGGTATACCCCCAGCACATGTAGCGAGCTGCTGTTCTCTGCAGGTGGAGCATGATTGGCATAGCCGATGTGGTATTGTAGAAAGGGGGAGCGGTGCTGAATAAAAACATATGCTTTGAGGAGGTTGTTGAGAGATCTGCTAGCACTATCATGGCAAGATCTGGTGGAAAGTGTTAAAACAGCAGTAGCAAGGGCACGTCGGGTCTAGAAGGTGGTGCTGCACCGAAGGGATATGCGTAACATGTCTTGTTTTACAACAAGCCTGGCCCAGTGAACAACTCTGTGGTATGCTAGACCTTGTTTCAAGCAGTGACAGGTGACAAAGAAAACAGTCCTCCAAAGTGGTGGTGACAGCGTGGGTGACAGCCTTGCAGCATAGGCCCGTCTCGCCCGCCGCTGATTGCAGCATGTAGAAGGAAGCTTCCTACCATCAAACTGGCATGCAAAGCACACCAGCTTCTGTTAATACTGAATCCTTGGCAGTGACCTTGAAGCTTATGGTAAGATTGCCAGAAGCAGGGCCCCTCCAGCAGGGGTAGCATCCATGTTGAAAACCACACTTTTTGCTGCCTGTAGCAATGCTCAGCATTGCAGGGATAGCTAATGTGGGGCCTGCTGTGCAGAGCATGCATGACTGCAGCTAGTGACATGGTACTGTAAAGCGAAGGAAAGCTTGCTGATAAATGGGAGAAGTTCCATTCCATGCACCCTAACTCAGGTGACCACAGGGGCGTACCCACTTTTGACCAAAATCTGAAAAGTCAGCTCAAGCACTTTCTCAATGCGGTTGCGGTTGCCACCAATTTAGCACAGCAGGCAATAATTGCATCAACAAGTTCTTTGCAACAGGCTAGACACAGCTGTTATCTCTGCTTGCACTTGAGGAAACAGGAGGTGCAAACATTGGACACTGTGGACATTGGTTCTACTGCTGCTGTTTGACAGAGGCAAGGGCTTTGGCTTGGGGCAGGGCTGGTTTAAGGTACCAGGGGCTGGACCTATGCAACAGTCACAGCCAGGGTGAATAAATTGTTGCATGTGCTGGCAACCCATGACGGGGGCCCTTCCTACCCCTACCCTCACCAGCTGCAGCAGTACACTAAGCAAATACCAACAACTGAGGTACCTTGACTTGCACACTTCCCCTGGTAGCACATGCCATAGGACATTACAGCTGGAGCAGGGGCTGTCTCTGAAGCTGCCTGTGCCATGCGGAATACCCAAAGGGCATATCTGGCGCCCCCAAAGCAGGGTATACCCCCAGCACATGTAGCGAGCTGCTGTTCTCTGCAGGTGGAGCATGATTGGCATAGCCGATGTGGTATTGTAGAAAGGGGGAGCGGTGCTGAATAAAAACATATGCTTTGAGGAGGTTGTTGAGAGATCTGCTAGCACTATCATGGCAAGATCTGGTGGAAAGTGTTAAAACAGCAGTAGCAAGGGCACGTCGGGTCTAGAAGGTGGTGCTGCACCGAAGGGATATGCGTAACATGTCTTGTTTTACAACAAGCCTGGCCCAGTGAATAACTCTGTGGTATGCTAGACCTTGTTTCAAGCAGTGACAGGTGACAAAGAAAACAGTCCTCCAAAGTGGTGGTGACAGCGTGGGTGACAGCCTTGCAGCATAGGCCCGTCTCGCCCGCCGCTGATTGCAGCATGTAGAAGGAAGCTTCCTACCATCAAACTGGCATGCAAAGCACACCAGCTTCTGATAATACTGAATCCTTGGCAGTGACCTTGAAGCTTATGGTAAGATTGCCAGAAGCAGGGCCCCTCCAGCAGGGGTAGCATCCATGTTGAAAACCACACTTTTTGCTGCCTGTAGCAATGCTCAGCATTGCAGGGATAGCTAATGTGGGGCCTGCTGTGCAGAGCATGCATGACTGCAGCTAGTGACATGGTACTGTAAAGCCAAGGAAAGCTTGCTGATAAATGGGAGAAGTTCCATTCCATGCACCCTAACTCAGGTGACCACAGGGGCGTACCCACTTTTGACCAAAATCTGAAAAGTCAGCTCAAGCACTTTCTCAATGCGGTTGCGGTTGCCACCAATTTAGCACAGCAGGCAATAATTGCATCAACAAGTTCTTTGCAACAGGCTAGACACAGCTGTTATCTCTGCTTGCACTTGAGGAAACAGGAGGTGCAAACATTGGACACTGTGGACATTGGTTCTGCTGCTGCTGTTTGACAGAGGCAAGGGCTTTGGCTTGGGGCAGGGCTGGTTTAAGGTACCAGGGGCTGGACCTATGCAACAGTCACAGCCAGGGTGAATAAATTGTTGCATGTGCTGGCAACCCATGACGGGGGCCCTTCCTACCCCTACCCTCACCAGCTGCAGCAGTACACTAAGCAAATACCAACAACTGAGGTACCTTGACTTGCACACTTCCCCTGGTAGCACATGCCATAGGACATTACAGCTGGAGCAGGGGCTGTCTCTGAAGCTGCCTGTGCCATGCGGAATACCCAAAGGGCATATCTGGCGCCCCCAAAGCAGGGTATACCCCCAGCACATGTAGCGAGCTGCTGTTCTCTGCAGGTGGAGCATGATTGGCATAGCCGATGTGGTATTGTAGAAAGGGGGAGCGGTGCTGAATAAAAACATATGCTTTGAGGAGGTTGTTGAGAGATCTGCTAGCACTATCATGGCAAGATCTGGTGGAAAGTGTTAAAACAGCAGTAGCAAGGGCACGTCGGGTCTAGAAGGTGGTGCTGCACCGAAGGGATATGCGTAACATGTCTTGTTTTACAACAAGCCTGGCCCAGTGAATAACTCTGTGGTATGCTAGACCTTGTTTCAAGCAGTGACAGGTGACAAAGAAAACAGTCCTCCAAAGTGGTGGTGACAGCGTGGGTGACAGCCTTGCAGCATAGGCCCGTCTCGCCCGCCGCTGATTGCAGCATGTAGAAGGAAGCTTCCTACCATCAAACTGGCATGCAAAGCACACCAGCTTCTGATAATACTGAATCCTTGGCAGTGACCTTGAAGCTTATGGTAAGATTGCCAGAAGCAGGGCCCCTCCAGCAGGGGTAGCATCCATGTTGAAAACCACACTTTTTGCTGCCTGTAGCAATGCTCAGCATTGCAGGGATAGCTAATGTGGGGCCTGCTGTGCAGAGCATGCATGACTGCAGCTAGTGACATGGTACTGTAAAGCCAAGGAAAGCTTGCTGATAAATGGGAGAAGTTCCATTCCATGCACCCTAACTCAGGTGACCACAGGGGCGTACCCACTTTTGACCAAAATCTGAAAAGTCAGCTCAAGCACTTTCTCAATGCGGTTGCGGTTGCCACCAATTTAGCACAGCAGGCAATAATTGCATCAACAAGTTCTTTGCAACAGGCTAGACACAGCTGTTATCTCTGCTTGCACTTGAGGAAACAGGAGGTGCAAACATTGGACACTGTGGACATTGGTTCTGCTGCTGCTGTTTGACAGAGGCAAGGGCTTTGGCTTGGGGCAGGGCTGGTTTAAGGTACCAGGGGCTGGACCTATGCAACAGTCACAGCCAGGGTGAATAAATTGTTGCATGTGCTGGCAACCCATGACGGGGGCCCTTCCTACCCCTACCCTCACCAGCTGCAGCAGTACACTAAGCAAATACCAACAACTGAGGTACCTTGACTTGCACACTTCCCCTGGTAGCACATGCCATAGGACATTACAGCTGGAGCAGGGGCTGTCTCTGAAGCTGCCTGTGCCATGCGGAATACCCAAAGGGCATATCTGGCGCCCCCAAAGCAGGGTATACCCCCAGCACATGTAGCGAGCTGCTGTTCTCTGCAGGTGGAGCATGATTGGCATAGCCGATGTGGTATTGTAGAAAGGGGGAGCGGTGCTGAATAAAAACATATGCTTTGAGGAGGTTGTTGAGAGATCTGCTAGCACTATCATGGCAAGATCTGGTGGAAAGTGTTAAAACAGCAGTAGCAAGGGCACGTCGGGTCTAGAAGGTGGTGCTGCACCGAAGGGATATGCGTAACATGTCTTGTTTTACAACAAGCCTGGCCCAGTGAACAACTCTGTGGTATGCTAGACCTTGTTTCAAGCAGTGACAGGTGACAAAGAAAACAGTCCTCCAAAGTGGTGGTGACAGCGTGGGTGACAGCCTTGCAGCATAGGCCCGTCTCGCCCGCCGCTGATTGCAGCATGTAGAAGGAAGCTTCCTACCATCAAACTGGCATGCAAAGCACACCAGCTTCTGTTAATACTGAATCCTTGGCAGTGACCTTGAAGCTTATGGTAAGATTGCAAGAAGCAGGGCCCCTCCAGCAGGGGTAGCATCCATGTTGAAAACCACACTTTTTGCTGCCTGTAGCAATGCTCAGCATTGCAGGGATAGCTAATGTGGGGCCTGCTGTGCAGAGCATGCATGACTGCAGCTAGTGACATGGTACTGTAAAGCCAAGGAAAGCTTGCTGATAAATGGGAGAAGTTCCATTCCATGCACCCTAACTCAGGTGACCACAGGGGCGTACCCACTTTTGACCAAAATCTGAAAAGTCAGCTCAAGCACTTTCTCAATGCGGTTGCGGTTGCCACCAATTTAGCACAGCAGGCAATAATTGCATCAACAAGTTCTTTGCAACAGGCTAGACACAGCTGTTATCTCTGCTTGCACTTGAGGAAACAGGAGGTGCAAACATTGGACACAGTTGGTTGCAAAAGTTTTGGCCCAAAACTCAGATTTTGTTAGGAAATGGTCTGCTTCTGTGAAATGGCATGGCCGTTCATTGCTCTCTTGCACAGGCAGCTTCTGTATGAGGTCCAGGTTGTCACCAATGGGTGCGGTCAGCATCTCTGTTGCTCTGTGTTGCTTGGCTGCTGAGAAAAGCAGGGGTCTTGCAAGGGAGACAGCGGAGGCATTTTTGCTGCTTTTTAAGGGGGTAAATGCTGAGAACTGCCAGCAGGCACAGGTGCCCTTTCTTTACTGTTTAGGGGCAGTAGCATATAGACCAGGTGTGAAGCAGGTGCAGGGGCTATACCAGTTCAATGGCAGGGCAGGTGGGGGTAGGCAGGGCATGCGAGAAGTTGGGGCAAGTGCAAGGCTGAGCTGAGAGGGCTGTGGGAGGGGAGCAGATGGGGTGTGGGGCTGGCAAACACAGGAGGGGCAGAGGTGGAAGGGGAGAGCCAGGTTAAAAAAAGCAGGAGGGCTATAGGAACAGGGGGGAGGCTTGCTGGTCTGCGTCTGCGGCTAAGGCTAAGGCTGGCTGGCTGGCTTTTATATAGTATGTTTATAGGGCACGCCCGGGACGTCTCGCGTGCGAGGCTACTTGTGGTACCACTTGGGCATACTAACTGCAGCACATTGATGCTCTGCCTGTTTACTTTCTTAAACATAAATGGTTGTAAATCAGGTCTTGCTGCTGCTGCTTAAACCCCAGCCTTATGTTCCGGCCAAAACTTTTGCAACCAACTGTATTTTTGGCTGGCCCCGGTAGGGGCAAGCTATAGCGTCGCATACGCGCTTGGAGCGGAATTGGAAGCGGCGAATGACCTGGATTAGTCAGATTAACGTGGTCCGCACAAACTTTAGCGAGCTCCAGCGCCTCTGCCTTGCCCTTGTATGACCAAGCACCTCTCTGCAGGCATAGCTGGGCTCTCCTTTCTTGTCTCAGCGAAGTTCGTAACTTTTCCATGAGCAGCAATGGCTGTCGGACGCTTGGTCCCTCCCAACGAGCTGAACAGCCACAACCTTACCGTGCATTGCCACAATACTAGCTTGCAATATACGTTAAACTGTAGAGGTGTGCCTGCTTGCCCCGTTGGAAGATCCTACAAGCAAGCTGCGATCTCCGTTTGTGAAGGTTCCGGCTTGCTGCAAACTCTACATACATTTGGCTGGGGAACATGACAGGTGCTGTAGCAATGGTCGGACGTACCAGCGTTGTGCTTGGCAGAAGTCCATGCTCACTGCACCGTGCCGGGTCTGGAGAGCTTCGATGCTGCGGTAGCGAGCAGGGCAAGCAGCGTCGTGGGGTGTCCTGTAGTCACGGCAGCAGAGGAAGGATACTCCATCAGTAAGCCTCATTATTGCTGCATGTCGGGGGCTTGCATGGTGAACTGCATCTCTTCCCTGCATGCACCACGCTTCACGCACTTAAGTTCTTCCATCACGTGAGAACTCTTGGACCTTGCCCAGCCCACCCGGTTCTAGTTTTTGCAGAGCATCCTTTTAGCACATGATAAAATAGGCTTACACAGTAAGAGCTCACCTGTGAAGCTTTACCAAACGCCCTTTTACTGCAACATTCCCAGGAACCTGTATGGTTACTTGTACTGCTTTGCCTTGTTCAATTCATTCTACATCAGCACTGCTTCTCCTTCGCAATCTGGCTTGCTAATGCTATATAAGTGTGTAAAGTGGACGCAGCACGCTATGTAGCCCTTACACAACTGTAGCCCAGCGGCAAGTGCAGCAGCAGTTGCATGCAGGTGGTGCCCATCGATTGCCTTCCTCCGATGTTACCCCCTTCAGACCTGCACCCTTGCACTGCAAAGGCTATAGACAAATGAGGCTTGCTGCACAAAACCAACACCATAACCGGGGCCAGCCATCTTGGGGCGAAGCCCTTTATAACATAACGTAACAAACATTTAAGGTGTGGCAACCGCCAAGGGCTGCTAGGTCGAACCGACCAAACACACCATCGGATGGATCCAAAACACGATTACGATTACGATTACATCATGGCCCCTCAAAGGGGGCGCCCGTACGGAGCCAACCTAGGCTCCATGGGCAGAAATACTGGTCCATCAGAAGTGAATGTCTCAGCAATATCACCTCTTGGTCCAGAAGAAAAGGTATCGAAAATACGACCTTGCCATTCATCCCCGAATAATGACAAATCAAAGTAAGGATTATAGTCCTCACATTCCTCCGACCTCCGAAATTCCATGCATTCATAAACAAACTTTGCAACTTGGAAACTTGGCTCTTGGTCCATGAACAATCTCACGTTGTCTGAATTATGCTTCATTGTACTAGAAGCTTCCTGGCAACCTCCAAACTGTGCAAACAAAACGGTATTATACTTCTCACGAATTCTATCATATGCTGGGCATTCAAAAAGAAAGTGTACCTCGTCCTCAACCACTGTGCAAGAGCATTTTGAACATACACGATGCTGCCTTGGCAGTTTGGGACGAGCCCACCTCCCAGTTTCAATAGCAAGATGGTGTGCACCAGTACGAAACCGCATTAACTGTTTCACATAAGTAAACGGGATACCTGATGTGTGCCTGATATACCTTGGCATACCCTGAGGATAGCCAGCCTCTAACTCCTCCTGAGGGATGTCTCCCGTCCTAAACCACGAATGATATGTGGAAAGCTTGATCAAATTTGAGCTGACAGATTGCTTGGGGTTTGCATATGCGGCCACCTTGCCCCATGGCTCTTGCAACATGGTATCCCAAGTACCCCACACTTTAAGCCATGGAATAGCTGCAAGTTTATCATTGTCCGGCTCAGCTAGGCCATTTGTTGCCAGAAACTCTGCAATGGTCCCATCTGCGTCTCTACCCTGAGAAAGAGAGCGTACTGTATGCATAAACCGTCCAGCCCAGCTCTTAGGAGCAGAACCAAAACACAATGACCTAGGGGATATGGGATGGGCATACAGATGTTTCTGCCTGGTTTGGGGCAAAATTGGGCCTGGTTTACCAAAAATAGAGTACTTCAGAGTTTGCAACGGTAAACGGTAAATGGCGAGGGGTTGCGAGGCCGTAAACGGGCAAGCTTGCGAGGCGTCAACGGTATGCCAAACAAGTTTGTGAGGCGTAAACGGTAAACCAGGGGGGTCCAAATTACCTATACCACCCGTTACTGTTCAGCGCTTCACTTGTATTAACACATTCCATGGTGGTTGGGTCTGGTTGCATATATCCCTCTGTGGTTGAGTCCTTTGCATGGTTCTTGTACATCTCCAGCCCGTGGTAATCGTCATTGTTTGCCATGCCATTGCAACCGATGGAGGAGTGGGTGGTGTCTTGATCATGGGCTCTGTCTTGCCTGGATACATGTTTCGGTATCAGTACTGCTTGGTTGGTGGTCTGGAAGCCATTGTGTTTGGATCCATCCGATGGTGTGTTTGGTCGTTTCGACCTAGCAGCCCTTTGCGGTTGCCACACCTTAAATGTTTGTTGTTGTTGTAACAGAATAGCAAGCTCAAGCGACTGGTACTATACTCCAGTCTGGACCAACCCCAGCACGTTCCTTATTGCTCACTATTCGTACACTGGTGGAGTCCTGTCTCTTGTAAAAGAGAAGTCCTATTGAGGCCAGGTGTCTAGAAATCGGTTAATATATAGTCTGTCAGTCATATGGTTCCGTACTGCCAAAGACTGCCGGACACTCCATAAGCACAGCCCTGACACTAGCCTTACAATACTGCTTGGCTTGCAGTTGACTGGGTCAACTGGTCTGCGCATGGCAAGTCGAAATGGGCTGGCCTGACATACATTGGCTAGCAAGGGATTTAGGGTGGGCTGGTGGCAGCCATTGTTTGAGCTTGGACATGAAATTGTGTATGCCGTTGGAGCCTAAGTTGGCTCCTTGTGGGTGGCGCTGCCCCCACCGGCGCCCCGCTTTGACGGGGCCATTTGGTAATTGGTAATTGGTATTACAATACATAGACTAATACAGAGGCACTAAGCTAGTGGCATGCGCCCCACTCAGGCCCTGTCCAAACCTTACTTCTCCGTCATGTAATCAGAATTCGTCTGCAACGCCCACTGCACATGCGAAAAGTGAAGGTAGCCAGGGTTCAACTCCCCTTATCACGGCTGTGATAGGTGGCTGGGGCATCACATGGGATGATGTACTTAGCTGGGTGTGGCTAAGCTTTTCACATTGGCGCAGTCGGTTAGCATCCCTGGCTGTCACAGGACAGACTCAGGTTCGATTCCTAGTTGTAACGGTACTTTCTGTCCTAACTATGGTTAGGCAAACTATGGTTTGCCTCGATTCAAGATACGCAAGTTCGATTCCTGCGATTGTAATGTCACTTCCTTCTAACTTAGAAATACAAAACATGTCTAAGGTGTGTTTGGTCGGTTCGACCTAGCAGCCCTTGGCGGTTGCCACACCTTAAATGTTTGTTATGTTATGTTATGTCTAAGTAACTTGAAGAAACCCTGAGTTGAGAAATCTCTTGTCATTCTTATTCACAAAGTAACATGTGACCTCCAAAATAATTACAAATGACCAAGTGGCCCCGTCAAAGCGGGGCGCCTGGTGGGGGCAGCGCCACCCACAAGAAGCCAACTTAGGCTCCAACGGCATACTCAATTTCCTGTCCAAGCTCAAACCTGCCACCAGCCCACCTAAAGTCCCTTGCTAGCCAATGTACGATTACGATTACATCATGGCCCACAAAGGGGGCGCCCGTACGGAGCCAACCTAGGCTCCATGGGCAGAAATACTGGAACCTGGTCCATCAGAAGTGAATGTCTCAGCAATATCACCTCTTGGTCCAGAAGAAAAGGTATCGAAAATACGACCTTGCCATTCATCCCCGAATAATGACAAATCAAAGTAAGGATTATAGTCCTCACATTCCTCCGACCTCCGAAATTCCATGCATTCATAAACAAACTTTGCAACTTGGAAACTTGGCTCTTGGTCCATGAACAATCTCACGTTGTCTGAATTATGCTTCATTGTACTAGAAGCTTCCTGGCAACCTCCAAACTGTGCAAACAAAACGGTATTATACTTCTCACGAATTCTATCATATGCTGGTATGTCAGGCAAGCCCAATGTATGTCAGGCAAGCCCATTTCGACTTGCCATGCACTGACCAGTAGACCCAGTCAATTGCAACAGCAAGCCAAGCAGTTTCAAAGCTTGCTTGGAGGTTGTGGACAGATAACGAAAGCAGGGGAGAGCACATGTGGCCCTTTTGGGCTAGTTGGTGATCTGGTAATCGGCAGTTAGTTAACTTAGACGGCCACATCACCCCTCAGCTCAAAGTGTGCCGGGGAGAAAAACCCAAATTGCGGATCGTCCTTGCACCCACCGCCGGTTAGCTCGCCATTTACCACGATCACTTCTCTGCTGCCAACCACTTTGCTGCTTCTACAGAGTAATAGGTGAGAATTAGGTCAGCACCAGCCCTGCAGCACACAAAACACCCGTTCAACCAAGCTGCAACCAAGAAAAGAGAATGAAACTGCAACCAAGAGCCGCTTCACACTTCATGTTGTTGATATCAAGCAGGACCTTGTAATCAACGCACTCCTAAACAACAGGTCTGCAGCATGGCTGGCAGGGCCAGTTGCCAAATGCACTTGATGACGGCAATTCTGGTATGCCGTTCACTTCACACGAACCCTGTCATGTTACGTCACTATCTTCAAGAGCGCGCCTATCTTTATCGCATCACTCTACCCTGCTTTTTATAACCTGTACTCCACCTTCGCGGCAGTGTGAATTGCCCACTGTGGCTGCTTGGCCTCAATTGCTCAGTGTGGCCTACTTGGTCTCCAGTGGCAACCACTTACCCAGGAGGAGCACTGTCATGCAATTCCATGACACAACTCTGCACCCAACCTCAGCACTGTTCAAAGATCAGCACCCATCGCCTCCCTCCTTGCATCGCTTTGTCACCCTTTGCCTGATCTTGACATTCCCTGGACGCCACATATCACATGTACCTTTCCTCTCCTAGCCAACTTGTACTTGTGTTCAAGGCAGCCGTGTACCCTCTAAACCACATCAGAGATGCTGCATCCTCCTATATCTTCAATTCCACCTTTCCCCTCGTTTCCACGTACGCCAGCTAGTACTTCTGCTACTCCCGGCGTGTATCCACCTTCGCCCCTGCTCTAAGAAGTGAGGCAGCATCTGCTTCATCTTCTTCCCATGCACATGCCTACTCATCAGCGCCTGCCTCTCTTTTCTCCCCACCCCACCCGTTCTCCTGTACTGCGTTACTTCTTTCCCCCCCACTCTAGATGCCACCAATGCGTCCCATCCCTCACCTCCTGAAGCACATGAGTGCCTCCAGAGCTGCCTCCTTCTCATTGAGCCAGCCCCTCTCTGCTGCTGCCTTGAGCATGGCGTACTCCCCGCTCACATGGTACACACTGATGGGGAGGTTGCTGGCATCACGAAGAGCACGAACCTAGGTGGAGGAATCGATGGGAAAGAGAGCAGGGAGAAAGATTTTTGGCCACCTATCATAGGCATTCACAAGGTGCTTAAAGCAAACCATACACAGGAAGCAGAAGTGCATCCAGAGCCGACAACATGGGCTGAGAACAGGAAGGGAGCAGCCTCTAGCACAGAAGTGCAGGCATCTGCTGAAGGGTAGACGCAAGGGAAGGAAGACGCGAGCGCAACAATGCAGAGCTCATGCAGAAACCCTTCAAACAAGGGCAGGCAGGGTGGAGAGATTGTATCATACATTGCGTACGAACTGAGGAAGGGGGATAAGCAGCCCCCTCATCCCTCACGCAGGCAATAGCCACTACATGCTTGCTTCATAATCCCGTACTGGTAGTGATGCTGCTGCTCTGCCGACGCCTGTTGCTGCAATCCAAGATCTTGCTGTTGACAATATAGCAGATCACTTGCTACTACTTCAGTCCCTCCTTAACTGCCTGCTGCTGCAGTTGCAACTAACCCTGCTGTTGCTGCTTTTTCCATTGATTCCCCCGCCTGCTGCTGCTGCTGTTGCATTGAAACTCCTTCCTTTCTGATGTTGCTTCAAACAGGGAAGTCTTGGTTTGTTCCTTCGGTTGCTGCTGCTACCCTTGCTAGACGCCTGCTGCTGCTGCTGTTGGCCTGCCGAAAATTGATTCGGTGGTGCCTAGGGGGAGCGTTTCGGGCGTCGACTGTCCTAGCAAATCCAGACCCGCAAAGAGGGTTTAATCGCATTATAGGTGAGTCACTTGTCCCATTTCGTGGACATTTCGGGTTCTAATCTTATTTGCATACGTTTCTACAAAATTGTGTCGAGGGACTGGTACGCGACCCAGGCGTGGATAAGATCTGCCCATTCAAATGCTCGCGGATAAGAAGGGAGCTCACCAATGCCTAACCCCGAAGGCATATGCACCCCAGAATGGACTGTAACAAGCATGCTGCGCCCTTCGGAGAGGCCTAACACAGTGCTGACCATATGCAGCCAATCATAAGTGCAACACCCTGCATGGCTGCCTGCTACTGCTGCTGACCCTCCATGCCTACATGCCCTCCTCATCCGCACATCACCCCCTGCCCCAGTCAACGAGATCAAGGTGATCTGGCTCTTTCTACTACTGCTATCATGGTGATGGATTTTCCTCTTCTATTGTGCTTCCAAAATCCCCCCCCCCCCATATATATGGGACCCCCTTCTCCCCCCTGCCCATAAAACCCATGCACATTATAAAAAAGTGCAGTCCCACTCACCACATCTAGGTAGGGCATTCCCGGTTTGACCATCATGATGTCTGCCCCCTCCATCTCATCTAGAGCACACTCCCGCAGGGCCTCACGGTAGTTAGCAGGATCCATCTGGAGCAGAGAACACGGCGGCACCAGGTTCAGAAACAACAAATGACAGTCAAGGAAAAGGAATAGCTGAGCGCCAAAAAGGGAACAGCAGCATTGCCAAAAAGGAACTGGAAATGATGCAGTAACAAGAAGCAACAGAAATAGAGCAGCGGCAGCAGCAAAAGCCAACATATTATGACCAAGAGCAAGTGCAACAGCCAGAGCAGCAGCCATGCCAAAACCCCAAATGAAACTCCTCCCCACGCCTATTACCTTGATAAAGCCTTAAAGCTCATTTACTATCCACGATATGCCCTGCCCTGGGAAGGTCGAGCTCGCTTGCATGTCATGTTCGTGTCGTCCTAGGCACCCTGCTTTTCCTGTATGCTTGCATTTCTGCATCCCAATGGTCCTTTAGTCCTTGCTTTCCTTGTTTAGTTCTTACTTTCTTCGCCTAGCCGTAGCCTATTCAGCTTTAGCTTGCTTTCGGACTTTGTGGAGGGTGGCAGGGTACATGGGGTAGTATTGGCCAGTCACAAAGCATGCTGTTGGTAGCGCTTGCAGTGGTTAGCAAGTAATTTCCTGGGTCTCTTAAATGGTCTAGCAGCTTTGGCCCTCTAGCGGTCTCGCCTCTTTGTCCCAATATCTGCTCTCCACATACTAAGAAACTGGATGGAGTTATGCCGCGGGCGCTGCACGGCCCGAAAGCTGTGCAGGAATCTATCTCAAATATGCCCTTCCGCCTTGCCCCCCCCCCCCCAGTCTACAGCAGAGCAACCTTCGTAGCAGATTTGATGGCCTATACCAGCTATATAGCACCGGGCTATATACCACCTGTACCAGCTAGAACTATAACAGAAGGGTGTTCCCTGCCCCTGTTATCGTACTTCAATGGCAAGTGTCCCTTACCACAAAATGGTGTTGCCCACAAGGGGGAGGTAGCCTACCCGGGCTTTCGCTGACAATATGTGCCTTTTGGCAAGATAACTCATCTCACTGAGGTACTTACTGGGTATATTACGTGGAATGTGTATACACAGTTTGACTTACTCGAACATGTTCCCAGCTGCCACAAGGGAAACATGCCCACAAACTTCGTCCACATCGAGAATGGAACTGGCCGCCTGAGGAATACGATTTGATAGTCGTACCCCTAAACTATAGGTCGCCAGTGGGACTGTGCTCGGAGGCTCCTAATCTGGCCCTTCTATTACCGCTGGCCCATTTCTACTGGCTGTTTGACTTCCCCTGCCCCTGTTCTCTAGGTGATGCTCCACATACCTCTCTCCCTTCATCTTCCATCTCCCCTGGTTCCTAAATCAGCCCGAGCCAATCCACCTCCGTCTCCCAGCCCCCACCCTTCTCTCTCCTTTCACAGTAACCCAAGCCCGATATGTAAACCATCATATAGCACTCCCACCTGATATTCCTTCTTGTGAGGTGGGATGCGCCTGTGTGCCTGCCCAGGCTTAGGGGCGCTGGCCAGTGCGTCTCTGAAAGGACCATAGAATGCACTTGCATACTTGGCGGTATACGCCATGATGGACACGTTGGTGTACCCCTCGCTGTCTAGGGCTCCACGAATGGCTGAAACACGACCATCCATCATGTCTGCATCACAGAAGATGCAATTAGAGAAGCTGGTGCAGGTAGCTGGTCTGTCTCCTTTGGAAGGTGTTCTGTTGTAAGAAGATATGTCAGTGACGACGCTGGACACTGTCCAGCTGGACACTGTCCAGCATCAAGATAAGTTTTGCGGGTGGCCCAACCCTCTGTCTCACCACTTTAGCACTGAATTTGTATTTAGTATGCTGGACAATGTAATTCGTAGAGTTCCGTGGCTGCTTTTCAGTGGTGATTACGTGGTGTCGGAGGCTTGGCCAGCTGGCAACCTTCGGAAGCGGCATTCAGGTACGACTATTCGGTCTCGCTATCGCCTGTGGTATTATGGTTTACCTACTGCACCTTTTGAACTCCGTCCTAAGCAGCAAGGAGGCAAGTCCACCAACAAATGGCAGGGTTCTATACTGATCAAAGATCTGGTCTTGCATCGTAGGGGCCCCCCACCCCTTCCCTATCCCACAGAATTTCAACATACAACGCATCTTGTGTAAGTTGACTTAATCTGCAGGTGCGCAAGTCATGGATATCTGCCATTGTAGCTGGCACCAGTAGGAACCAAGAAGCAGCACCAGCAGCAGCAGCACCAGCAGCTGATCAGATGGCCTCTTCCAACCAATGCCTCCATTTGACAAAAAAACAAGCCGCTGCAAGCAGCCAACAAAGCTGGCTGTTTTGACTGCACAAGACAACACCCCTTGACTCTCCCCTGTGCCCCCCCGTCCTGGGTGTCCTCACCAGAAGGTGACACGCAGTCTGCCCCAGCACGTGCCTGTGACACCGCCTGCTTGCACAGGTACTCCACTGTCTCATCGTTGAGAATGACTCCATCATCTCTTACAATGCCGTCATGACCATCGCTGTTGTAAGGGTCAAGGGCAACATCTGTGTACACCTGGGGGGAGAAACAGGACACAACAATAACGACTCATAGGCCATTGCCAACATACAGCCCCCATAGGGCCGCAAATAGGAGCATGCTCTGTGCTATGAGCTTATGGCCCACCATGAGCACCTTACAATGATAAGATGGCCACGCCCACTGAGTGGGCCTCCCTTGGCCCCAGCTTGAGCAAGCCACTTACTCTGCTCAAGTCTCCACCCAGTGGAAATCTCCCTACCAAATGCTCTGTCAACATTTGCAGGACCCTGCTGCCGCAACCCCTCAGGTTTCTGCGCCATAGCTCCTGTTCATTCCAATACTGAAGTCCTACATTCTAGTGCTGATGTATACCAAGCAGCACTACTTGAGCTGCTAGAAGGACCCATCATAAGCTGCTAGACATCCCAGCATGATTCTTCTCTGAATGTACATGCACCCCTGCTGGTCATGTGTTACTGATGTGAATTAGATGGCTGCACGCCCTTGGACCGTGCAGCACTCGCCATATGACTTCAACCAGTTACTGTGTGTTCAAAGAGAGACCCTCAACCAAGAGCTCAGACGACCTGGATCAGGGACAATCAGACATTTCTTGAATGGCTACAGGTAATCAAGGGAGAGGGTAATGATGCGACAAAGATTGGCGACATTTAGGCAAGGCCCTGGAAGCCAGATGACAGGGTTTGTGCGACGTGAAAGACGTACCAGAATTGACAGAGGGCCACCAGACACCAAGTCTTTCCGCTCATTCATTAAATGAGCGTAGTCCTTGCCATCACATGCTTCTATATCAGTCTGCTGCTGCTTCACCTCTTTAGGTGAGCATACCTCTAAATCTTGTTAAGGCTGGTGAAATCACCCTGCACATTGCATCCTAGTGCGAACTGAGCACATAATGGGTCATGCCGCCACAGCTTTCTGCCTACCTCATAGCATTGGAACCCCTGCCAAAACAACAGCTGTGGGTAGTGCCTGCACCTTGGGTTAAGCATGCACATTAGGGAGGGCTGCCCGTACAGGTGAAAATGTCATTCCATAAATACCCTGCACATGATGCCATCAACGCCTAACACTCCGCGCTCCTGCTGCAGTGCTCACCTCCAAGTCGGGGTAAGCATCCTTTAAAAGGCTGATTGTACGTTGGGAGAGCCCATTGGGGTTGAAGGCCTCTTCTGCTGTAGGGGTCTTGAGGTGATCGGGGGTCTGGGGCAGCAGACGAATTTAAAATTCGATAACACAGACAAGCATGTGTCATGTGGAGACGTTGAATAGTGCACATACGAAACCTGCGGAGACTTTGAAGCTTCACATACTGCAAAGAGAAGGAAATAAACTGGCGATACAAAGGAATTAAGTGCAAGGGTTGACAGCGCCGCACAGTGAAAGTGCTGTCGTTATGAACTGCCTTGCTGTGCAGTGTGGGCCCCTGCTTCTGCTCCAATCATCCGTACATCATGTTCCCCTTTTTGTCGCATCCCTCTGCTCCTGCTGTTGTCCCTGCTCTGAGCGAGATCCTTGGTAGCTCTTGCCGAGCATGTTTCGTCACGTCACTGCGTCTGTCCGTACTGCTGCTTTTGCCTGTGTTTTGGGCCCCAAACCTGCTCTTGCCGTCCCCTCTTTGGCTCTCCATTCTGCTTTTATTCTGTGCCTGCTCTTGTCTTTGCTCATGCATGCCTTCCTTGCTCCTGCTCTCCTCTCCTTATGACTTATGTTGATCTTTACAAGTCATCTGCTGCCCTTGAGGGTGGTAAATGCAAAAGCGCAGGGGTGCAAGCTAGGGGTGAAAGACAAGGTTTGTGACAGAATAGCATGGGGCATACAAAGCTAAGGGCATACACCTGAACATGCGGCCACCACCCCAGACCTATGAAGTGCCTACTAGACGATCGGTGCAAGTTAAAAGCTGGCGGGTGGGCGGGCTGATCCAAAAAGCTGCTGATTAGCTGGCCGGGCCGTTAGTTGGGGTCTGCTGCCCTTTCCCCTTGCTTCTGCCCCACAAGTTGCAACCGATCCAGCCCCTACTTCAGTTCTTTCGAAGGTATGGCTTTTGTCCCTACTGTCATTTCAGTCCTGTTTCTCCCCTTTCATTGGCTAGAATGCTGGTTGTCTCCACTGCCACTGAGACTGGAAGCTCACCTTGGGGAAAATCACTACTTGGTGCACGCCATAAGAGCGCGCCTCTGCAACCGCATCCAATACGTTCTTGCCGTATGCCAAGCGGTAGATACCGGGCATAGATTGGATGGGTTGGTCAACATTGCCATCCTCGTGCACAAAGATGGGCAGAATGAAGTGCGAGGGTGACAGCCACGTCTCGCGGATCGCGCTGCGGAAAGATTCACTGCGCCTGTTGCGACGGGGCCTGGATGGTAAGCTCTGCGGGAAAGAACGGGTGCTGAGTACGAGTCAACTTGTGAACTGATCTTCTGACTACCCCCCGTGTTCATTTCCGTACCTGTGGAGTTACAACGGGAGTGCCCTCAGGAACGCCAGGCTGCATGGAGTGATGCAAATTGCTCAATGTGATTTCTGGATAATTAAACGGCACAGTACGAGCGTTCTGCGAACCTTGAACCTGGTCTGAGGCCCGTTCTGAAAGACGGCATGTTGCGTGTCAACGGTTGCGCGGACTGGCACCCCCTTCCGAATGGAATGGGTGGAGGTTCCTAGGTATGAATACGTGCTCCTGTTTAGGTTAGTTTGCATTCTTCTGGCCGATCTGAAATGCAGATAGCTGCAGGGGAAAGATGCAAGGGAAATAAAGATTCGCACACCAATTTATCCAGCGCTGTGGCCGTTCTGAAGTTCAGCATTGTGCGCATTTTTTTTCTCTCTTTCTAATCATGTGCGCCTACCAGCGCTGCATACGAATGTGGATCTCAGACAATCTCTTCATCGGAAGCTGAGCAGACGCTCCGCTACCCTGAGAGGAGTGAGTGAGTGAGTGACAACATTGGACAGGCCCACGGCCGCGGGGCGTGGTGAACGCAAACGCCACCAAACGCAAGGTGCTAGCATTATGCCTTCTAGAAACAACGCTTAGCCGATTGGAGTGTCCGCTGTTTTATGGGTGCAGGTCCTTCATCGCAACCGGCTCGCCCTTTCAAGTCGCCTTGAGATCTCCATTTCAGGAAGTGCTCCCTGCACGGCCTTAGTCGAGTGCGATGTTGCCCTTGACTACGTGCAGGTGGACTGCTGCCAGCGGGTTGGGAAGATGTCGCGCTCGCCATGCAGCAGGGGTCGGGAAGGCGCCTCAGGGGTTTCAAGCGTTGTCCAGGCAGCCAAAATGGAACCGGGTAAGTATTGGGGAGACTTTTGACAACTTGGAACCTATGGCTGACTTTGACCGTCCCCGTCCTTCACGACGTAATACAAGTTGAGTTGTCTCCGCGGGGACGGGCTACGGGACGCCCTTGGCGCAAGGCTTTCAGTGGGCAGTGGAGTGCTTGCTGCTCCGCAGGCGTGCTTGCATTACTCGGGTATTCTACGTGCTAAGTTTGCGCCGTAAAGCTGTAACGTACACTCACCCAGGTCGTTTGTCGGTTCTCCTTACTGCTCTTGATTGGTGCTGCTGCCGCTCCCGTTCCCTGCAGGTGCCCCCTCCGAGGCCCGGTGCAGCACTTTCAGCGGAGCCTTCTTTCAGCATGCCGCTTACCCGTGGTACCTCGATGGCACCAGGTCCTACCTTCCAGAATTGCATGGAATATCTAGGTTCACTAATTCGGTCACGCAACAGCAGCAGCAGCAGCAGCAGCAGCGTTGAGGGCATCTCGGTGGACCTCAATGATATTGGGTCACGTTTGGCACCTCAGCAGCAAGGTCGAGCTTCGATTGATGCTGCTATGTCCCATTTGAAACAGCATGTGAAGGCTGGAGGGGACCACTGGGTGCTGGTGCAGTGTGGAAACTGGGAGGAGCACCCTTTGGGGTGGCAGGGACCAGCAGTAGCTGTTTTGCAGCTGTGGCGTTTAGGGCAAAGCCAGGAATTTGATTACAATGTGTATGTAGTTGACCCTTTTGGGCTACCAACAGGGGGAGTTCACGGCGGCTTACGTGGTGGGTGTGCAAATGCTGGATGTCTATAGCCGTTTACATCCTTTATATATATATCACATATGTATATGTATATATGCCGTGCTGTGAGGCTGAGGACTGGCGGCATGGGGGCTCCGGTATCTGTGTGGATCAACCTACTCTCAGCTATGAGTTCAGCAACATTTTTTGCAGGACTGGCATTAGTCATCTGAAATGTGTGCATAAACAGGTTGACTCAAATCCTGGCCCAATGTCAGTAGTTATATAGTGCATCATAGTAGTTATATGCATCATACGAAGAGTAAATATTGGTTCAATGATGACCTCCTGCAGGTGACACAGTCAGTATACTTGGGGGTGCTTGGTGGCTTTTGCTATACAACCAGTCTGCAGGCAAACCAATGCTTGGGTCACTTATGTACATCTTGTGCGCATGTTCCACACTAGACTTGCTGTACCCATGGCTTGCTAGGGCTGTTTGGTCTTCTAGAGCTGAGCAAAATGTTTTCAGGATGCGTACATTTCTTGAAGGGCCTGTAGTGTGCAGATCTAAGGACACTTCCTTGGCCTCGCTGGTGCCTAGTGTAAACTGAATATGCACTTGCTAATGTTTTGTCGTGTTGAGCACTCAGTACTGGGTAACACACATTGGTATAAAGCTTAAGACTGGCTTGTAGCAGCATGCAGCCTCACCAGCAGAGGGCGTGGTTTTGCTCCCTTGCAGTCTTCCAGAAGCTGACCACCCGGAAGCTGCATGGCCAAGCTGCTCGCACAACATTGGTCATTGGCCCCAGCAGCATCAGCTCACAGCAGTACAGGGTGGAAACATGGATGGCAAAGATGTTTGGGGAGGGAGCCAGGTTGACAAGCAAGTTATCTCAGGGGTCTGTTGCTAGGAAAAGAACAAGAGAGCGCCACCCAGGTGTTCAGAGGTGTGATGCATCCAAGCCTGCCAGGCAAGCAGAGGCAGTACAGCAGGATGATAGCTTGGGGGGATGTGTGCAGCAGCTAGAAGCCTTGGCAGTCAGATGGAGGGCGGTGCAAGGCTCTGACAGGGCTGGAGAAGGTGATCAAACCACCAACAGCAGCAGCTGTAGGGACATTTCCTCTGACTCTTTCAGCACCAATCTGGGAGATGTAAGCAGCAATGTCTGCGGTAGCGATATCATCAGCAGCAGCAGCGGTGACGTTGCTGGTACTGGTGACACCCCCAGCAGCAACAGCAGCAGCAGCAGCAGGGACGTTGCTGCTACTGGTGACACCGACAGCAGCAGCAGCAGCGGTGACGTTGCTGCTACTGGTGACACCGACAGCAGCAGCAGCAGCGGTGACGTTGCTGCTACTGGTGACACCGACAGCAGCAGCAGCAGCAGCAGCGGTGACGTTGCTGCTACTGGTGACACCGACAGCAGCAGCAGCAGTGGCGGTGACGTTGCTGCTACTGGTGACAGCGACAGCAGCAGCAGCAGCGGTGACGTTGCTGCTACCGGTGACATCGACAGCAACTGCAGCAGCAGCAACTGTGCTAGTTACAGTGACAAGAGCTTTGTAAGTATCAGCTGGAAGGAAGCAGCACACTGCACATCCCTCTTGTCGTCCCACGGAATTCGCGCAGCTGCTATGTCCCATTTGAAACAGCATGTGAAGGCTGGAGGGGACCACTGGGTGCTGGTGCAATGTGGCAACTGGGAGGAGCACCCTTTGGGGTGGCAGGGACCAGCAGTAGCTGTTTTGCAGCTGTGGGACGTTGGTGGTCACCATTTTGACTACAGCTTATGGGTGGTGAACCCCTTGGGGGTGGTGACTGGCGACAAGTACTACAGCCTAACTGGTAAGAGCTGGGGTGAGCACTGTCATCACAGGAATAATGGGGCAGGAGGTGGGTACTGTAGTACTGTTATCAATGTGAGTGAATTGTGAACAAGGTTGAGGGGGAAGGGGTGTGTGGGGGGAGCAAAGCGTACCAATATGTAGTAAGGTTGACAGGGTAGAGACAGTCCTCCATGACTGTTAGTGAGCCCCCTCTGCCTGCAGAGCTGTTGTTGTCTTGGTTTGTTTGCACGGCTGAGGATTCTGGGTTCAGGTCTTTGAGGGTTTTGGTGGTATTCAGAGTGCGTCTTGAATTACGCATGAGCTTTGCAGCTATAGGCACCTGTATCGTGTGGGGTTTTTAGGCTCTCGGCGCTTTGTTGGTTGCTCTCTTCTCCCTTTGGTCCTCTGTCTTTATTGGCTATCTGTATCGTGTGCATGATGTAAGATACAATCCAGGATGGGCCTATGGTTGGAGTGAGACCTAGCTGATACATGGAAGCCACAGGCATATCTACCTACACATGCGGATGCATTTGAATGCATAGCTGCTATGTAAAACCTTTTAACAGAGATCACATAGGGCCCATGGTAGGCAACATGCAGGACGATAGTGGGAGCCGGGTTAGGGATGAGTGGGACAATAAGATTCCAATTGTCTATCAATCAGCTGTTGGGGTATTGTGTGTGGTAAGCACGCCCAGGGAATGCTGATCTCATTCCTTTCACAGCACCCATGCTATGATCCACCTTGCACCCCTTCGAGCAGTGCGTGCTTATGGCATCTTGCCTTACCCAGGGCCATCTGTATCAGCCTCAGGTGATGCCTGGACACCCAGCACCAGAACATGCCCCAGATGTTCTATCCCTTGCTGGCCCTTCATCAGGCATTGCCAGGCTGTGCCTGGTTTGAGGCTGCTTTACGGCACTAACGTATTCAAACCATGCTAATTGGAGTACGTAAGATGGAGGAAGTGGCTGAGACATGAACCAGATACATGTTTCAAGCCCCTTCTGAAGCTCACTACGTGCTTTCCTGTCGTTTGCTTTCAATGCTGCCATCTTGTAGTTTTGCAGAACTGCACTGCAGCGCTTCAAATTATCACAGGGACTGACCGCAACAACACAAGATACATTTACACACAGTTATTTTGTAGTCGGTATGCATTTGACTAACACGGACCAAAGCATGGTATTTTGCTGATGTTTGCACTTGCCATCGATACCGTCTGATCAGGATTGACCAGGATGTCGGACCGAAGCAGCTGGAACAACCAGAAACGTGCAGTATCTGTGCTTGGGTTGGGTGGGGAGTCAGCAAACCGCCTGGATACTTGGATGGTTTGGAAGTTTGGTCCAGGATGGGGGGTCATTCCTAGGCCCAAGGATGCCAAAGGCGATGAAGGTGGAGCATACCTTGCACGGAAGAGGCACATGCAAGTGGTCAGGACGAAGCCCCAGCCCCTGAGCACTGTCAGGAAGTCAGTTGTGCATGGCGGCAAGGCCAGGCGCCGGGCAGCGTCAAGGGTGAGGAGGTATGGCATTGATGGGCTGCAGCCCGGGGGGGTAGCAGCTGAAGCAGTGAAGGCCATGACGGCAGCGGCAGGTACGACGGAAGCCTCGCCTGTGTACCGCTGGCCACAGGCTGCCCCTGCTTCAATACCCACGATGCTTCACATGGACGAGCTAACAGTGGTTAGGAGGGAACGTATACTGACCTACGTAGACCAGGGGGTTGAAGATCTGGCTGGGACGCATGTGCCGCTATCAGCGCTGGTGCCAGGTGATGCCACATTATCAGCTGCTGGGACAACTGCTGAGAGCTCCGCAGCTAGTGACCCACTATCTGCTGTGGTTCATGAAGTGTTGCAGGGCCAGGGGGTGGAGCAGCAGCATCAGGTATATCGTCTTGAGGACCTAGAGGAACAGGCCACGGCAGGAGCAGCAGCAGCTGTAGCAGATAGCCAGCATCAGACTAGCCGCAAGTTCGCTGTAGTGCCCGATTCAACCCGGCCTTTCACAGTTACTATGCGGAACGGCAAAGACGGCAAGGATTATGTGGTGGCTCATTATGAACCACAGGCCTTGAGGCATGGGAGGTTTGATCAGGCGGCGCTGCTGAGTCAGATCTTCCACCAGCGCCATAAGGTGGATCGTATGAGCCGCACAAGCGCTCCTGACAGTGAGAGGATGGTCATGGCTGGGATGAGGATTGATCGCTTGGGCAGGTTCAGCAGATATGCTGGGGATGAAGGTGAGTGGGCCGTGGGAAGGACTCACAGCACTCTAAGGGTTTGTGTGGATCAGCCACCGTTGAAAATCAACCACCAGACCTATAACTGCATTTGCCCGTGTTTACATCATCGGCGGTAAGCTAACAATGCCCGCTTGTGGTGTATAGGGAGTGCCCTGACCAGTTGCTGGCTTCTCTCTTGCAGAATGGTGTACACAGACTGGCTCATGCGGTCAAGCCTGGTTGTCACGCTGGAAAACAATACAGGGTCTCCGTGCGTAGATCTCTCCCTCTCCTGGTTGTAAACCTGCAGAAAATGTGTGGAAGCTTTGAGCCTGTGTGCCTGGCTGGAAGCTGCGGTGACGTCCATCATTATAGTTACCTAGGAACAGCTGCCTCAGGGGCTCCCCCTGGTGCTGACACTTGGTTGATCCTGCGATTCAGGCCCAGAAGCAGACCATTTCTCTCTTTCCAGCTGGCCTGACCTGCGGGTCACTGGGGGCTTCCGCACCATCAGCTCCCTCTGGGTGAACAAGCTGTCCAGCCTCGTTTATGCTGGCAACAAGAGCTTTGCTGCAGATGTACGCAAATGTACGGCATCTGCAGCACCTAGCATCAGCAGCAGCAGGAGCAGCAGGGGTCTCAGTGGTGCTCACAGTGGGGGGCCCTACAGCGAGCAGCGTGACTACTCTGGTCCTCCTGCCAACTTCCCCTCACCTTGCATGTTTGGCTCCCCCTTCACGACACTGGCAGTGACCCACAACTACCTCAGTCACCTTCATGCTGAGCCAGGGGAGCATCCTTTTAGCTACATTGTGTGGCTGGATGTACTGAGCAGTGGGAGTGAGATGCAGGTGAGTGAAGGTCATTGAACCCCTAACAGCCTTGCGGCAATACATTGAGACCCACCTGGCGCATAGCAGGGTTCTAGGCCATTTGGTAAGCTCATTGTGACCCACCAAGGCCCCGCCTCATCTGATCAATTGAGCTAATATGTTGCACTGCTCCCAACTTAGGGTCCAATTTTAGGGCAGCAATCTAAAGGCACTGCGTCTGGCTGAGGTGCCAGATGTGGCAGTACACGATGCAATATGGGTGGAATTGTTGATTATCATTGAGCAGCTCCAGCACTGTAAAGAAAGGAGAAACAGCTACATGGATGCCTCTGTGTGTCCAAGTAGGATGGCTGTGTCAGCCATATTTGACTATCGAAATTTAGCAGCCTCATGCAATATGATCCACCACAGAACTCCCCCCTCTTGCATGCATTTTGCTTGTAGGTTGGTTACTTTTGGTTGACAGCCGGCCTGGCCTTTGCTCCCCAGAATGGCAGTGCGCTGTACATTGATGTCAGGCTGGTTCCACACAGGTGAGGGGCATTACCAGTGCACTTGTTAAACAGTATGTGCATTATTAGGTATGAGGGGTAATGCAGTACTGCTGCCAGAAGGAGAGTGCATTGTCTCTCATTCTCAGGCTGGTACCTCACAGGTAGGAGGGGAGACACCAGCCATAAATCTGTGCTGATTCGCTGTAGATTCTGAGGTATGGCTGAACTGAGGTGAATGCGCCTGATGTGGCATGCATTGAGACCCAGCTGCCAGTTTGGCGCCAGACGGCAAGCTTGATGCATCTGCACACTTCCCTCCTTGTAAAGCTTGCCCATGTCTTGCAGTTATGCATTCCGCTGGGCGGTCTCTCATTCCACTGGAGAATCAGTTAGAAACAAGGGTGGTCTGCTGAGAGACATGCTTAGGACTGGCACATGTATTGGTGCATCCATGGTAGGCCATACCGAAAGCACCACAGAAGATGCACCTCAAGCTGCCATAGATCGACATCTGCAACAAGAGAGGAGCTGCTGCTGAGTCTGCATCCTTGTATCCCAGTAGATAACGGCATTTGCCCAAACATGATGATCTGCAACTCGATAGCAACACCTTCTTAGCTTCAATGGTGGTATTAAGAGCGCTCTCCTTACTGGTTGGGGAATAGGGGGACTTGAAGGGGGATATCATTTTAAATGGAGACCAAGCACAAACATGTCAAATCCACCTAGAATGGCCAATCTTGCAATACATGATACGATGGGCTAGAGGCGTCTACGTCTCGAGACCACAATCTCCCACCCCTAATGCCGTGTTTGTGGTGGTTTGGTGTGCTGATGAATGCATGCCACTCTATGTATCTAAATGTGCTAAGTCATGCAACCTCCCCTCCCTGCTTTGATTACCTGTACCAACATTCAAGCCATGTTTAAAGTGAGCTCTTATCATAATGCTAAAGGCGTACGATGCCTGGCCGTGCAGATCGGACCCTTGCCATGTTTACAATTGTAGCTCCGACATAGAGGGTCGTTACGGTGCCGCCCTTTTCATCAAGCCTGCAGTGATGGCCATGAACATCCGGCTGTGGGCAGAGTTTGATCAACAGCAGCAAGAAGCCATGGAGAGGCGGGCGGCAGAGTTGACAGTTCTCAGGGGACCTCTTGCTCCAGCAGCAGACACAGATTTGGCGCATGAGGAGGCGGGAACGGGGGCGGATGTGGGGGTGAACCTTGACGTCGAAGAAGATGTGCTTTAAGAGCTAGATGAGGCTGATGAGGGTGGAGGGGGCGCAGCCGGGCAGGCCATCCCCTCCCCAGCATAGGCCGCGGCATCTCTGAAGAGATGCAGAGGCTGCCAGGTGACCACAGGCTGGCCGTGCAGTGAATCAACACATAAATTATTGTTTATATGCCGTGTACGGACAGCGGTGGTCCTTGATATCGAAGTTTAGGTAGATACAGCGCCGCACTCCTTTTTGGCTGGCTCTGTGTACCCTGAATCTAACAAATGCTACTTACAGTGGTCCATGACAGCTGTTGTGTTGACATATCTAGCAATAATGGTGAATGGTGAATGTTGTGACAATGTTGAGCATGTTTAGCAGGGACTGAGCAAAGGCATAAGCTGCTTGGCTTGCTGATTACTGGGTCAACCTGAAGGTATCATCAATGCCATCCGGATCTTGAACAGGACGGAACTGGGCCAAAACGGGTATTGGGACTTTGCATGCGGTGTCTGCCTGGTGACTGACAGGAGTGTTGAGGTGGACAAACTAAGGAGTGCGCCTCTAAACTAACCCTTGCTTGGCAGTTACTCCAAGGGGTTAACACATGTGTAATGCGGTGATGTGGACACATAATTATGTTTCATTGTTTAAGGATCCCTGTTTTGGTAACAGCTTGAGGTGCGGGCCTTTTGCACTTTTTGCTATGGCATATCATGACGCTGGAAATGCCTAAGTTGTTGCCATCACACCCGTCACGCATTTTGGTCAGCACTCAGCAGTAGATTGCGTAACCATTGGTCTCAGCAGAAGGTTCCTGAGGTGTACAGCTGACTTACCTGGGGTGCCACTCGAAGCAGTGGTGGCACTTGTTGGATTATCAGGTACCTTGGTGTGCCTGTTCATCTGCCAGCCGGAACTGTTACTTGTTTGCCGTGTCATATTCTGTGTGTATTCCTGTTGTATGGGCTCCTGCTGTGCTCCTACGGTGCGGGTGGCATGTGCTCGTCAGAGGCATGCACTTGCACTGGGTTAGTGGTGGTAGGTTGCACGCAAGATGTAAGGCTTGTTTGGATGTAGGTCTCAGGCACTTCCAGTTCAGCAGTGGATATTGATGAGCGAAGCCAACCTGAGCCGGTCCCCATCCAATGCCGATCAGCATGGTCAAAAAGGACCCTTGCATACTGCATTGGGGTCGCAATAGACTATTAACCGGAAGTGTATTGAATTAGTTTTGTTAAGAGAGACCACTGCACTGTATGTATTGAGCTTAGGGGCCTGCACCTAAACTCACATGTAGTGAGTTTAGGTGCACTTGATAAGGGGCCATGCTTCCCTGGTCTTCCTGGGTGCCATCCGGACTATCATTATGCTGATGATGATGCTCTCATGGCAGAGTACCTCCCCGACTTGCAGGCTTTGCTGACCCATACTAATGTCGTGCTCGCTGCTCGCAATCTTAAGCTGTCAGTGCCTAAGTGTATCGGACTCGTTTTGGGTTTGCAGGCGGGAGCTCCAGTTGGTGAATGTTCTTTGAGTCTTGGTTCCGCGCCCCTTGCATCAGCTTCACCTACTGAGGGGACACGCTATCTTGGCCTAGTTTATGACACAGCAGCCTCTGCGGGCACTATGGCAGCTCACAGGGCCTCCTGTTTTTCCTCTTCTTTTCATGCTGCTACTGCTCAGATGCGTGCGGCACCAGACTTTCCCTGTGCACTCCCAGCCTTCTTGAAATTGTTGCACACTGTTATGGAGCCAGCTGGTTTGTATGGGTGTGAACTCTGGGGCCTTCTATCTATTCCGGGTTTGTGGTCGTCTGGTTGGCCCCTAGCTAAATTCTATAGCCTTACAGATCCTTTGGAGGTTAAGCGGTGCCGTCTGGTCCGTCAGTGGTTGCAGCTCCCTCAGTCTGTGCCTCTTTTGCCTTTGTTACATGAGCTTGGATCTGAACCTCTTGTGCATTGCTATGTTCGGCGTGCTGTTCGTTTTTATAACTGCCTTGTTGAGTTGGATGCTGCTTCAGTGTATCGAAGTGCTCTGCAACAGAACATTGATGATGCTCTCTCCACTCGCTCCCGTGCCCATAACTTTGTGGGGGCTCTTTTTCAGGTGCTACGGATCCTTTTGCCCCGTGAAGGTGGTCTTACTCGCACCTTGCGAGCTTGCCTGCCTTTGGATATTGATGGCATTGATGAGGCATTGCATACTCGGTACACTGAGCACATTCAGCGTCTGTCCCAGGTTGTCAATGGTCCTGGGTCCCGTACTGGTCTGTATTTCAGGGTTGTTGGTACACATGTTTTGGGCGTTGTCCCTTCTTTTTACTCATGTCGACTGTCTCATGGTGTGTTGGTACGTTTCTTGCGTTTTCGTCTTGGTTGCCATCATTTGCGTATCCATACTGGGCGTTGGCTTCCGCCCCTCCTTCCGCATTCTCAACGCACATGTTTGCGGTGTAGCTCCACAGTAGTTGATGATGAGGCGCATTGTTTGTTCATGTGTGAACACCCCACAATTGTTGAGGCTAGAGATTTGTTTCTGGCAGCTGTGGTTCCCCCCGTGGCCGCGTTGTCCTCGCTCAGGTATGCTGATTTCTGGGCACTGTCAGCCACTGGCTGTGTCCCTCTCTCGGCCTTGGTCAAGTATGTGGCCGTGTGTGTTCGTGTCTGTTGGTACTGCCATCAGTCCGGTGGTACTGATGTGGTGGACTTACCGGATATCTTGCTCCCGGCAGGTCAATATTTGGATCTGTTTGATTCGGAGTCGGAGACAGATGTTCCTAGTGATTCGTCTGATGAGGAACTGGTTGAAGTCTAGATAGCTACATGTTTGGGTATTCGCCTTGGTTGGTGTGCTGGCCGTCTTGGGTGGTACATATGCGGTGGACTTACTGGACATCCTGCTTGGTTGGTGCTCTGGATTGTGTTTGATTTGGATACACCCATCAGTCTCCTGCTGGTGATTTGTTTGCTGTGTCCGTAGTTGGATGTCTGCTTGGGTATTCCTCTTGCTTGGTGGTATGGATTCCATTGTTTTTGGACCCATCCGATGGTGTGTTTGGTCGTTTCGACCTAGCAGCCCTTTGCGGTTGCCGCACCTTAAATTTTTGTTTGTTTGTTTGTTTAGTGTTTTGTAGTCAGGTCTTTTGCAATGCTGGGGTTAACATGTTAACATCTACGCTCACTCTACATTGAAGGAAGTAGGCCTACTGAGTGAGGTTTCCCGCTCCAGAGCATGACCCCAAACGCGGGTACAATTCATTCCAACAATTCACCTCCAACCCGACCCAACCACCTGACTCTTCCGTCGACGCTATATGTCACCCATCCATGCTAGCCTGCTAGCAGGTATGTTGGAGCTAATTATGCAGGCGTTCTGCCGACCTCCATAATAGCACAGTTATATGTGCTAGCGAGTAGACAGACCCGTATCCTGCATACCGTATGGAAGGTTCCGCGGCGAAGCTGCTAGGGCACATACCGGGCTTATTCCATACCCGTCGAGACAGAGAGAGAGAGAGATCTACGCACGGAGACCGAGTATTGTTCTCCAGCGTGGGATTGTGCCGGGGGCGCAGGCAGGTGTCACCCGGTGCCTGCCTCCCGGGGCGTGGGCCTGGGATCGGAGCGGCCCCCGCGAGCCCGGGAGGGGCTTCCCCGACGCATGTCCGAGCTCCACCAGCGTGGTAGGCTTGCCTACCGTCCCTACATAGGTGCTACCGTGCCGTTCGATTGGGCATGGCCAGTGATGCCAGCGTGGCCGTGAGGCACTGGCCGTGGCAACATGCAGGCCCAGCCCGTGAAGGGCGGCGATTGTTTAGTACATTATAACAGTTATATATGTGTAATGCCGGCAGAGTTGTTCCTTTCGGGTCGGTGACACCGAGATGCTCGCTGGTCATTCCCCAGCGACTGGGGCAAGCAAACGTTGGATTGATAGACTAGTGGGCACATCCTTGCCCTCATGATGTGGTATGATTCTGCTTGGACCATGGTGTAAGCGTGAAGGCATCTTCCACCAAGAAAAAAGCCAATGCGTGCAGGTCGATGTTGGTCTGGTAACGTTTGCTTTCAAGGCCGAAGGGCATGGTGGTACGCAGGTCACATGCTTCCTAGTGCAAAGTTACAACAGTAGTGGTGTGCAGTTCGGCCCTGCTTGTTAAGCGGCCATCTACCTGCCGGCCTACTCTTGTGAAAGCTGCAAGAACTGTTGCAAGGTGGGAATAGGCAGCAGTCAAAGACTACTGCTTCAGAATTAACACACTTCTAGCCCCCTGTTGGCATCTTCCATAGCAGGCTGCGCCCTTTCATGGTTCTCAGCAATATCATTTCTCTTCTGCCCTGCTTGGAACCTTTGCATATGTGTGGGCATTTTGTATGCATGAATTTCAAAGCAAATGAATATCGATATTGCTCAATCCGTAATAGCTGCATAGCGGCAAATAAGCTTAGCCCATAATTCAATGATCTATGGGTTGAAACCATACTCTCGCCCACCCTGCTCATCAATTGCTTGTAGCTATTGCAACTTCATGTCAAGCTGCACCTATTTTCCCCTACCCCCTCTCCTGCAGCTTCCCTAATGTCTGTTTCCCCTACCCCCTCTCCTGCAGCTGCCCGAATGTCTATTTCCCCCTACCCCCTCTCCTGCAGCTGCCCTAATGTCTATTTCCCCTTACCCCCTCTCCTGCAGCTGCCCTAGTAGTGTCTATCCCCCCCCCGCATCCTCTCCTGCAGCTGTTCTGATTTGTATCACCCCCTATGCCCCCTCCTGCAGCTGCCTCAACTGTTACCATCTGCCCCTTCTCACACAACTGCCCTAGCCTGTATCACCCCTCTTTCTCCCGCAGCTACTAGTCTCTACCCCTCCTGTACTATGTGGGCCATTGCAGCTGCTCCTGAAAACACTGTTTGTTTAATACACAACACCTTGCACACAGTGCTGCAGCCAATGCCCTGCATGACAGACTGCTGCAGCCAATGCCCTGCATGACACAGTGCTGCAGCCAGTGCCCAACAACAGTAGCAGCTGTTATGTGCCTTAACAATGCTGGGAGGTAGAGATATGTGCAATACTTCTTGATATCCCGGGCGCTTGGAGCTGCACCATATGGAAGCTAGTATGCTGTGCATGTTTTACCTTGCTGTTTTTGCGACAACTTGAGGTGCGAAGCCTATGGCACTTTGCTATGGCTTATTCAAATACCAAGCGCTTCTACGCCGCAATGCATACATCTTGAATCAATGCCCTTGTAGTCCAAAAGACGCTCGTCATTGTTGCTTCTTGATTTATTCGCAGGCGGCAGCACCAGGGGCAGCACCAGCAGCAGTACCATCAACACCAGCAGGTGAATTCCTTCCTCTAGGTCTTCCCTCCCTCCCTCCCTCCCTCCCCTTCCTCCCTTCCTTCCTCCCTCCCTCCCTCCCCCACCTCCCTCCCTCTCTCCTCCCCCACCTCCCCACCTCCCTCCCTCCCTCCCTCCCCTCCCCCCCCTCCCCCCCCTCCCTCCCTCCCTCCCTCCCTCCCCTCCCTCCCTCCCCCACCTCCCTCCCTCTCTCCCTTCCCCACCTCCCTCCCTCCCTCCCCCACCTCCCTTCCTCCCTCCCCCACCTCCCTCCCTTCCTCCTTCCCCCACCTCCCTCCCTCCCTCCCCCACCTCCCTCCCTCTCTCCCTCCCTCCCCCACCTCCATCCCTCTGTTTCTCCCTCCCCCACCTCCCTCCATCCCTCCCCCACCTCCATCCCTCTCTCCCTCCCTCCCCCACCTCCATCCCTCTCTCCCTCCCTCCCCCACCTCCATCCCTCCTTCCCCCACCCCCCTCCCTCCCTCCGTCCCTCCCGCACTTTCTCCACCCCCTGGCAGCTACAATCTCATACTGGAACACTGCTACACCAGCTGCTGACACATTGGATGCTGCTGCTGCCTCAGGCAGGGTTTGGGGAAATGGGCAGCTGCCTCTGGGTGATGGGGGGCTTTAGTAGTGTGCTGAGGGAGGTGCCGGTGATGAAAGAAGCTGTGGGGAGGACTTTGGAGCAGTTGCTGGTGCTGGCGGGGGGTGGGGTGGTGGTAGAGGAGGGAGTGTAGCAGGCTGTATGGGAGGGGTGGCATCATAATAACAGCAGCAGCAGTAGTTGGGATGTCAGCAGGTGAAGGGGGAGGGAAGGGTGTGTGGGAAGAGCAGAGCCACACATGTGGGAGCAAGAGATGCAGCCGATGTTTTGTGGGCTTTAGGGCGCTTAAGTCCAGAAGTAGAAGGTTATCTAGTTCTTTAGGCAAGCTGGTATGTTGTGTTTGTTGTTGTACCTTACGTGAGGTGCGGGGCCTATGGCACTTCTTCGCTGTGGCATATCATGCATGTCAAATCTGACAATGCTGTACAGAAACAGCAGCTGAAGTTGTCACAGGCTTGTCTTAAAAGCAGGAGAGGCAGGGACATGGAGACCAACTGCTGTTAGTGGTATCCAGGGCGCTGGGCTGCAGTGTATGGACCAATCTTGTATGTTGTACAGCAAAAGCAGCAGGAGCTTTCACAGGCATTGTAGTATGCCGGACAGTGTGTGCTGCATGCGGTGCATGTTCGGTTGTGGCACTCCAGCCTAAGCCTCAAGTGCCTAGGGTTTAGCCTTGGCGCAGCCTGCGGCTGCTGCCTGCATTGCTTTATTGGCACGAACGTCACCATGGGTTTGTTTTAATGGATTAGCAGGAGATAATAAATGAGAATATTCACTTCATGTCCCTTGGCAGAGTTGAGGCACAGCATGATCATGCATGAGTTATGATAGACATTTTAGCACGGTCCCATTTGCGTTTGGCAGTAATTGAGCACAAGTGGTTACACTTCGACAATATTTGCTTAGTAGTGTGTTGTGTAGTCCTGATTAGTAGTCGTATCCTTTTGGGTGTTGCCTCTTTGAAAGGGAGGAAGGCAGTTATGACAGGGAGCTAAGAGCTGTACGGTGGAGCTTACAGCTCTGATCCACACAACATCCACTCAGTATATGAGATAGATCACTGCATAGCTTTTTTATTATTATGGTCTTATTAAGAGAGACCACTGCACTTGCGCTCTGGGCCGTGCAGCACCCGAGCATGACTCCAAAGCATAGCTTTTGGGCCGTGCAGCACCCACAACATGACTCCAACATCCACTCAGTATGTACTGTTGTACTGCCAGTACGTGTGCATCAGAAGACACCAGCAAACATGACCTTCACCCAAGCAATAGGTAGATCCGACACCTTTAGTGCTGGGTAATCCGCGGCATGTCTCAGTCTCTTCCGCATTCATCCTTCATGTTACATATATCAAACATGTACAATGCATGACACAAACGTGTTGCAGGCTATGACCACCTGCATGCCACAAGTCATGTTCATGTATATGGAGCATGCCACAGGAATCCTACATAAAGTGCCACGACTTCATGGCACCCACAGCACGCCACTGCAGGACCAAAGCATAGCCCCCCTCCTCAGCGTAGTTCTCTCTCTATATATATACCTCCATGAGGACACTGCAGCGTGCAACGTAATCACATACACAAAGGTACAGCCCCTTGCCAAAGGCTATGCCTTATCTATGAAAACACGTGCACTGTTACCTCCACCAATGAGGGCCATAGAGCTTGGAGGATGAGTATTCAGCAACTCCTGGATGCGTCCCATCAATGGGAGGCTCCATATGCATCAGTGGGCTGCGTATGCATGCATCCTACATACCCAACACATAGCTCATCACCGACTGAACTGGGTCATTCAAGCTGCAGCAGACCACGGCAGCATGCAGATGCGCCATGTGATTGACAGTTGCATGCTTAAAACCATTTAAACAAACAAACCAATTTTAACGTCCGATTTATAAAGAGAGACCACTGCACAGCCCTCTGGGCCGTGCAGCACCCAAGCATGACTCCAAATGCTTAAAACCATTTATGATAGCATAAGAAAACAAATCAATACTGTATTGAGTCATGGATCATGGTAACACATACACGACATACGACAATTCTTTAGCAGCATAGCAAGTCAGTATATGCCATCCACTAGCTTAGCATACTGCAGACTCCCCATGTAACAAGCCAAAGCCAATCTGAAAGGGTCAAAGGTGCAAAGACAAACAGAACACAAACCAACCCACACAAAACCAACCACAGCCCGAATAGGCCCACAAAGCCCCAGAACACAAGGGCACACACACACACACACACAAAACCAACACAAAGAGAGGCAAACCCAGAAGGACCAAGCCCAAATCAGGAAGCTGTTGGCTTACTACACTACACCCCACAGGGCATACCCTACAGAGGAAGACAAGAGCCAGCTGAAGGGCCGGCAGGACGATCGACAGACATGAAAACACAGATGACTATGCAAACAGTACGCGCAAATTTGCAGTAAACACATGCTTGAGACTGCACATGCTCAACATGGCCGAATGCAAAAGAAAATACCTCACGACCCACTTGTAACATCAGACAAGCTACTATGCAGTAGCGTCTCATGCTGTGCCGCATGCACAACACGAAATCACTTGGATCAAAATCAACTCAATCAATGTCAGTACCAGCACTATTGCTATAAGAACACTCCCGTTCTGGCATAATCCTAAATACAAGATCTGTCCCGTCCATAAGCAACTGCTACAGAATCCGAAGCACCACTATTACAGTGCATACACCAGACCACTGACCACCTTTGTAGCCCAGACCCAAACATCAGTTATATGGAAACAACCAATGATCACACGCAGGATACTTTGCAAGGGCCAAGTGGCAACTGATTTAACTAGCAGGATGGAAAAACTGCAACAATGCTTCCATGCACAAGCACAAACACACCGATCAACCTGGGAACACAGGCAGTGAGACATGAGATACCTATAACCTGCTGCCAGCAATGGCCACAATGGACACGAGTCCTGCCTAGCTGTAGTGCAGGACAAACTGCAGATTGTAGCACTACTGACTGCTGTTACTCACGGCAACACAAGCTGTCTTCACCCTCCTACACCCACTCATGCCGGGTGTCGTACTAAACTTTTACCGTGCTTCGCATTTGTAGGCAACCTCTGTCAACCAAATGCGCTTCACCCCACTGAGTCCTAGCGTTTCCACCTTGCAAGGTCAGATGGCCACTGTTCTGTTGGAACACAAAGGAGTCCCCCATGACTGTCCCATTTACCCTTTGCAAGTTTGGCCGCATTACTCTGCGGCCAAGGAATGACTCCACCTGCAGCAGCAGAGTAGAGAAAGGGGACTCATTTGAAGTGTGGGCAGAACATCTGTGGTATAGATGCCAACAGCTTAGCGGCAGTAATGGTAACCCCACGGAGCTCAACGGTAGCATGCAGTCTTTATACGAAAAACATGTGGATGTATGGTAACGATGTGTGCAGGGCAGGACAAGGGAGCTTATGTCACGATGAAGGTCTATTGTGCATAATGAATGATGCAATGCCTTGTTTAGGAGTACGGACATCTCTGCTTATGGAATTTGCTTGCTTAATACGGCTAGCCAATCCCCAGCAATGGCATATGGAGCTCACCTGGATTTCAGGTTCAGACTGCCCAGACTGCTGTGCAAGTCTGACTGCCTGCAAGAGGGATTCCTCTTCAACAGACTGCCGTAACACCTGTGACACAATTGGCAGGCACATGTGAGCATTTTGACAACAAGCATGTACAACAGCCCAAGCATGCACGCATTTTGGGTATATGCAGCACCTCCAATGCTCGGGATCCCTTAAGACCTGCTACAAGGAAATGTATACAATGTTCAGTCTGTATCTGGACCCGTGCCAGCACAAGATGTGCAATGTTTCCTAGAAACACGGAGATTACTAGGAGTGATTGTAGCTGCCTACTCTGTGAAGAGATCACATGGCAAGGCAAGTGATCATCATTGAGGCTGAGCCTGGGTAAAAGTCCAGGACAACTTCTTACTTTCACAATTGCCATCACTTACCTGAGCACCAAGCTGGTCTCTGACCCGCACTGCATCTAATCGGGACTGCGCCGTTGCCCCTCTTACGGTTGCACCTGCTGCTGATACTGCTGTGCACCCTCCCATTGCCACCTCTGCCCATCCTCCTAATCTTACTGCTTCCGGTGCTGCTCTTAGTTGTGTTGGTCCTCTTCTTCTAGCAGATGCTGCTGCTCCTCTTCCTCCTGCTGGTATCCTGGGTGCTGCCAGCCTTTGTCCTACACCTGCTGCTGTCCCTCCTGTCACTACCCCACCCTCGGCTGTTGCTCCTGCTGCAACAACTTCTCCCCTTCCTACGGCCCTTACTGAAGCTGCTGGTGCTGCCGGTGATGGTGGTGGGCCTGATGCTGTTCTCCCATTTTGCCTACCAGCTGGTGCTGCTGCTGCTCCACCCCCTGCCATTGCTGTTGCTGCCTGGCCTCCCTCGCCCTCCGGTTCAGATGGATTCTCAAGACCCTCGTGGTGATCTGCTTCTAGTCTGCGTCGCTTTTGCCCCCCTTTAGTCCCTGCTGCCTGTTTTGTTGGGTTTTTCAAAAGTTTCACCCTAACATCCCCTCGAGCATACTTGCACACTGCATCCAAGCTGCGGGCTTTGGGTTTGCCCACACGCGTTGGGAAAGGGGATGGGAGAATGACACTGCCCAAAGGTATGTCTGCTCCCACAACCTGCTCCTGCTGCTGCTCCTCTGCAGATGCAACTGCCAAAGCCCCGCCCGGCCCCGGCACTAGAACAGCCGAGTCGCCGAGCCGCCACGCCTCTACCACTTTTCCTGCTTCTACAACGCTAATTCCTTGCTCGCTACTCACAGCCTCCACCAGTAGGTAGGCCTGCTTCAGGTTATCTAATGCCCCCCTATCTGGGTTCCCCATTGATGGGTGCTCCTTATACCCTGCTGCCAGGGCCTTGACGGTCTTCTGTTCGTCTGTAACCCCAAGGGGCCACCCCTCCTGCCACAAGCGTACCAAGCAAGGCACCGTAACCACATCTGATGTTCTAGGGCTAAAGAAGGTCAGCTGCTGCTTGTTCGCCGCGTTATTAGCACCATGCACAGCTCCTATGACTGCACCACGGCCTCTAGGTGGGGCTCCAGGCTCCAAACGTTGCAACCCTGTGGTACAGGCAGAGGAGCCTGGCTGGCGGACTGCTGCTGATGATGCTGCATTTAGGTGTTCACGCTTCTGCAGCCCCTGCAAAGCATTGCTGTGCTGCATAAGCATCCCAATGATGAGCTCCTGCAGTGTCAAGGGGAATTACAGGTGTCAGTAATGACACTCAAGCAAGGACTCAATGCAGCAGCACATTCACCACAACATTGATCATTTTCATATGTGACATTGTGCACT
The DNA here is from genome assembly GCA_963556185.1 of Pseudopediastrum boryanum. Taxonomy (NCBI): domain Eukaryota; kingdom Viridiplantae; phylum Chlorophyta; class Chlorophyceae; order Sphaeropleales; family Hydrodictyaceae; genus Pseudopediastrum; species Pseudopediastrum boryanum. The sequence continues at coordinate 5,565,731 of OY744499.1, read as the reverse complement.
GACAACAGCATCAACTGCAGAATGATACCTAATTTGAAAGCCCTTGCAGCAGATGCTAGAGAATATGCTCCATTGACAAGGTCTCTCAATGTGCATCCTAGCTTTTCCACTTTCCTGAAAGCAGAGCCCACACATATAATATGAGGAGCAAGATGTGCATCCAGTATTGCCTTGCATGGAGCTTCTTGCACTTGTCATATCATAATCAAGTGCATCCACATGTTGAAACGCATCAAGAGACAATCTCAAGCCATGCAAAACAGTGGATGACACATACTCCCCTCTAGCTATGTACGCAGTTGTAGCATCGGTACCTCGGCGAGCTGCTGCACTAGCAGTAGGCCCTTGACATGTTCTGTTTGCTGCACCATGTATTCCCTGTATCTGGCGTTGTTGATGGCTGGGTGCTGCATGATGGGATGGTTTCCACCGTACTGTGGGTGAGCAACCAGCAGAGGGAGAGCTTGTAAGGCCTTGGTGCCAGCAACAATGAAGTACTTCGCCACCCCAATAGGCGTGTGGACGGGGTCCCGGGGGTTGTCTCGGTTCCTCTGTGCAACAGATGAGGAGAAATGAGGGCAAGACTTGGGCATCCTACCCATATAACACAAGGATAGCAGACACCGATCAGGACTACAGAACTAACACAATGCTTAAGTTCAGAGTTTATTCGTACCTTTTACTTTTTTCCAAGCAACAAAGCCACAGTGCACATGTCCGTTACTTCACCTCCTTGCCTATCTGCTTCCCTATGCTGCCATAATGTTTAGCTTGGACAAAGCTCGGCCCCAGACCTTGAGATAGACGAGGCCTCACGATTAAGAAATGACCGCCCCCTATCATTGCTGACCACTGTATTGCATTGCCATAGCAGTTAAAGTTGCTAGGCCTTGCAATACCAGTAAACACACACAATGGTCCCAATGGCTGTTAGTTCTTTGGAACAATGCCAACAGGCATGTCTGCCGGATACCAATGAGCAATTGAGAACTCACCTGCAGGAGCTTCTCAAGCTGCTGCTGCACAGTCACACCCGCTGCAGTAACAAAGAGCTTGTCCATACATGATGTTGGAGGTGGAAGAAGGCCCCAGATGTGGTGATGCTCGGTCATGCTCCTGTAGTCTGCCATGAGCAGCATCGCCATAAGGTCAGGCCCATTGAGATAAGACAGGTCAATGTCATCCCGAAGCCACAAGGCATGGGCCAGTGCTTGGTCCCTCGTACCTCTGCAAAGCACAGCAAGCACATGCCAGCAAGAGATATCCCAACGTCAGAGCTACCAATGGATCAGCTACTTACGAGTTCCAGAGTTGCAAGCTAGGTACTAACAATGGGGTGTATAAACAGGCAGGCATGGCATCTGGAAAGCAAATGCCAACTGTTAAAAGGCTGGTGCAGGTACTGTACATATAAAGTGTATAACACATGAGGATATAGCTCCCCATGCATCATGTATGATCAAAATGGCTGATCGCACATAGTGATACCCGGGCACTGCTGTAAACATTATTAGACTTGTTATTAACCAACCTACTATTTAGCATCAATCTTCAGCTTCAACAGTGCTCATGCCGCATCAGATGCACTCACCCTCTCTCTGTAATCTTTTGCACCTCTGACCGTGGCCTGTGGGTTGACTTGCCTCCTATGATATTCACTTCGTCCAGTCCACGCCGATAAGTACTCCGTTGTTCTTCATACTCCATCTTCTCTCCACTGCTGCTGGGGTAGACAGGCATGCTATACCTGTGGATAAGCAGCAACTGTGCTTGGCATCACAGAACAATTGAGGCAGCACAAGGCATAATGATAGGGAGCTGACAGTCCCCTGATACCTGCAAATGATAAGAAATAGCACAGCACGGAAAGTCCAACCATTTGGAGCACTCATATGTTATCTGCTGTATTCCTTGTAGAGTTTAAACATGGGAATATATGTATCTGTAAGGTACTCCCTGGATGCATAGGCTGTGCATGTCGATTAGAATGAGACTTCTTCAATATCTTAGACCGACTCACGGATAGCCACAATGTGCCCAAAACTGTACCTGCCCAATTGACAGCATTAGCTTCTGTAATATACAATAATACTTGGAACTGCTGTGTTCCAGGCTTGCAGCCAAAGCTATTCAATTAATGAACCTCAAGATGCTGCATCCACGTAAACATACCGGTCTTGGTGCCTCTGGTGCGCTTACCATGTTTCAGGTGCAGCTGTGAGATCAGGGAACTGCTCTCTACCTTGGACCCCGTAGCGGAACATCTGGTACAAGCCATCCTTGGCCACAGGGTCCAGGATGGGGTCCTTCTGTGGAATCATACCCTGGTACTGGACTTGGCCATTCTGCAGGACAGTACACAAGAGCTTACTGGTAGCTTCATGAAAGCATGAGATGCAGGCATGACAAGGAGAATGGAAAGCAGAGAGAACATACATGGCAGGGAAAAGCACAGCTGTCAAATGCTGCCAATACCGATGTAAGCTGAAGGAAGGCACTGACATAGGCAGAATAAAGCCAAACCCACATAGAACGTCCAAAGAGCAGGAGAATAACATTGACACTGGCACTCGCTGGACAGGGGCTTACACAATTGGGACGCATGTGTCGAGAAGAAACAATCGCCTGAGACGCCCCTCTCACACACCTGGTTTGTCTTGCCATTGAGCTTCAGGGTCAAGACAGCAGCAGCCTCCATAGGACGGGTCTCCTCATAAGGTTTGACGAACCTATCCGCCAGTTCTGTCTCTCTTAACTCACTACCCCTTGCAGCTATGGCACTCTGAACTGCATACATTGCACTGGCCTGCAAACCATCAATGTTCCCTTGACGCCACCAATTGCTGTGCAGCTGCATGAACTGCTGTTTGGTAGGCTGTGTAGCTAGGGTGTTGGCTTGGCGGTCATTGTGGGATCTGCAGAAACAATGAATTCAGTTGCACGTCAGGACTCCAAATGACTGTAAGGACTCCCAATGGATCTACTCACATCATAATGCGCCTTCCCCCAATAGCAAACAGAATACTCAGGTTGATAAAATCAAGTCATAGCCATACAATGTACCTACGGAACCAGGATTCTACCTACACTCTGGATCTGGCCCTCATGTGATGCAAGCAGCAGCACACCCAGAGTCAGCTAGCTGCTGTGCTCAATGCAGAGGAGGCCCCAGGGCCAAAGCCTGCTATAGGCTGGAATAGTTCTTTTTGATTAGGGCATCTATAAGGCAGGGATCTGCTGATGATCTCCTCGGGGGCTTACCCAGTAGCGAGATGGGAGATGCAAACAATAGAGCAGCAGTAAGCAACAAGGGAAGGGAGGGAGCAGAGGAGAAGGGCAAAAGAATTCAAGGGCGCGGAAGCCACTAGGCATATCGTCTAGTGATACGGTTATAATGCAATACTCACCTTCTCCTGGCTGTAGCCTCCATCCTACGAAAGGTGCCGATGAAGCGGAACAACCTCGGGTGCTGCCTGAGGGTGACATACGGCCGGTTATCGCCCAACAAGAGAAGCTGCACACGCACCAGGTCTTGGGCAGCATTGAGCCAGTTCTTCAGCGCAAACTTTGAGATCTGCACATGGTCAACAATCAAACCAAGCATGCACAGGATGAGGGTCAATTGCCATCATATTATCTTGATTGTTCAAAGAACAGCGAGAGATACACAGATCTGACCCACTGTGCCATTGGGTGCTGTCTGCAGGGGTAGATTTGGGCATGATGCCCTAACAGTGTCTGTGATTCTGGCCATCATGTGTGCAAGGAGCTAATCTAAGACATCAGGGCCTCCAGAGGAGCTGACTTAAAACATCAGGGCCTTCAATGCACATACCTACAGGAATCATGCCACTCACCATGAGTTGTTGTTGCTGGAAGTCTCTGTCCCCTGCTCCTGAAGGTCCTCTTGTGCTAGTTGCTGCTGTCCTCGCTGGGCTGCCATCCGTGCCTTGTGCTGGTTGTTCTATCCATCTGAGAAGCTCGTCTTGGAAGGGCTTCTTCCGATTACCAGGGCGCACCACCACCAAGCCCAGCTGGTTGCACAATTCCTTCAGCTCAACCAGTTTCATCTTCATGACCTTGGCTGTGGTGATCTCCACCTGCGCTGGACCTGGTACTCCTGTACAAGTGAGCAACATGAAGTTTGGTTGCTTGGCGTGGACAAATTGCCACCAAATAAGTTCTTTAGCAGCTCAGGTAACACCAGCAGCCTTGCACATGCAAGCAAAGGAATGCAGAGATTTGGTACCAAGGCGCTGCAGAGTGCTTTCTGGGGTACGTAGCAGAAAGCCACCATCCTTACTGTTGGGGTCACACAGACAAGGCCCTGCTCTTTATGCCTTGTAGTAAATGCTGCCCCTATGTGTCTACACCCATACCCTGCAACTGTCATTTTGTTAGCAGTCAGCTTAACTATGTCGGCTGCTTAGGAGTCCTACCTGTTTCACCAATGATGCGCGCCTCATGCTGAGCCCCATCTGATGCAGCTGTGCAGTGGCGCAGATTGGTCACAGGCACCAGTACACTACGGTTTGCCGTGATGCTGTCTTGCAGGGTCTCGTAGCCATCCTCTTCCACCCATAAGGAACAAGCAGCCACATCATCAGTCAGGGCGACAATATTTCCAACCTGCAGGACACCAATGACTTGTTACTTACTGTGACTACATACTCTAGCATATCATATTATGCTAGGTCTGGTATGTGTGCCACTGTTGCTTTCCTATACTGCTACTTCCTGGTTTTCTATGCTACCAGGGGCCAATCTAAATGGCGTGCATCCAATATATTGCAAGTGCAAGAAGATACATGCATGTCAAGCGCAATGAGATACAGAGTTTGCCGCCAGGAATGCACTTATTGTACCCTGTCTTCTCCATTCCCTTTTTGACAACGAGTACGAACCACTTAGAAGGCTACCACATAGACACTTACCTCAAAGGTTCGATATGTAAAGCACGTGTGGTCTGAGTCGTCCATCACTTCACCCATGGCTATGATCTGTAGCGGCGCACCACCGTCCTGGAGGTAGTCAGGGTTGGCTGACATGATGGCGACTTGATCACCCGGCTGATAATCATCGTTACTGAACTCAAGCAGTGCTTCTGTCATTTCTGCTGCTACTGCTGCTTCATTAGCATCTGCTTCTGCACCTGCCTGCCCACCCTCTGCTTGTGTTGCACCTCCTTGCAGTCCTTCTGCTTCTGCCTGCATAGCTTCTTCTGTACTCCTAATAAGCTGCTGGGCACTGATAAGGTCAGCAATCTTCTTGCCCTCCACAAGGGCTTGAAGAATGGTAACCATCACATCTCCTGTAAGTTGGAGGAAGGTGGCAGGAGCAACTGCATCCACACCCACATCAGGGACATAGTGTTGACGGAGCTCACCTGCCGTGTGCATGGCACGTAGCACTGCCTGTAGGTAGAGCAAAAAACAGTGTCTCATATATACGACTGGCAATTGTCCACTTACAGCCAGCCCTTCTAATCCCAGTTTGCTTTTGTAGATGCTTTAAGATGCTCCTCTACTCCTATGAATTATGCCAGAGCAATCACTGAGGCATAGCATTACATGACAGAGTATTTGGCATAGCTCATTAGACACAGAACGTTGGCCCCGCAACGTGAGCATCACTGCCATGACTAGGCTTGTATATCGTGGTCGCTCTGCATGATTCGGTGCTTACACCTTGCTAGAGCTGCATGCATTTCCTCCGTACCAGGCTGCTCTCTTGCAAAGGCCAATAAAGGTTGCTGGTCTTGGGAGGCCTGACAGTGATATCCCTCTTGAGTTCCGAGGTTCATTGAAGTATGCCCCTCCTGTAAGTGCAATGGACTTGTCAGAGTTGTCATACTAAGAAGATGAACGAGCTATGGCAAATTTGGCAGGACTTCGGGACTGTCAGGTGCAGTTGGTGCAGTTGGTTGCTGGACTAGTGATCTTACCAAACAGGTGCAGGCACATCCTCTGGCAGCTCTATGCTGAAGCTTGAAAGCACAGTTCGCGGGGCCTGATTGAGAACGGCCAGCAAACGCTTACGAGCAGAAGGTCGCCTGTTCCGCTGCGGTTGGCCACCTCCATCCCCTTCGACGTCGTCCTCAAAGAGCAGCTCGACAGCTGTGTCCACCCAATCCTGATCACCCGCTCCGGTCAAGTCATCTAGCTCCTCTGCCTCCATGCCTTGCTTGCAATGCACCACTCACAGGGACGGCATGGCATGGCAGATGTGCACGAGACAAGTTACCCCTACGGGTCGCAACCATGGGCCGGCACAGCACTTGTGATCCACCTAGTACGCGTTTGCTTTTGAGGAAACCACGGGAATACTGCAGGTTTTTTGAATAAACTCGGTGCCCGCCAGAGTGACTCGAGTAGGCAGCGGTAGAAGCGGTTATCTCCAGCTAGTGCGACCCGGTACAGGTAGGCACTGGCAGAGGTAGTAAGTAAAGCCGAAGTCAGCTTCGGCTTTTATTAGTACCTCTGGCACTGGGCTGCCTACCGGCAGGTGAGGTGAACCGGTGCCTACTCAAGTGCCTACCACCGGGGGCTATTTGCTGGATATAAAGACTTGGTCAGAAGGTGCCCGTTGCAGGATTCGGTGCCTGACATTTTTCCCATGCCTTGTCCAAAAACATATATGCCTTACTCTCCACCATCTCTTCATCAAAATGCCCGCAGGTGTGAGTAACGGAGCAGTGGCTGGCTGCGGAGCCCGACGTGGGGCAAAGTGCGTCTCAGCTTGGAGGCGAGTCAAGAGGGTACTAGCACTTGTGTGGTATCTGGGCCCAACGCCAATCCTGTGCATCTCCGCAGCATGGCCACTGGTCAGGGCTGCCCTCGGCCCTACTCTTAGTAGTAATTCTCGCGACTGCATTGCGACCATTCGCTAGTTGCCCTCTTGCTCTGCAGACGAAGAAGAAGGCAGCTGATAAGTCCGATTCAAGGCTTTGGTAGAATGTGTGGCATTCTAGCGGTGCTCTTCAGCACTGATGACAGCCCAGCTATGCGGGCGAAGGTGCTGGCGCTGAGCAGACGGCAGCGACACCGAGGTCCTGATTGGTGGGTGCCTTGACAGGATCAGACGGTCCAACATAGACCGTGCAAACTTTTCGTAGTCGCGTATCATCTTGCTGGCGCACAGCCGAAATCGAACCAGCACTTGCACCTCCCGTACAGGCCTGCCGCCTACTGAGTTGAAGGTCCTGCTGGCCGAGGTAGCAACTGCAGCATTATAGCATGTTTTGCGCGTGGGAGCTCATGAACCGCCCGTGAGTGAGTTCTGCAGGCGATTGTGTCGTCCATGATGTATGGCGATTGTAGCTCGAGCTGCTATAAGTTTGGCTCTCAGTTTATACCATTAAGCATCAATTGAACTGCCCTCAGGTCTGGCATGCATCAGTGGGGCAACAGCTTCATGGCCCATGAGCGGCTGGCCATCATTGACCCCACCTCAGGAGACCAGCCACTGTTCAATGAAGACAAGAGCATCTGTGTGGCTGTCAATGGTGAGTCGATTGTGCAGGATCTTAGAGAAGAGCCATTTTAGTGGGAGGATGGGGTAGGACAACGAGCAGCATTGCAACAGGATGATTTGCAACAGGATGATCTTCCACTCTGGGACCATCCCTTTCCCACGCAAGTTGCGATCCTCTGTGAGCTTTATAGTTGGCACTTGACGTAGTGCGGAAGCGTAACCAGGGTGCCCTCGCATAAGAGAGCCAGATGCATTGGGGCCTTCCTGGCAGGGCATGCAGGTGGACCGCTCGGAGGCAACAGCATGACCATGCAGTCTAGAAAGGTTTTAGCAGCTTGGAATGGCTTTGCTCATGACAGTTGCAATGGCTGTCGGTTATGGAGGTTTCTGTACACAACAAAATAGGGTAAGTGAGGGAAGTACAGTCAAGTAAAAGCTAGGCCAAGAGGCAGCCTCTTAGCTGCATATCCGTGCTTTGCACATTTAGCCAGTTGGGTGATCTGACCTTGTCCTTGTCTTTGTCACTTGCATCAGGTGAGATCTACAACCACCAAGCCCTGAAGTCCCAAATTAAGGAGAAGCACCCGACCAAGAAGCTTGCCACCGACAGTGACTGTGAGGTGGGCGGGTCTGCTGCTGCTGAGTGGTGGTGGTGGTTGTCATATCTGTGTGGCAAGAGGCAGCAGCGTGCAACTGCAGCTCACCAATGCTCAGGAATATGGTGTATCCCAACACACCTCACCTCGCACACATGCCGTCCCTTGTCCCATCTGTCTCTGTGGCTGAATTAACACCCTTTTGCTGATGGTGTTCCCTTAAGCTTGCTGGGTCGGAGGCGGAGTTCTATACCTAGCAAGTTGCCCGCGTTGTCATGGACATGACATGCAGACGGCGACATGTGGTGACTTGTAACACTTGCCCCACCTTCCTCCTTGCTCCTGCCCCTTCTCTTTATATAGATGCCTCTGCAAGTGTTGCTTCCCCCTCCCAGGTGATCAGCCATCTGTACGAGGATTATGGTGAGCAGGTTGCAGGCATGTTGGATGGCATGTTCTCCTTTGTCATCTTGGACAAGAACACCAACAGCTTCTATGCGGCACGGGACCCCATTGGCATCACCAGCTTGTACATTGGGTGGGGGAAGGATGGCAGCCTCTGGGTTTCATCAGAGATGAAGTGCATCAAGGAAGACTGTGCACGGTGAGAGCTCTTCGAACAGGAAGGGAGATGGGAGGCCAAACGGGAGCAGGGGAAAAGGCAGGGTATTACGAAGCAGCGATGTTGGGTGTGGGGGCCAGTGGTGCGGATGGACGAACACGTGCAGAAGGGGTGTTGGAGAAGTGTGAGAGGGATGGACAGGCTGGTATAGTGGTTCAGGCTGCGACGGTAGGATGCAGTCTGATTAATTGTCTGATTGAGGTTGAAGGTGACCGAACGCTTGCAGTTTTGGTTGATGGGCTTGGGAGAGTCGAACACCATGCACACTTGAGGGGATCGCCATCATAGGACCACGATTGCTAGTGCTTGACGAGCAAGCGGTACAATGAGGGGACGGAACTGGGTTATTGAGCTTTAGGTGTGGAAGCAATTGGGAGTAGCAACAACCACAGAATGCCGTTTTGCAGCAGACATACCTGCTGTTCTTGACCTGACGGTTCTTATGAAGTCGTCTTTTTAAGGTATCTGCTTAAGACTAAGTCTGGTGAAAGCGACATCACTGCGCATTACAGAACACCGGTGATGCGTGCTGGATGCAGGTCGTTACGGGTGTACGGTTGCAAACCATGATTCATTCGCAACTATTCTCCCTTGCCCCTGCTGCTGCTGCTTCTTGCCCAGGTTCCAGCAGTTTCCTCCTGGGCACTACTACAGCAGCAAGACTGGCAGGTTTGTGCGTTACTACAATCCAAGGTTCTACCTTGACTTTGAGGCCCAGCCACTGCGCTGCCCCAGCACTCCATATGACCCAGTGGTGCTAAGGCATGCCTTTGAGACAGCTGTGGAGAAGAGGCTCATGTCAGATGTGCCTTTTGGTGCGGGGGCGAATCCGGGAAGACAAGGCAATAGTGGCCCCTTTGTTGGAGATTTTCCGTGTACTCCAGCCATTCCTGGCTGTACAAAACTGTGCTGCACCACCATGAAGCTCATTAAAAGAAGACATATGTTGTCATATGTCGAAGTTAACCTGTATTCTGTTCCACCTCGCTGTTCCTTGTGACAGCTTGAGGTGCGGGGCCTATGGCAGTTATTGCTATGGCATATCATGAAATGTGATAATAACAGAAGGAGGACAGGGGCATGCTTGGCCAGAGACGCAAACTTTGGTTTGGGCCATGGAAAGCAGACGAGCTGATGGAGTGCCATTAGTGCAAATGCACCCAATTTGGAAGGAGTGAGCCTGATGAGGATGCCAGTTGGTCACATACGAGGGAAGCATGGGGTGCGAGTGAAGCAGAAAGCATCGAATGCTGATCATCTTATGGTCGTGCTGGTCCTTGCCATGTTGCTGGTGCTGTAGGCCCAGTACAAGCTTTAGACTCACAAAGCATCGCACTTGAAAGGACAGCATAGTAATAGCATTCGGAAGGACACAGAATAATGTCTCTTGCGGTATTGACACTGATAGGTTGCAGATCAGGTACAGATGTTGCCATCGTGTTTACAGGAAGTTGTGCCCCCAATGGAGCATGTGCCCTGCCGCTGTAGGTGTGCTCCTGTCTGGTGGTCTTGACTCGTCCCTTGTTGCCTCCATTGCATCTCGCAAGATTGGCCGGGAGGGCAATGTGTGGGGTAAGCTGCACAGCTTCTGTGTGGGGCTTGAGGGATCTCCAGACCTCTTGGCAGCACGGGAGGTGGCAGGCTTCCTGGGAACAGATCACCATGAGTTTACGTTCACAGTGCAGGTTGGCGGGAGCGGAAAAGGGAACGAGCAATGATAGTGCGTCTAGAATTTCAAGCCCACAACCACTTCCTTTGTGAGACTGTTCTGGAAGTGCTCAGTGCACTGAAATGACTAGTTGCCCATTGACACTGGTGAACACCCTCTTTCGAGTTTTTCAGCGTAACATGGGGCCTGTAGGTTGCTTACAACCAAATTGTCCAGCTGACAAGAAGGGAGCTGTGTGGGTTGTACTAACAAGTTTGTGTCCCATGTAATCCAGTCATGCCTGGTTTCTTGTGCTTCATATTCAAAGCAGATTGTTATTGACAATTGAGCTGCGAAGATTTCATGACCTGTACTGTATGCTCATTTGCATAGCAGGTACTACGGAATGGGGTTGTGGAGCTTTACTTTAGCATTCGTAAGGCAAGCTGAAGGCCCCTAATGCATGGCGATCATCGGGGGGAAATGGTAATCCAATGAATGTCCAGACATAAGGCAGTCACCTGTCATGTGTGGAAGGGTTCAGCCATGTTGTGCTTTTCGATTGTGATTGAAGAAGCAACATACCAAGGCATAAGGCCACTCTCTCTGACTGTGCAATTTGTGAACATGCGGTGGTACTGCATGTGTAGCACGCAGTGGTTGTTCTCGAGGATGTCTCCTCAGCTCCTATCTTGTGCTGTGGCAGGAGGGCATTGATGCCATCAGTGATGTGATCTACCACATTGAGACGTACGATGTGACCACCATACGCGCCAGCACCCCCATGTTCCTCATGAGCAGGAAGATTAAGGCCCTGGGTGTGAAGATGGTGCTCAGCGGGGAGGGAAGTGATGAGGTGTTTGGAGGATATCTTTACTTCCACAAGGCGCCCAACAAGGTGAGCAGGGGCACTTCGGGTTTATCCTTTGGATAGCTCAACCTTACCTAAGAATCAGGGGCAGAGTGGCGGAACAGCGGGATATGGCTATTGAAAAGGCCTGTGTCAAAACTGTGGCAAGGAAAAGTTGCTAATATGAGTATCCACCTATGCGAAGCCCCAACAGAATCAAGAGATCCGCATTCAACCTTCCTTTGAAGTCCACAAATAGGGTGTATAGTCTGCCTGTTTCTTGGGGACTGGCGGCATGTTCTGTCATTCGATGTAGCTTTTATGCCTTAGGCTGCTTGGCCCCCTGCCCCAGTCTGGTTGCTGCATGTTTTGCACTGTCCTGAACAGGAGGAGTTCTTTCAGGAAACGGTCCGTAAGGTTCAGGCGTTGTACCAGTTTGATTGCCTGCGTGCTAACAAGGCCACCATGGCATGGGGCGTTGAGGCACGGGTGCCTTTCTTGGATAGGAACTTCCTGGATGTGGCCATGGCTATTGACCCGACTGAAAAGATGATCAACAGGGCAGCAGGTAGGGGAAGTTGTGAAACTGGGAAGTGACACAGCAGACAAATGGCACGGGGTAGGAGGCCAGTGCTTCAGTTTGCGTCTTTACGTTTGTCAGGGCGGAAGTCGCAGTACATTCGGTCACAGTTTACCACTCTGTGACTGAGGTACTCTGCACACTACTTCTTCAGAAGGTAGAGAGAGGGGCAGCAAACATGATCTCTTGAAAGATTGCTAGAGGATGGCCTTAGTAGGATGTTCAGGGGATCTGATGGTGTAGGAGGGGTGAACAAGGGCTTTGCAAGAGGTTCTGTAGTGCGCTCTGAGGGTTGGTCAGCCCCTGCTAGTACCTACTGTTTGCAAGGCGGCATATGTACGCATAAGCAATGAGCTGGATGTTACTGTGTGCGTACTCATATGGGTCAACATGTGGTAATAAGCTCATGTATGGACCAGTACCATCCTACTGAAATGTATGTCCTACATGATGGTGGTACCTAATGTGCATGCTGGCGTGTGCTGTGGCGCCAGGTCGTATAGAGAAGTACATTCTGCGGAAAGCCTTTGACACCCCCGAGTCTCCTTACCTGCCTGCCACTGTGTTATGGCGTCAGAAGGAGCAGTTCAGTGATGGTGTGGGGTACAGTTGGATTGATGGACTGAAGGAACATGCAGCACAGGTGGTGTCAGACCAGCAGATGGCAGCAGCACCACACAGGTGAGGGCCAATGCACTGAGGAGAATGAATTATTGATACTTGTCGTTGCTATGGTCCATTTTGAGGCAATCAATAGGGCAGAGTGTGCGCACAGGCGCATAAGCAGCAGCATGCTGTTTCATCGCCCTTGCGCAACCCTCTTGGACCAAGCCGTGTTGTCCTCGTCGCAAGCGTGGTTGTCTTTTTTTGGCCCGAATTGAGCATGCAGCATTCAAGATGGCGATTGGGAGGGAAAGCATAAATGGCTGGTTCACTTATTATGACATTGGTTGCTTGATTGCTCACGGGGTTGATTGCAGTTTCAAATCAAGGGTGGACTTTAGCAAACTACCTTGTCAAGGTATCCCAAGATTGATCGAGGCATTTGATTGGACATGGCAGGGGCCAGAGCAAATCCTTATGTTATGCTGGACTGCAGAAATGGTCGCACCCGGTCTTGCACCCCATACTCATAAATGCATTACCAGCCTCTGCAAAAAGTCTATGGATGTATTTGCGGTAAGGATGCTTGGACCATGGTTGCCTGGTCAACGTGGGGTCTTAGTGCATAGTAAAGAGCGGATCAAACGTCGGGGGAAGCTCTTACATAATTTTGGGAGCGATCTGCATTTGCAACATGGTCCTGCTCTCATGCCTGGCCCACTGCTTGAGTGGCAATGACCTGATCGTGTTGCACCTGATGTCATGCTATCGGTCCCAGATAAAACCCTTAATGCTTCGTCTAACAATGTCTGCACGCCTGCATTAACATTTGAGGATGGGTTTGAGTATAAGATGTACGCATCTCTGGAGCAGCTGATGCCCGGCAATTGTGCAGTCAACATACAGAACCAGTGGGCTTTGATTGTAGCTTTTGATAGGGCATGTACAAGCAGTAAGGGTGAAACCAGACGACCATATGGTTGTTCTTCTCACATTCGCCGTTGCAGCCTGACAATCAAGCAGGGGAAAACCCAGGGTCAACCAAAGCTTTCTCTTTATCCGACTTGATCACCCAAAGGTGCAGGCTGAGAGCTGTACTGTACCAAATTGGGCCATCATGTAGCGCTGAGTGCTTGCACGTTATCCACTCAGGCATACTATTCCATGGTCACTCACTTCAGTGCAGATTACAGGGCATCGGAGCGATGCCTACCAAACCTGATGTCCTGCCTTCTTGCCAGATCCTGATAAGAACATTGTTTTAAGACAGGTTGAAGTCATGAGTTGGGTCCTGCACGGCCCGGAGAGGGCTGTGCAAAGGTCTCTCTTAACAAAATACCAAAACACAATACCAAATCCACCCTAGGCGGGGAGGCCCAGTACCTGGCAAGCTGTTGTGCTTGCAAGCATGGATCGCCCTTATTGATTTTTCATCACGGGTCTGGGGCTACCAGGCAGTGAGGGATCTTGCAAGAAGGAGAGTAAAGGGAGGGGAAAGGACCATTAGCCACTCAGCAATTCAAGGACATGGGATGCATGGGCATGGTAAGGGGTAATAGCAACAGGGGAAGAGAGTGGTGGGAGGTCGTGGGTAACGAGGGAAGGGCACTATGGCAGGAGGTCGAAACGGGATGCTGCATTCATTTTTTATGGACGTCCGTGCATACCGGTGGGAAAGCATAGATAGCTAGCTAGTGAGTCAGTCAGTTTTGCGATTATTTAGGAGGCATTCCCCTTGCAACGCTTCAAGCTGTTTGAATATCCATTACGCAAACACGAACCTTGTAAGACATTAGAGTCTCTAGCAATCCTTTCAGTCAAGGTAGGGAGGTGGGGAGGGTCATCAACTTCGGACCCCATGCCCATGAAACCCCTGTAACTAAGGACATAGGGGTTTTGCCTTCGATCCCTGCCTGATTCAAGCCCGGTAAAGCTGTATGGGGCTCTGCTCCTTATTGAGTGTAGGCTCATAACAAATTAACATGTCTCTTGTTTATGTATCTCATACCGATATACAATTTGAGCATTACAGTATATTCTGGGCAGCAATTAGCAGGAGGACGATGCCGAGTGGTGAAAAGCTGTGGAAGCTGCAACTTGTAGCTTGGCAGTGTCTTTAGCTATGCATTCATAGTCCGTTGCTAATGTAAAGCTTATGTTCAGCCTTGCTGCTCTCCGTTGCATGGCAGTGCGAGTTGGGAATCTTTGCTCTCGGAACTGAGCACACAACACAAGCATGACAAGCATATGTTTAGAAGTGATACAGCATAACAAGCATGTGAGATATGCCATAACTTTGCAGTCCTGCAGCGGATGTTTATACCTGGAGCATATCGCTTACAAACCAGCTGTTTGTCTGTCGCAGGTACCCTGACAACACTCCTCGCACCAAGGAGGCGTATTTCTACCGCAGCTTGTTTGAGACCCACTTTCCCTCGAAGGCAGCAGTCGACAGTGTACCAGGTGGACCTTCCGTGGCATGCAGCACAGCAACAGCAGCACTGTGGGATGCAGCCTGGGCGGGACAGGAGGATCCCTCAGGACGAGCTGTAGCAGGGGTACATGATGATGCATACAAGAAGTAGATGCAATCACCGAACCATTTGGTGTAGCCGTTCTTGCTGTTGGTGTAGAGATGAATGCAGCAATGCCACTCTCTGGAAGTTGACGAGCAAGGCTTCTAAATCGCTTGGCTTGCTGCTGACTGGGTCCACTGGTCAGTGCACGGCAAGTCGAAATGGGCTGGCCTGACATACATTTGCTAGCAAGGGATCTATGGTGGGCTGATGGCAGCGATTGGGCTATATGCTTTGACAACCTGATGATTAGCCTCTTCTTTTTGGACCCATCCGATGGTGTGTTTGGTCGTTTCGACCTAGCAGCCCTTTGCGGTTGCCGCACCTTAAATTTTTGTTTGTTTGTTTGTTCATGTTTAGGACCTCATGTTTAGGCATATATTGTCATACATGTCGAAGTTTACCCGTATTCTGTTCCACCTCGCTGTTCTTTGTGCCAGCTTGAGGTGCGGGGCCTATGGCACTTATTGCTATGGCATATCATGAAATGTAATAGCCTCTTCAGACAGCTGTGCGATACGTTGTGTCCCGTGGTGCGCAGCAGCAGCAGCTTGCCTATACAGGGGGGTCAGCTGCTGCTGCAGCCTCTGCACTCGATATGAGCGTTGCCTTGACTTTTAAGGGATTGATTCGGCCACTTTCCACGTTGGTTGGGTATGGTGCATATATCCCTCTGTAGTGCGGGGCCTATGGCACTTACTGCTATGGCATATCATGAAATGTAATCCCTCTGTAGTCACTGTTGAGTCACGGTTTGAAAGTTTGAAAGTAGTCTTTTGCATGGTTACCGTTCTATGGAACCGGGTCTGCCTACTCGCTGGTCATTTGGCTGGCCATATGGAGGACAGCAGAACGCCTGCATTTAGCACCAACCCTGTTCTATGTTCCCAAGCATTGGCAAGTGATGAAGGAGTGACAACGGGTTACACCGTTCTACGCCAGAGTGCGTTCTACGCTGCAGTGCACATGGAGCAGTCCAACTTTGCGCACAGCTGCTTTATGTCCGCGTGAATGCATCACAACCATAAATAATACGACGGCACGGCTCATCGATGGTGCCCAGCCTCGCCAATGGTTGGTAGGCCCGTTTGAGCGGCAATCCTTAAACCGTCCTGGGCTAGCCACCTCGAGTACGTAATCATCCTCCAGGAACCTTTTTGACACTTTTGCTACAACGTACCAACTAGCTTTTCCCGTTTACCGCTCGCGGAATTCCAAGTGTCCTTCTGCCCTTCGGTGCCTGCCGTTCTGCAGTTGAGGCCAAGTGTAGGTGTGTATGCTGGACTACTGGAGTCAGTGTTCGGTTGACACGTCCGTAAACATGTTGTCAAAATGCTGTAGTTGGTGGCATCCTTCGTGTACTCTTCACAACCCGAGTATCGCAAAGCCATGGGCAAGCTCGGAAAAGTTAGGGTCATCAGCAGCTGCAGGCAGCCAGGGCTGCACGGGCCATGCAGGATGTGCAGATGCGCTACAGGCAGCACCAAAATCTTGAGGCCCCTGTGAGAGGGCTATTACACCGGTAGGACAGGGGTTCTACGGAGCCAGCGGTATCAAACCAGACCGTATTCTGAACACAGCTCTGCGCTTTACCTGAGGGCACATCTGTTTACGATAGGCTTAAAGCATATACTAGATGCCTCTACTCTGCTCTACTTTGCGCTCAAGGTGCGTGGGGTGGCATCGCCACATGGCACAGGTATCCCTTCGCCCAAAGATGGCGCACGTAAACCAACGCGAAAGGCAGAGCAGGAATGCTTGATACCTATACAAACGATTGGGCAACACAAGTAAACAGGACCTGACAATCGATCTGGTCTACCAGGGCCCCCCTGCCCAGGTAGTTCGAGCATGCACGCTGGTCACCGAGTATATCGAATACAAGGAAGCTTTCCCGGAGCGCTCTTCCCAAACTATCAAGGGTTCATTTACTTACACACACGTAAAGCGACAAGCTGGCAAGACAGCGTAGGGATGGTTTACTGGGATTGCCCTGGTTCTACGGGGCTCTACGGGGCTGTAGCGGTTCTACCGGTGTAATAGCCCTCTGAACCCGGACTGCGGACCTCAACGAGCAAGATCCTTTGGTTAGTGAGTCGTTCCCACAGTACGCACCTAAAGGCATCCGTAACGCATGTGGCTAAGCCAGTGCCTGAGCAAGTTTTGTGTCTGAAAAAGGGGCTAGCCACTACAGTTACTACATGTCTCACTTTTCAGAGCCGCTCTGTAGACCCATGTAGTAGATTGTAGTAAGGCTGAACTACAAGACAAGTCACCTCAACTACCCTGACCATACACTTACTACACTTTTTCCAAAATGGGCTGTAGCATGTAGTAGCATCTGCCTGTGAAAGGGTACTTTCTCTTGTAGTTTGTAGTAAAATGTAGTAATCATTGCCAATAATGACCCAACAATTACTACAAAACAAATAAAAACATTAGAAGTTTACTACAGTTGCTACATGATTCCCTTGGACCTGAGTAGTATGTAGTAAGGATTGCCCTGGGGGAGTCAACTTCCTGTGTAGTTTGTAGTAAAATGTAGTAAAAGACTCATCCTGAGCATACAAAACATGAGCATCATGATTCTGCTTTTACTACAAGCAACTACACAACCATCTGGACGGCTCTGAAAATTGAGACATGTAGTAGCTGTAGTGGCTAGCCCCTTGTCTGAAAGGCATGTTTCATGGTCAGCTGCGCGGCGCTACATTTCGCCCCTGTGGCACAGACGGAGTGCTGGCCATGAGCAGAGCAGTTGTATGCGTACAGGCAAGGAGTAGTGCAGGTATATACATCCTATTTAGAAGCAAGCAAACTCAGCTGTCGTTGCCTCTGGGGTGCTTAAATGATGATAATTAATTAATGATTATGATGTAATCGTAATCGTAAATCATATCATAGCTGCAGAACATGATGCATGCCCTGTTCTGGCACATCAGACAGCATGCATGAGCAGATTCCGTAAGAATGGGCACCTAAAACAGTGACTTTGCAATATTGCATTACACCAACAGTAAGAACGGCTACACCAAATGGTTCTTGTACATCTCCAGCCCGTGGTAATCGTCATTACCGTTCTCAAACACAAAAGGACACGGGGGGGAGGGTCTGCGGTTGGATCATCACGCAATGCAATCACATTCTCATAACACCAATTTGGCAACCGGATGCTGCTGGAAAGGATCATAGAACTGGACTGAGCATACTTATGGTCAATGCTCACATTCCATGGGCGCTTGAACCGGTTTCTGAACCTCAGGTACTCAGGCCCTCGCCCCCGACTCATGGCCACATACAACAAATGGAACGCAAAGACAAAGTCATCAGTATCAAGGAGGACATAATCCAAAGTGGAATTGCACGACAGTGAACCTCCACTTCAGCATGCGTTGATAGGGATTTGCCACCAGCATCAACACAAGGCCGTTTTGCAGGTATTGCTGGGGACCTTTTAACGGGTCATCCTGCAACAGGTGGGGTCGGTGCTATCCCTCGGATGCAGCATATTCTCGCCCGGCATGCTGTATGGGGTGTTCGCCTCATGTTGGGTCAGAGCAGCATACCCTGGATACATGTGGCCAGGTACCTTTTAGTCCCTCAGGGTAATTCATGTCCTGCATGTATGGGGTCATTTGGGTATTTCGATGTGCGCCAATGGCATCAATCAAGGCCTACGGGGCGCCCTTTACCTCTAGCTTTGCGACGGCTTGTAGCAGGTTTGCGGGCTTTGCCAGCCATGCGTAATATTTTGCCACTTCAAGGTTTAGGCTTGTGGTGCAGAGATGATTGCACCTTTGTGGTGCAACCCTTTCTTAATGCAAGGTACTGCACCAATGGCAGGTGAAGAGCTGTCTAGGCAGGGTTTGGACTGTCTTCTTTTGGAGATCTGGCAGAGCTTCGGATTTTATCTACGATTTGGGCTGCACTGACAGCTCTGCAGGAAGTGCGTGATTGTACGTCATATGATGTCTATCAGCAGCAGATATGGCCCTTTTGGTTGCAAAGGGACCCGTGGTTTCAAGGTATGCAGTTTGCAGAGGATCGCTTGCAAGCATTAGTGGATGCTATTCCTGCAACGTGGAGGGTTGCTGCGGTTATTGGGCAGGGTGTTCCTGCATTGGCGGTTCCTCTCCCATCCACTGCTGTTATTGTGCATACACTTATGCTTGATCGCCTTGGTTGGGCGCACCCAACTGTTGCTGCTCGGCCTATTGGTTTGTCTGCTCTTACGGTCAAGCCGGCCACACAGTTGCAGCTGCAACCTGTGTTTGATGCACGGGAAGCAAAGCATATGGCGTTTTTGTCTGAGGCATGCCATGGTTTGGGTGTGGCTCAGCATGCCCAACCAAAGGACCTGCGGTGTCTGTTGAAGGTTTTGTGGAGCATTCCATGGGACAATCAGTGCAAAGAGTTCTTTTGGAGGTTTACGGTAGATGGTTTGCCTACAGCCGCACGCATGCATATGTTAGGAGAGCCTTGTGCAGTGTGTGACCATCTTGCTCCGGACAGGGGACACCACTACTGGGAATGCC
Source organism: Pseudopediastrum boryanum (assembly GCA_963556185.1). Classification (NCBI taxonomy): domain Eukaryota; kingdom Viridiplantae; phylum Chlorophyta; class Chlorophyceae; order Sphaeropleales; family Hydrodictyaceae; genus Pseudopediastrum; species Pseudopediastrum boryanum. Next base: position 5,546,248 of record OY744499.1, on the reverse strand, counting down.
CGGTTGCCCAAGCTGTTGTTCAAGAGCTGCAAAGGGTTTTGGCAGGTATTGGGGGTGAGCCACTCAGGCGAGATCATGTTTGGTTGGCTCGCCGCCCTAGCCCACATTTATATAGGGGTGTGTGGGTTGTTGTGGGTTGTTGTGTGGGTTGTTGTGGGGAGCGCTATGTGTGCCCGCTGCATCTGTCTGCATACCTTTTCACACTGTGCCTAGGCCGACCGCTTGTGTGTTTCGTGTCATCATGACCTGCATAATTGCTATGGGCTACCGGCGTGCGTGGCCGGTTTATGTCATTTGCATGCTCCGTCCGCTTGGCCGGTCTGACGCGGCTTGCACTTTTCGGCCGGGGAACATCACTTGAAGGTCAGAGCTCCGGTGTTGGTTTGCATTCATCCTTCATATTGTTGGTTGCTTATGGCAGTGGGCGTTTTTGAGGCCACTGCCATATGCATATTTTGCTAGCATTCTTATGTCATGTATTGGGTGTGTTTTGCGTGCCGTGTCTTGCTTGTCAACAGTGAACTGAGGCTGGGCCTGCTCCATATGCAGGTGGGCTTAGATGATGTCGAAGGGGCAATGCTTTTGTGGCCTTTTGGATGCTCTGGAGGAGCTTCATACAGATAGGTACCTTTCTTTGCACCGCATTTGCATTTTTTGCATTTGATTTGCAGCACGTTGCTCTGGCAGTGGCCTCACTAGTCTATGCATGCACGTGTATTTATTCGCATCGGTACTATCCTGTATGCAGCTCCTTTTGTAAATTCTAGAGCAGCTCTTGTTCCTGGCAGCACACAGCACGCTTACTAGTAGGCACAGTCTATCTCGGCAAGCATGCTGCTTCACCCCAGCACCCGCAGGTGGTCACCCTAGCAGCTCGACGCGCAACCGTGCAGGAATCGGGTCTGCCTACTCGCTGGTCATTTGGCTGGCCATATGGAGGACAGCAGAACGCCTGCATTTAGCACCAACCCTGTTCTATTGACAGGACGTCGGGCAGCAGTGACACCGGTGCCGAAGACTGCCGACTGCGAGGAAGACTGTGTCCTATAGGCCATCCCAGGCTGCGCTTAGGGCGTCTATGTGAGCGCCTCCGTCAGTAGCACAAGCTCAGCGGCTTGCAGAGGGGCAGCAGGCGCGGAAGGAGCGGACGCTGCGATGGACACTCGCTTCCGACCGGTTTTCCCGAAATAACTTTTGCCAGCAAGCATCTCTGTGCCTAGCATTCTGCAGGCGTGTCTTTTTTCTAATAAAGGACTTCGCCCCAAGATGGCTGGCCCCGGTTATGGTGTTGGTTTTGTGCAGCAAGCCTCATTTGTCTATAGCCTTTGCAGTGCAAGGGTGCAGGTCTGAAGGGGGTAACATCGGAGGAAGGCAATCGATGGGCACCACCTGCATGCAACTGCTGCTGCACTTGCCGCTGGGCTACAGTTGTGTAAGGGCTACATAGCGTGCTGCGTCCACTTTACACACTTATTAGCATTAGCAAGCCAGATTGCGAAGGAGAAGCAGTGCTGATGTAGAATGAATTGAACAAGGCAAAGCATTACAAGTAACCATACAGGTTCCTGAGAATGTTGCAGTAAAACGGCGTTTGGTAAAGCTTCACAGGTGAGCTCTTTATACTGTGTAAGCCTATTTTATCATGTGCTAAAAGGATGCTCTGCAAAAACCAGAACCGGGTGGGCTGGGCAAGGTCCAAGAGTTCTCATGTGATGGAAGAACTCAAGTGCGTGAAGCGTGGTGCATGCAGGAAAAAGACGCAGTTCACCATGCAAGCCCCCGACATGCAGCAATAATGAGGCTTACTGATGGAGTATCCTTCCTCTGCTGCCCCACGACGCTGCTTGAAACGTTCATGGAACGTAAGATATCGCAAGGACCCTTGAAGCACCTTTAAATAGCCAGACCCCAGTCTTTCCTTGCTCCCTGGCTATGCCAGCTGATCTGCACTACCTCGGAGTCGCATAGACATACACATAGTAGCTGAGTCAACTACTAGTGGCCGAGGAAGTCGCCGCCGGTGGCGCACGCACCTGCCCATGTAGCCTATGACCGACAGACGGATCACTAGGACTACATGACAGGCTGCTGACCGTTACATTTGCTCCCCACCTAAGGACCTGACGTCCCTGGCAGGTCGGGACATGAGCAATGCCAAGTTATACTGACGAACAGCATTCCCTTGGAGGTCAGCGTGTTGGTGTAGCGTCTGTCACGCTACAGTAGTGACTGTCGCGGAACAAATCCCACAGTCAGTTCCTGGTGACTTTGGTAGTGAACTTCACAGGGTGATCAGTCCTGAGTCAGAACTTCCCAAAGACACTCAAAGTGTCGAGCATAGGTGAGGCCTTCACCTGTTGCTCTACCTCATACAGTACCTTAAGCCTACTAACTGGACCAAGGCTATAGCTGGATCGCACACAGCGTCACCCAACCGCCAGGGGCGTTGCCGTATCCCTCTCCCAGTGGGAGCAATCAGTCAACAGCGTTCACTTTTCGGTCTGTACAAAGTTTAGAGGGTGCGACCCCCTATCGCAAACGGTTTGACTTAGCAAATCCGTGTGCCACAACCCGGACAGAAGAGCTCATCGCCCTCGGGCTTGCAGCTGTGCCTGCCGATCCTGCCATGACTTGATGGCCAGGTCGTTGAGGTTCTCTTCAGGCTCCCAAGTATTGTGCTCAGCTGAGTAGCCTAGCCACTTTACACAATACTCAACCTTGATCCTCTCGCGTGACTTCCTTCCAGTTCGTTTGTTCTTGCGGCCGCCATAACGAACTTCACGCCGATCTAAGATTGCTTCAACCTCGTACCACTCGCCATCTTCATCCACGTCCAATGGAATAGGCGGAGGCTTTACTCGTCCATTGTCCCGGTATGGAGCGAGCAAACTTACATGAAACACATCATGCAATCGCTTCATAGTTGGTGGAAGTGCCAACCTATAAGCCTGAGTGCCAATGCGCTCAGTAATCTGGAAAGGCCCGATCCAACGGGGTAGCAACTTGCGACAGCCCTTGAACCTGATATTCTTAGTGTTCAACAGTACAACTGTGCCCACATCATGTTCAACATGCTTCGCTCTCTTGTCGGCATACGACTTTTGGCGCTGTTGGTTTGGTTGTGGAATAGCACTGCCTCAGCCGGATGGGGGTTCTGTGCAGCTGGCAGACAAGACAGTAATTTATACCAGGGGTACTGTCAGAGTGCTAGTACAGCTTGGTGCTTACAGAGCTAGCATTGTCTGCACAGTGGTGGACTTGCATGAAGCACATGAACTCATCTTGGGTGACAGCTGGTTGAGAGCAACTAGTGCTGTCTTGGACTATGGAGCAGAAACTCTAACTGTCTTTAAGGGCAAGAGACGTTTCACAATTAAGTCTCCTAACACTGCAGCTTCAGAGAAGCAGTCAGCAGCAACAGGTTCTAGGCCCATGTCAGCTATGCAGTTCAAACGTGCACTGCGTAAGGGCAATCCGGGTTACCTGGTAGTTCTCAAGTGTGTCGATGAGGACGAACCTGACGATTTGCTGCCTAAAGCAGTCCCTGACTGGAACGGTACTCCAGACGATGACCCTGACGTGGTTCTGTTTGTGAAACAGAAGTACATGGACTTAGGTCAAGAGATACCGGCAGGGCCACCACCTGACCGCGGTATTGACCATGTACCACTGGTGAGAAAGAGCTCCTGGCAGTAGTTTATGCTCTGCAGGAATGGAGGTGCTACTTGGAAGGACTCAACTTCACAGTTGTGACAGATCACAACCCGTTGACCTTCTTCCATCAGCAGCAGACTCTCTCTCGTAGACAGGCCAGGTGGTATGAGTACATGTCTCGGTTCGTTTTCCAGTGGGAATACAGACCAGGCAGAATTAATGTGGCTGACCCCTTGTCAAGGAGGCCGGAGCCTTCCGCTGCACAATTTGCACTGTCTGCCTTAACCAGGAGTCAGGCTGCAGCACCTAGTGCTGCTGCTGCACCACCTGCCAAGTCTGCTGTTCCTCCTGCTCCTGCTAAGCCTTCTCGGAAGCGCAAGCAGACAGAGCCTTTGACTGTTGAGGACAACAGTTTCCAAAGGGGGGGAGCAGAGGAGAGTTTGTTTGACCCTGAAGCTCCAGAACTTAAGGATCTGATGACCAGATGCCGTGAGGGCTATCTGCAGGACCCTTGGTTTTCCAAAGCATCTAACACTGGTGAGTTAGAAGCTAGGGATGGACTCTGGTGGCTGGGTGACAGACTTGTCATCCCTGACTGGAATGACCTAAGACTGGAGTGCATGGAAGCTATTCATGACACACCTTTCAGTGGGCATTTGGGGGTGCATAAATCCATTAGGCGTGCTACACGTATCTATTGGTGGCCTACAATCAGGATGGATGTGAAAAGTCACGTCCTTACCTGCACTCTGTGTCAGCGTAACAAGCCTCGTAACGAGCGGCGTGCTGGTCAAATGACCCCACTGCAAATTCCAGGCAGAAGATGGGAGTCTGTCAGCATGGACTTGGTCACAGATCTGCCACAGACTGAGAATGGCAAGGACGCCATTTGTGTCTTTGTGGATAGGCTTACCAAGATGGTGCACCTGTACCCATGCACCACTAAGATCTCTGCAAGAGGGCTAGCTTTAGCTTTCATGTATGAGGTGTTCAGGCATCATGGGGTTCCAAGGGAGATTGTCTCTGACAGAGATCCTAGGATTACATCCCTCTTTTGGAAGGAGGTATGTAGGCTGTTAGGCGTGAAACAGTGCTTAAGCACGGCCTATCATCCGCAGAGTAATGGCCAGACTGAGCGTATGAACCGCACAGTTGAGGAGATACTCAGGCACTACGTGGGGCCTCACCAGGATGACTGGGATGAGCGCCTGCCAGGTGTTGAGTTTGCCATCAATGATGCTTGGCAAGAGAGTACTGGGAATACTCCTTTTATGCTGAACTTTGGTCAGCACCCTTTGACTCCAGCAAGCATGGAGATTGACACTAAAGTTCCTGCAGCGCAGGCCTTTGGTAAAGATTTGGAGAAGCTCTCGCAAGGGCTAAGACCCTGCTTGAAGCAGCACAGCAGCGCCAAAAGTCGTATGCCGACAAGAGAGCGAAGCATGTTGAACATGATGTGGGCACAGTTGTACTGTTGAACACTAAGAATATCAGGTTCAAGGGCTGTCGCAAG